>SJYX01018588.1:188370-236807 GCA_006410675.1 Oreotragus oreotragus | reverse complement strand
CCACAGGACTGGAAAAAAATCAGTTTTCATTCCAATCCCAAAGAAAGGCAATGCCAAAAATGTTCAGACTACCACACAATCACACTCATCTCACACGCTAGCAAAGTAATGCTCAAAATTCTCCAAGCTAGGTTTCAATAGTACATGAACCGAGAATTCCCAATTTTCAAGCTGGATTTAGAAAAGGCAGAGGAACCAGAGATCAAATTGCCATATCTTGTGGTCATTGAAAAGCAAGAGTTCCAGAGAAACACCTACTTCTATTTTATTGACCATGCCTAAGCCTTTGACTATGTGGATCACAACAAACTGTGAAAAATTCTTAAAGAGATGGGAATTCTAGACCACCTAACCTGCCTTCTGAAAAATCTGTAGGCAGGCCAAAAAGAAACAGTTAGAACCGGATAATACAACAGACTTGTTTCAAATTGGGAAAGAAGTACGTCAAGGCTGTATATTGACACCCTGCTTATTTAACTTATATGCAGAGTACATCATGAGAAACGCTCGGCTGGAAGAAGCACAAGCTGGAATCAAGATTGCTGGGAGAAGTATCAATAACCTCAGATATGCCGATGACACCAGCCTAAAGGCAGAAAATGAAGAGGAACTAAAGAGCCTCTTAATGAAAGTGAAAGGGGAGAGTGAAAAAGCTGGCTTAAAACTAAACATTCAGAAAACTAAGATCATCGCATCCAGTTTCATCACTTTAAGGCAAACAGATGAAGAAACAATGGAAATAGTGACAGGCTTTATTTTCTTGGGCTCCAAAATCACTGCATATGGTGACTTGCAGCCATGAAATTAAAAGATGCTTGCTCCTTGGAAGAAAAGTTATGACCAACCTAGACAGCATATTAAAAAGCAGAGACATTACTTTGCCAAGAATGGTCCGTCTATAGAAAGCTGTGGTTTTTCCAGTGGTCATATATGGATGCGAGAGTTGGACTATAAAGAAAGCTGAGTGCTGAAGAATCGATGCTTCTGAACTGTGGTGTTGGAGAAGACTCTTGAGAATCTCTTGGACTGAAAGGTTATCAAACCAATCAATCTTAAAGGAAATGTCCTGAATATCATTGGAAGGACTGACGCTGAAGATGAAGCTCCAATATTTGGCCACATGATGTGAAGAACTTACTCACTGGAAAAGATCCTGATTCTGGGAAAGATTGAAGGCAGGAGGAGAAGGGGATGACAGAGGATGAGATGGTTGGATGGCATCACTGACTGGATGGATTGTGTTGAGCAAGCTGCAGGAGTTGGAGATGGACAGGAAAGCCTGGCATGCTGCATTCCATGGGGTTGCAAAATCCCCAGACAGGAATGAGCGACAGAACTGAACTGTAATGATGTAGAACTCTTTCTCCATATTTCTGGCTTCAATTAGCAAATATTTTGTTAAGGATATCTGCATCTGTGTTTGAGAGACACCAGTCTATACTTTTCTTGTAATATTATGGCTTGATTTTAACATTGAAATAATGCTAGCTTTATAAAATAAGTCAAGAAATGTTCCCTCTGGCTGACTTTGAATTCTGAAATAATTTGTGTAGATTTGGTTTTCTTTCTTTCTTAGATGTTTGATATAATTTACCAATGAAACCATCTGTTTATAGAATTTTCCTGATGGGAAGGATTTAGTATAAATTCAGGTTCTTCTAATTCAATAACATAGAATCATTCAAAGTTTAAAGTCATAAATTTCCCTCTAACTTTTAGTGGCATCCTATGAACTTTGATATGTTGGCCATCATCTCTTTAAATATATCTCTCCCCCATTTTCATCTTTCTAGAACTCCAAATGCATAAATGCCTCTGACAGGTTTGGCTGGTGTGTACTGGCTTTTCTTCCCACTCATTTTCCTCTTTGCATTTCAGTAGGATGGTTTCTCTTGATCTATCTTCAATTTCACTGATACTTTACTTTATTCAATCTGATGCTCAGATTGATGTTTAATCAACTGAAAGAATTCTTCATCTCTAGTATCAAGCATATTCTTATATTTCTATGATTTCCACTTGCCTCTTGTACATCGTTTTCATGCCTCTGCTGAAATCTCTATCTGTTCATGCCTGTCATCTACATTTTCCACTGTGTCCTATCCCATGCTAATCATAGTTACTTAAAAGTCCTCGTCTGATTGTTCTAACATCTGGGTCATTTATTAGTTTGGTTTTGTTAGTTGTTTCATCTACTGACAATGGATTGTTATATTTTGGTTTTTTGGCATAGATCCTAATTTTGTATTAAGTCCTAAACATCGCATGTAGAACAATACTAGAGACTGAGGTTAATTGTATTCATACCTGGATATGGGCAGTGCTCTTCTGTTATGCTATTTGTATGTAGAGTTGGTAAATCTAGTCAGGATTTGAGCTTTGAGTTTTGTTTTTCCTATCATTATAGTCAGGGCACTTCAGGCTTCAAATTCCCTAATGGTTAGGTACCATCACCTGTACTCAGAGCACCTGCAGTAATCGAGTCTTTTTCTCTGTTCCTCAGCTTTCAACAGCCCATCTGCTAGGTCACAGAGACGACCTCCCTCAATACTATTGTCTCTCTCCTAGTGTAGTCTGCTATTGTTTATTATTCAAAATAGACTCATTTTTGTATTAGAGTAAAGGGAATTTTGAGGTAACAATCAACAACAGCCCTAGGCTGTGTTTTTCAATCTCAGGATTGGAACTGTCTGAGCATTTTTGCCTTAAAATTGGAACTTTCTGGCAGCCAAACTGTACCTTATATCCACACTTAGTCTTGTACAGGAGACAGTTTTCTGTCCTTCCTCCTAGTGGTTCCTGACTTTGGATTGGTATCCATGTGGGATCCTGGGCTCCAGACGGTCCCCAGTCTCCTCCCCAGGAACAAAAGGTTTTGGCTTCAACCATTCTCTCACCAGCAAAGGATCTTAATCATGTCCCACCTATCCCTGCAAGGCAGGCTGTTTGCTTTTTCTCCCTTCCTCCAAAGCAAGAGATTTTTGTCTGGACTCAGGATCCCAGAGGATATCTGTCTCCCCTCGTGTCATCATTTTTCTAGTATCATAAACCAGTAGCTTAGAGCTTCAGCTTTTTATAAGAGGAAGATCTACAGAAATAGGGTTTCCCCTAGAAGGCCAATGAATGGACCTTCAGTTTCCTGCACTGTCTTCATTATTTCCCCTGAACAACTGGTAGGTGTCCAAGATGAGCTTACAAATGACTGTTAAGTCTCCTTGTGTCTTGAACTCCCAGATATTTCAAACTGACATGTTTGCTCACATTTAGCCTTTAAGAATCTGCTGGAATTTTGGCTGATTTACGCTTACCCTCTTATATAGTGGTCATCTCATTCTCCTGCGCTCTGCCAAAGGCCAAAGACATTTTGTGTTCCATCTCCCCTTGACATGGCCTGACACTCTTTGGAATTTAGTCTACTTGGTCACCTTTTGACCTCAAATCTCTAACGGAGTCAGGAAAAATTATGATCTTTGTATATTATCTGCCTTTTTCTATTTTTACAATGCATCCAAAGTTCTACATTTTAAGCTGAAATGAAACTCCAAAGGCAATTTTTAATCTTTAAGGAGCAATTTATAATAGCACTAACTGCTGAACCTGGAATAAAAATAATTCTAAATTCTCAATTTGTCTCCTGAATTTGGTAATTAATTGAATTTGATAATTTTTAGTATGTAAACAGAAATAGAAATTAATTAAGACTTATTTTAAAAATCATGGAAAACAGCAAGCTACTTAAACACATTATTTCTTTGGTCTCCCTCATAGATAAATTAAGGGAATTGGGTGGGGGACATGAACCTTATGCTCTTAGTTTCGTTTTGTTCTCAGAAAAGATGAGAAGGGCAGTTTGTCAGCAATCTTCTCCAGTGTTCAAATACATTACAAATATGCTTAATCTCTAAAGTATTAGATTGGTGCTCCTTCAGAGTCTATGATACATCAATTATTTCTAAGGTTAGAATATAGCATATAAAATAACATCACAGCAGTATTGTTAGTTTTCACTAATCCATCGAGTTAGAATTTAAAGTAGTCTACTTAAAACTCTTATTTAACACAAAAATTTCCTCTAAACAACCCGATTGCCTGCACACCTGTAACGTGGAAGAAGTCTCTACTCACAAGGCAGCCTACTCAATTTTGGGAAAAAATATTTTTTCCAAAATATCAAGCCAAAATGAACATCTCACAATGAGCCAAAATGATATTCCCTAAATGTGAAATCGTTTGTTCTGATTTATAATTCCAGAACTTAAAAGTAAATGTAATCTCCTTTTTACTTGAAAGGTCATCATATACTTGAAAGTGATTGTGTTTCCTTTTCCTTTTTTCCAAACTGAAACTGACTGTAGCCTACCAGGCTCCTCCGTCCGTGGGATTCTCCAGGCAAGAGTATTGGAATGGGTTGCCATTTCCTTCTCCAGGAGATCTTCCCAACCCAGGGATTGAACCCGGGTCTCCCACATTGCGGGCAGATGCTTTACCATCTGAGCCATCAGGGAAGACTCATATTTCCTTTATGCCCATTAAACTGTAGTCTTATGGTTTATGTCTCAAAACTTTGTGTGCTCCAACTGTGACCCATACTTCTTCCTTCATCCTCTAAATATTAAATGTTCTGAAATGTTATATACCCAAGTTTCCATTTTTATTTCCTCTATTTATATTTTCCTTCTGGACAATCAAATCCAATTTCTTTGTCAGGTATCACCTCTACGAAAATAACACTCAAATCTAACCTTTGATATCTCTTGAAATCAGGGACAAATTCTTTTGTTTTGTGCCTGTAGAATATCTCATCATGGATCACCCAAGGCCCTTGTGGTTTGGGGTCAGAAAAGTTTTGCATTTGCTTCTGCCTGAGTCCAAAATAGTAACAACACTGGCATTATTTTTAGCATAAATTCCTACTAAGGGTAGTGCAAATTAATACTTCAAAGGCAATGGCACCCCACTCCAGTACTTTTGCCTGGAGAATCCCATGGACGGAGGAGCCTGGTGGGCTGCAGTCCATGGGGTTGCTAAGAGTCAGACACGACTGAGCGACTTCACTTTCACTTTTCACTTTCATGCATTGGAGAAGGAAATGGCAACCCACTCCAGTGTTCTTGCCTGGAGAATCCCAGGGGCAGGGGGAGCCTCGTGGGCTGCCATTTATGCGGTCACACAGAGTCGGACACGACTGAAGCAACTTAGCAGCAGCAGCAGCAGCTACACATAACAGTTCCTCAGGTAATCATTTCCCTTACTCAATGCCCAGGTTGACAGAGAATTCCTCAATTGTTCTCCTGGTCAGTAGGCGCTGTTTTTTCGCATCTTTTGCAGGTGACAATCCAGTGTCAGGGATCTCAGCCCCAGGTCTGCCCCTTCTCCTACCTCAACCAATAGCTTTAGGTCTAAAATTTCAGCACTTGTCCCATTCTAAGCAGTAAACACCAGTATCTAAGTCCACTGACATTTTCCCCAGGCTACTGACATATCCAAGTTGAAGCCAATGCTCAGCCTTTAAATTCCCTCACTAAATTTCTGTCATCCACAGATTTAGCCTATCTTTGTTTTGGGCTAAACTTTGGATTTACATTTTTTCTTATGGTTCAGCTAATGTTTATATGAGGGTACACTGTGTGTGTGTGTCAGGTGTCCATGTTTGCTCAATCCAACAGCTGCAAGAGCTAGAACTCTGCTGCATTTCCCAATATCCAGAGGCTGAGTCTACTTGGTTTTTCCATTGGCAACTCAAGCTCTGTATATCAAAAATATACACATCACAATTCCACCAAAACTTCATATTTTGCCATAACTCATGGCACTCTGTCTTTTGGTTTTCCAAGTATGAAATTTTGAAAACATCTTCAGTCCAATATTCCTGTTGCACTCAATCCATTAGTCACCAAGTGAATTCTACAATGGCAACATTTCACTTAACATATTCTAGCAATTTTGGTGACTCAAAAATGAAATATTTATCTTTCTGAATTTTTATGCAGATCAAATGAGATAAATAGATCAGACAAGAGGCACTACAAGACTACAATAACAGATGGAATAAATTAGCTATTGAGTGACCCAATCAACCCAACATTTGCACTTTAACTAGTAATATTTCATGGCTTTCACCAAATTCACATGTATCTCATATCTACCAAGAATGTATGAATGAAAAACAAATTCATTCACTCAGAACCTGATATACATCTCCATCATAGTTTAATAATTTTCATATTATTAGTTACCTGGGCATGAACAGTGTCTGATTTCTCTTATAAACCAAAAAATCTGTGTGGATGGATAAAAATGAACTAATTAAAAATGAATTAACTAAAATTTATCCCACGTTCTTTGCCAGGGACTTTTCCTATTTTACCTTATTTAACCTTAATAATAATTGTGTGTTGTGTGTTAGTCAGTCAGTCGTGTCCGACTCTTTGCAACCCCATGGACTGTAGCCCACCAGGCTCTTTTTCCATGGGATTCTCTAGGCAAAAATACTGGAGTGAGTTGCCATTCCCTTCTCCAAATAATAATTAATTATTATTTAATAATCATAATCAGTTCAGTTCAGTTGCTCAGTCGTGTCCGACTCTTGCTACCCCATGAATGGCAGCACACCAGGCCTCCCTGTCTGTCACCAACTCCTGGAGTCTACCCAAACTCATGTCCATCGAGTCAGTGATGCCATCCAGCCATCTCATCCTCTGTCGTCCCCTTCTCCTCCTGCCCCCAATCCCTCCCAGCATCAGGGTCATAATAAGTAATTATTATTGTTCCAATTCTATGAGGGAATGAGGGAATGGGGAACTCAGATACATGGAAGTTAAATACTTTTGATAATCGCCATAGGTAGAATAGGACAGAATCAGGATTTTATCACACATAACCTTATTGCAGAGCTGGAAAAATAATTTGTTATTTCTTTCACAAGAAAGAGTATATTCATATGATATTAATAGTTGGGTTGCTCTCTTTGGGGAAAATTCAGTGTCAAATGTGGTACTCAACACTAACCTCAGTTCAGATTATATACATTTGCTGAGCTCTAACTTTTTGGTTTTGGAGAGTACATGTCTTCCAACTTAATAATAAAGTGGCTCTTCTGGCAGCCACATCACAATGTGGACTCATTTATTTCACACATAAATAAAACAACTGAGCTTTTTCCACATGCATTAGTAATGATTTTTTTTTCCTATGTTATAACTGAGTAGTTATATTTTATTAATCTGTGAAGACTTAAGATCCAGGTTAACCCGATTAACTTCAATTTTTTGTTTGTTTTTGTTTTGTTTTTAGCTCATTAATCAAGTCTGTTGACAATTTTGGAGTCCTGATTGTGTCTTTCATAGTATTAATTAGCCATTCTTTCTAGGTTTTTGTCAACAGTTTTCAATGTTAATCATTATAAAAGGTACTGGAGATATGTTAAAAAGCTTTGTTTTTCCATTAAAGACACAAAATGATATTCTTAAATATAATACACACTTTTTTGTCTTTATATTGATAATGCTTTGATAAGAAAATGATCTAGAATAAGTAGAGTTAAAATCTTTTGTATTATGAATTCATATCTTTGTGTGAAAAAATTTTTTTCTCTCTTGAAATAAACTCTGTTGAAATTCTCCATTGGAATGACTGTGATTCTAGACTTGATAGAGTTAATGTGTTTTGAAAAGCCAACTTTATAGTGAGATAGTGATATAAATAAAATACATTAAAATATTATAGAGTTAAACAGGAGGGAATCCTGGCCAATCAGCTTGCCAAACAAAAGCAGAAAGAAATGGCTAATAAGGAAATGAACTCTGAGGAAACAATGGATGATATTCCAGCAGAGCTGGGAACTGCATGTTCAAAATGGCTGCAGCTGGATGCAGAAAAATCAAGTCCTTTGAGAGGAGTTATTATCTATGAAAAGAATGCAAAAGAAATGTGAAAAACTAGAAGAGAAGAAAAAGAAGTTGGAGCAAGAAGTCGTGATCCACAAAAGTCATATAGAACTGAATATGATAGAACACCAGAAAAGGCAATGGTACACTACTCCAGTACTCTTGCCTACAAAACCCCATGAACGGAGGAGCCTGGTGGGCTGCAGTTCATGGGGTCGCTAAGAGTTGGATATGACTGAGTGACTTCACTTTCATTTTTCACTTTCATGCATTGGAGAAGGAAATGGCAACCCACTCCAATGTTCTTGCCTGGAAAATCCCAGTGACAGGGGAGCCTGGTGGGCTTCCGTCTATGGGGTTGCACAGAGTCGGACACGACTAAAGCGACTTAGCACTTAGCAAAGATGATTAGTGACTGAGCTACTTCACTTTCATTTTTCACTTTCATGCATTGGAGAAGGAAATGGCAACCCACTCCAATGTTCTTGCCTGGAAAATCCCAGTGACAGGGGAGCCTGGTGGGCTTCCGTCTATGGGGTTGCACAGAGTCGGACACGACTAAAGCGACTTAGCACTTAGCAAAGATGATTAGCAAATGATTTAAAAAAAAGAGAGAGAGAGATTTTTAAACAGTTACCAAGAACAACAACAACAAAAAAGAATAAGGTCAAAATAGGGCAATTTTTCTTTTCTTTTTAATGAAAGCTAAGTTTAAGAACGTGTGAAAGCTCAGAAATTTTTTAAAAAATGAAAAGCTCTTAGAACTGTGACCCAAAGTCTGTGCATAACTATTTTAAGTAGAGACAGTAATTTTGATTTTAAGAATACTTGGTCATTTCTGTGGACTGTACTTGTCATCGGTGATTTTATTTTTGAAACATCATAAACTTAAAATACAGTATAATCAAATGATTACCTAACACCCCCAGTACCAAGTTTCATTGTCCCAAGTTTGTTCTGAACTCTGATTTTTAATAATTTTGCCCTTGTGTACAATGCTTACAAAAATAAATGTATTCTGCACTCTACACAGATCTGCTATAAATTGACTGGTTTTCAAAGTATTTTTCAGGACCAGAGACTTTCAGTCTCTCTGTCTGTCTCTGTCTCTTCTCTCTCCCATTTTATATCAGATAATGTTAGGGTTGATATATATCAACTAGGATTGATAGTCCTCAGAGAAAGCAATAGCATCCCACTCCAGTACTCATGCCTGGAAAATCCCAGGGACAGAGGAGCCTGGAAGGCTGCAGTCCATGGAATCGCTGAGGGTCGGGCACGACTGAGCGACTTCACTTTCACTTTTCACTTTCATGCACTGGAGAAGGAAATGGCAAGCCACTCCAGTGTTCTTGCCTGGAGAATCCCAGGGACGGGGGAGCCTGGTGGGCTGCCGTCTATGGGGTCGCACAGAGTCAGACACGACTGAAGCGACTTAGCAGCAGCAGCAGGACTGATGGTCTTAGTTTTCAGCATTCACTCAGTGCAACTCACGCTTAGATCACAGGGTAAACAGTCCTGAGAATCCTTTACATGGAAACAACCATTTTTTATTCTGTTTCCTCTTCCTAGGTAGAGAGGTAGTTTAAAGATAAATTAGTGTCCTCTTGATTTCAATAAGCTAAAAGGTATCAATCTTTTCATCTACAGCAAAATGTGGATAATGTTATTGAAGAAGTAAAAAATATATGCAGTGTTCTGGGATGTGTGGAGACCAAACAAATTACAGATGCTGTAAATGAACTAAATCTTATTCTTCAGAGAAAACCAAAGGTAATTACACTCATTTATTACACAGCAATTATTTTAAACCTGAGTTCAATAATTAANTATATCAACCCAAACACTTGAGACTTCAGTGAATTATAATGTTTTTCGCTGATAGAGGGTACTGCCTTGATGTTGATGTCTGTTGAAGATTGGTGTGCCACGGCAATTTCTTAAGAGAACAATGAAGTCTGTCACATTGATCGACTCTTCCTTTCATGAATGATTTCTCTGGGGCATGCAATGCTGTTTGATAGTATTTACTGACAGTAGAACTTCTTTCAAAATTGGGAATCAATCCTCTCAAACACTGCCACTGCCTTATCAACTAAGTTTATTTATTATTCTAAATCCTTGCTTGTGATTTCCAAAGCCTTCCTAGTGTCCTCACTAGGAGCAGTTTCCATTTTGAGAAACCACTTTCCTGGCCCATCCAGAAGGCTCAGCTCCTCATCCTTCAGGTTTTATCATGAGATTGCAGCAATTCACTGCCATCTTCAGGCTTCACTGTATCTGTGTGTGTGTGTGTGCTCAGTCACTCAGTCAAGTCCAATTCTTTGCAGCCCCAGGGATGTAGTCTGCCAGGCTCCCCTGTCCATGGATTCTCCAGGCAAGAATACTAGAGTGGTTTGCCATTTCCTCCTGCAGGGAGTCTTCCTAACCCAGGGATCAGACTCATGTCTCCCAAATTGGTAGGCAAATTCTTTACCACTAGTGCCACCTGGGAAGCCTCTCACTGTAGCTATACATATGGATGTATGATTTTCTCATGTATTCTTTTCAATTTTTGAAAAATCTTTGCACTACTATAAATACAGTGAGGGGCTTCTCAGCTGGAACTAATGGTAGAGAATCCACCTGCTGACTGGTGCTGGAAGTCAAGTCTGATGCTGTAAAGAACAATATTGCACAAGAACCTGGAATGTTAGGTCCATGAATCAAAGTAAATTGGAAGTAGTCAAACAGGAGATGGCGAGAGTAAACATCAACATTTTAGGAATCAGTGAGCTAAAATGGACTGGAATGGGTGAATTTAACTCAGATGACCATTATATCTAATACTGTGGGCAAGAATCCCTTAGAAGAAATGGAGTAGCCATCATAGTCAACAAAAGAGTCCNTCTGAGATTGTCCTCATTTCTTTTAATTCGTTTTTCTTTTTTCCTCTCTGATTCATTTATTTCTACCATTCTATCTTCTATTTCACTAATCCTATCTTCTGCCTCTGTTATTCTACTATTTGTTGCCTCCAGAGTGTTTCTGATCTCATTTATTGCATTATTCATTATATATTGACTCTTTTTTATTTCTTCTAGGTCCTTGTTAAACCTTTCCTGCATCTTCTCAATCCTTGTCTCCAGGCTATTTATCTGTAACTCCACTTTGTTTTCAAGATTTTGGATCATTTTCACTATCATTATTTGGAATTCTATATCAGGTAGATTCCCTATCTCTTCCTCTTTTGTTTGGTTTGGTGGGCATTTATCCTGTTCCTTTACCTGCTGGGTATTCTTCTGCCCCTTCATCTTGCCTATATTGCTGTGTTTGGGGTGGCCTTTGTGTATTCTGGTGGTTTGTGAAGTTCTCTTTATTGTGGAGTTTCCTCCCTGTGCGTGCGGTTGGACAGGTGGCTAATCAAGGTTTCCTTGTTAGGGAAGCTTGTGTAGGTGTTCTGGTGGGTGGAGCTGGATTTCTCCTCTCTGGAGTGCAATGAAGTGTCCAGTAATGAGTTATGAGATGTCAATGGGTTTGGAGTGACTTTGGGCAGCCTGTATATTGAAGCTCAGGGCTATGTTCCTCTGTTGTTGGAGAATTTGCATGGTATGTCTTGCTCTGGAACTTGTTGGCCCTTGGGTGGTGCTTGGTTTCAGTGTGGGTATGGAGGCATTTGATGAGCTCCTATCGATTAATGTTCCCTGGAGTCAAGAGTTCTCTGGTGTTCTCAGGTTTTGGACTTACGCCTCCTGCTCCTGGTTTTCAGTTTTATTCTTACAGTAGCCTCAAGACTTCTCCATCTATACAGCACCAATGATAAAACATCTAGGTTAAAGATGAAAAGTTTCTCTCTAGTGAGGGACACCCAGAGAGGTTCACAGAGTTACATGGAGAAGAGAAGAGGGAGAAGGGAGATAGAGGTGACCAGGATGAGATGAGGTGGGATCAAAAGGAGAGAGCAAGCTAGCCAGTAATTACTTCCTTATGTGCACTCCACAGTCTGGACCACTCAGAGATGTTCACAGTTTTACAGAGAAGAGAAGAGGGAGGAAGGAAATAGAGGTGGCCAGGAGGATAAAGGGGAAAATCAAAAGCAGTGAGACAGATCCAGCCAGTAATCAATTCCCTAAGTGTCCTCCACAGTTTGGAACACACAAAGAGATTCACAGAGTTGGGTAGAGAAGAGAAGGGTGATGGAGGAGATAGAGGCAACCTGGTGGAGAAAAAGGAGAGTCCAAAGGGGGAGAGAGCAGTCAAGCAAGTAATCTAGCTCCCAAGTAAAAATGGGCACTGAAGATTGGGTTCTTAAAGGTACAAAATTGATAACAAATACCAAAAAGCAAAAATTAAAAATCTAGAGGTTGGATTTTCAAAAATACAATATTAAAGAAACAAATGTCACAAAAATTATAAAAACTATATATATATATGAGGTTGATTTAAAAAATAAGGCCTTTTTTTGAAAAGTAATTGTAGGTTATAATAATGAAAATTAAAGGAATAATAGAAGGCTTAAAATAAAAATAAAATAAAATAAAGAAATAAAAATGACTATAATAAAAATATATCTAGAACTTTCTATGGTGTTGTTGTGGACAGTGTGGGGTCAGTTCATTTTCAGATAATTCCTTGATCCGGCTTATGCTTCTCANTCTAGAGGTTGGATTTTCAAAAATACAATATTAAAGAAACAAATGTCACAAAAATTATAAAAACTATATATATATATGAGGTTGATTTAAAAAATAAGGCCTTTTTTTGAAAAGTAATTGTAGGTTATAATAATGAAAATTAAAGGAATAATAGAAGGCTTAAAATAAAAATAAAATAAAATAAAGAAATAAAAATGACTATAATAAAAATATATCTAGTACTTTCTATGGTGTTGTTGTGGACAGTGTGGGGTCAGTTCATTTTCAGATAATTCCTTGATCCGGCTTATGCTTCTCAAAATCTATAAGTCCCTTCCTATGTAGTCAGTACTAACTACAGGGTTTTAATCTATTGTACCTGTCACTTCCAAGGCTTTAGCTTCTTCTGTTTGCTGGTCTCTTCAGTGTCTAATTTGCACCCTGACACAAGGGGCAGTGGTGGACACTTTTTTAGGCTCATTTGTTCAGTCATGCTGTGGGGAGGGAGGAACGCTCCTTTCAATGACAATGGTCTGCTTTTCTGAGTGCCTGATGTCCTCTGCCAGCATTCAGAAGTTGTTTTGTGGAATTTACTCAGGGTTCAAACGTTCTTTTGATGAATTTGTGGGGAAGAAAGTGCCCCCCCCATCCTATACCTCCACTATACAAAAGCCAAGCCATCAGTATAAACTGAAGATATGATATTCCAATGCCTTAAAGTACATGGAGAACACGAGAGACGTTTCCACTCATATCAAAGCAAGTCAAATAGATGAAAACTAGAAATCATGAGAGTTTCCCACTGTCTCTTGACCATTTTTGTAATTCAACATTGTAAACTGGAGTAAAAGTCCATAATTTACATTTTAAAATAACAGGATTAGCCAGAGGTTTTCAGGAAGGAGAAACTGTCCTCAAGCAGGATACATTGTTGTTATATAATCCTTAGCACAGAGTTTAAACTGAGTTTGTTGTGTAGGCATCAGTTTTAGGCTTAAAGATAAAACATGTTTTATGTGACTAAGGAATGAAAAAGAAAAAAAAAAAAAGTTTGTCCTTTCCTCCTCCTTGAGAATTTCAGACCTTTCTCTCCTTGGGGACCCCTGGACTTCTTATTAACCTGCCTAGGAACTGGCTCTCTCAAAGACTCCTAGAATTGAAGCTATTAAAATCTTCCAAATTGCTCTCCCAAAATGATGGACATATTTAATTTTTCACAAAACATGTATGAAAGAGCTACCTCTATTTTTATAGCCATTTAAATGAAAAGTCACTTGTTTTCACTCTTTTTGGAATAGTTTTCACTGTTTCATGCTATAACAAAATTAACTTATTGCTAGAAAGAATATGCCTTGAATATTAGATTAAAATTGAAATATTAGGATACTTGTAAAAATCACTCCTCTCTCTTTTATTTCCCAAATTAGTAAGGGATGTTGTACTTTTAAAACTGATTCACATGAGTGTGCATTAGACATTGGATAGCTTACTATCTGTCCCTGCCAACTACTAAATGTATTAGAAAATTTTTAAACCCATTACTTTCCACAAAATGCTTTTGAATAAGCTGCCATTGGAATCATTTTCTCCCTCACTGGTTTAGAAACTAACAATATGAGCCAGTAACAGAAACTAGATAAATAGTAAAATGTGAGATAAAAATATTAAACAACCTTGGCCACCTGATGCAAAGAGCTGACTCATTTGAAAAGATCCTGATGCTGGGAAAGATTGAATGCTGGGGAAGAAGGGGACAATAGAGTGCCGTAGAATTGATGCGTTTGAACTGTGGTGTTGGAGAAAACTCTTGAGAGTCCCTTGGACTGCAAGGAGATCCAACTGGACCATTCTAAAGGAGATCAGTCCTGGGTGTTCTTTGGAAGGACTGATGCTAAAGCTGAAACTCCAGTACTTTGGCCACCTCATGAGAAGAGTTGACTCATTGGAAAAGACTCTGATGCTGGGAGGGATTGGGGGCATGAGGAGAAGGGGACAACAGAGGATGAAATGGTTGGATGCCATCACTGACTCAATGGACATAAGTCTGAGTAAACTCTGGGAGTGGGTGATGGACAGGGAGGCTTGGCATGCTGCATTCCATGAGGTCACAAAAAGTCGGACATGACTGATCGACTGAACTGAACTGATGAAAATAAACTGACAGGCCAAGTTTTGTGAAGAAAATTAAAAGATGTTCAAAAATCTTAACTAAAATTCCAACAGTCCTATTTTAGCTGCTCATCATCATGTTTCTTTATGGGAGCTTCCCAGGTGATGCAGTGGTAAAGAAATCATCCGCCAATGCAGGAGACACAAGAGACTTAGGTTCAATCCCTGGACTGGGAAGATCCCCTGGAGAGGGAAATGGCAACCCATTCCAGTATTCTTGCCTGGAGAATTCCATGGACAGAGGAGCCTGGCAGGCTATAGTCCATGGGGTCTCAAAGAGTTGGATATGCTTGAGCAACTGAGCACAGACACATAAATGTGTCATTACAGAAACAATTCAGAGAATAATCAGTGAGGTCACTTTTTACATCAAGTCACCAGGAAGTTTACTGTCCTAATTACTAATGCAATTTTCATGCCATCATTTAAAAAAAGATTTTCCATGTGAGGGCTTGCAACTTGAAAATATTTATATATTATAAAATGTTAATTGTAGAAATGCAATCAAATAAAGACAAATTAAAAAATAAAAAACAAGGCCTGAAACAAACAAAATATGTAATTTTTATCAATGAAACAAAATGATCTGGTGGGAAAGACTAGTTAAGCAGGGACATCTGGCCTAAAAATGGTCAGATTAAATCAGATCCATGGGAATCTAATAGTGGTTTTTTTTGTTTGTTTGGTTTTTTTTTTTTTTTTTTTGCTTTATATTCCCAGATACATGCACCAATAAACAGTGGTTGTGGTGATAACTTTGTTAAAAAGAATGGGTGGAAGAAAAGTTTCTCAAAATGAGTATTATTTCACTTCCTAGGTTTTGTCATCTCTATAAAGACATTTTAATTAAAATTTTATTCTCATTTTATATAGTAAAACAAATACATGAATAAATTGTTTGGTATTTTTTATCAAGTATTTGTCAATTTTTAGTCATTGATCTATTTTCCATATAAATACTTTGATTTAAAAATATATTTGATAGTAATGATAATTTTATATTGAATCATATAAAGATTGTATCTTCTCATCTAATCTTGTAAATTTGTAAATATTCAATGAGATACATTAGAATGGAACCAGGGATTCTTTATTTTATGTCAAAAAATGAGAAAGAAAAATGCAATACCATACATTGAAAACAATGATTACTATTACAAGAAATTTTTCATGGTGTGCAAGGTCATGCAATATTGACCAGCATTTTTCTTAATAGGTGTTATTTACTCCTGTGTCCAAGTGAGTGAAAGTCACTCAGTCATGTCCAACTCTTTGTGATCCCATGGACTGTAGAG
Organism: Oreotragus oreotragus; assembly: GCA_006410675.1. Taxonomy (NCBI): domain Eukaryota; kingdom Metazoa; phylum Chordata; class Mammalia; order Artiodactyla; family Bovidae; genus Oreotragus; species Oreotragus oreotragus. The sequence continues at coordinate 220,844 of SJYX01018588.1, read as the reverse complement.
TCCGTGGAGTTCTCCAGGCCAGAATACTGGAGCTGGTAGCTGTTCCCTTCTAAAGGGGATCTTCCCAACCCAGAGAGCAAATCCAGGTCTCCTGCATGCAGGTGGATTCTTTACCACCTGAGCCACCAGGGAAACCCTTGTCCAAGAGAAAGGATTAATGAGTTAGGTCTCAGTGGGTTTAGAAGCTCACTTTTGAGCTTAAAGGTATCTATTAAACTTGACAAATGATATGAAACCAAAAAAGTGCTACTAAAATGGATTTTATAACAGTTTACATATTGGTCACCATTGTAACACTTTTCCTATCATCTGTACATTTCCTTTAAAAAATTATTTTTTAACACAGGTTTTTGCCCATATTTGAAGTAAGCCTAGGCACCATTAGTGTCACCAGCTTAAGCCTGGGCCTACTGTGAACATAAAGCCACAGACCTCCAATTCTTTGGCCTGGCATAATTTTAGTTATGTAGCAATTTGTTCTGATGTGCCATGGATTTCTTTTTGTAATTTCATTAAGACCTGAAGTTGCCAAGTGTCAGTGGCAACAAATTCAAATGAAAATCTACTCAAAACACAGTACTACTTTTTCAGCCAAAGATAATACTTAGGTCAATGAGATACCAGGCTGCCTGCTAGATTCCAAATTTTCTGCTCAGTTGGCCAGAGTAACTGACTAACTGAATAAGTGTAGATAAAAACCTCAGACAGAAGTTCTCTAACATAATTGTAGGATGGTGTTTTTACATCAGTGGGATGCATCTCAATTAGCAATATCTTCGAAGAGACAGGGCATCATCTTGCTGCAGCAAGAGAGTTATCTGTCAAACTGGGGCTCCAGCTTGAGAGCTGGTAATGTGGCAGCTGTAAGATCCACCTCCTGTTCTGGTTTTATGTACTGCAACAATGAAAGCAACACAGTTCTACCAAAGCAAAATACTTTAAAAATGGGCCTGTAACCCTAAGAAGTTACATGTGTAAGAGACCTCGTTCCTCTGGTCAGTGTTGAGAGAAACAAATATTCAGCTGGTTACAAGAAAAATAAATACATAAAAACAAAAGGAAACAAATGAAAACCCCAAGAGGCTAATTGACTTGTTTTCAAGAACAAAGAGAGTAAACAATAGAGAGGACAAGAGTGTTGTTGCCTAATACCAAATTAACTAATGCTGAGTTACCCACAAGAAAACAGTAACAGTAACTTGTATAGAGTTAATATTTACCCCCAGGCTCTTGAATCCACCAAAATTATCACCAAAATCTTAAAGCTGACTATTTTTATCTATTTATGTCAAATATGTATCAGAAATGGTTTCTAACAAATTGAGTTAACATTGATATCTTAAAGAACTATAATAGTCTATTTAAGGCAAAAGTAGAATTTTGCATCACCTCAGGAGGATACAAGAGTATGACTGAATAAGGATGAGGGTACACTTGGCATAATCTTTATATTAACACAATTGTATTAAAATTATGCCGTGTTAAAAATAGCAGAAGATGATCTTTGAAAGCTGTTTCCAAATTTACCTTCAGTATAATAGATAGAGTCTGTTTTTTTAAAAAAGTGTTCTAAAATGATAGCAAATTTTATAATATTTTTTATAGAAGCTATTGTCCAGCTTGCCAACTGTATTTCCCAGTCTCACTTGCATATTGAGGTTTTGACTCCCAATATGGATTTACGGAGCTAATATTTACATTTTTTATCTTTTAGCATTAAAGTTAGATGGCAATAAAACCTAGAAAACTGAATATTTAGTGTCTCAGGGCAAGAATGGCAAATATTGTATTAGTTACCTTATGCATCACATGGGAATATATTTCTATCTCTTTGAGTTGTTATAAACAAAGTTAAAACAGTGTATGGAAAGTCTTTAGATCCAAGTATAAAAAAAAAATGCTACACATCAAGGTTTATATATTATACAAATTGTCATTACTATACATTTTTTAAATGTGGTTATTTATATTAATGGAAATGACATGTATTTAAAAGAAAAATTATAATGATGTAACACCCTAGTATTTCTTTGGAGGGAGTGATGCTGAAGCTCAAACGCCAGTACTTTGGCCACCTCATGTGAAGAGTTGACTCATTGGAAAAGACTCTGATGCTGGGAGGGATTGGGGGCAGGAGGAGGAGGGGACGACAGAGGATGAGATGGCTGGATGACATCACCGACTCGATAGACGTGAATCTGAGTGAACTCCAGGAGTTGGTGATGGACAGGGAGGCCTGGTGTGCTGCGATTCATGGGGTCACAAAAAGTCAGACACGAGTGAGAGACTGAACTGACTGACTGTTTACACACATATGGTTAGGAACTTGCTTACATATACATGGCATACGTGTGTCTGTGCGTGCCTAGAAAAATGTTTGTAATAATGCATATCAAACTGTTGATGGTTTCCTTTGCCCAAGGCACTAGGATTGGAAGTTCAGTTCAGTTCAGTCACTCAGTTGTGTCCGACTCTTTGTGACCCCATGAATCGGGCTTTATATTATTTACTCCATTTACTTCTAGGTTATTTGATCTTTTTATAATCATGTTTTTGTGAATGGCAACTTTCTTTATCACATAAATCGATACATTCATTGAGTTAGCAAATTTTGATGAACCCAAACCATCATCAGCATTAAAATCATATCAGTTACTCATTCTAATAGCTTTGGAGGTTGAAATTGTGCCTCCTATTTCTAAATTTCTACAGGGAGAAAGTGTACTATCTAATAGATTCAAACATCCCAGCCCCTTTGTCAGTTATATCTCTATTTAAAAAAAATTTTTTTTTTTTTTTTTAGCTCATGCTGTGCAGCATGTGGGATCTTACTTTTCCCTGACTAGGGATCAAACCCATACCCCTTGCATTGGAAATGCAGAGTCTTTTCCAGTGCATCACCAAGAAAGTCTCTATCAGTTATATCTCATTGTCATCAACAAATTGTCAGTTTATCACATGGATAAGTCTGGAATGGTTTTAGCTAATGTGATCCCTTCCTCTGAGTACAAACGTGACTAGGTATGCAGACCAAAATTGTGTTTCTAGATATGTGGTTCAGCTCTTAATTTCCCCATCTAGGGGCCTCCATTCCTTAAGGCCTGGCCTGAATAGTCATCTAGCCTCTTTGGAGCTGTCTCTTATACACATCTTTCAATGAGATACATTAGAANGTGACTAGGTATGCAGACCAAAATTGTGTTTCTAGATATGTGGTTCAGCTCTTAATTTCCCCATCTAGGGGCCTCCATTCCTTAAGGCCTGGCCTGAATAGTCATCTAGCCTCTTTGGAGAGCATCTGTAGCCAGTCTTTCTAATTGCAACTCTATGTCTATAATTTGAAAAGTTTCTGAAACAGAAACTGAATATCATTATGGCTGTGTAACAGATTTCTCAATGATTAGGATGATCAGGATAGTAATGATAACAATAGAAGAGAAAATTGGTTGGGCAGAGGCATGATGCTATTTTCTGGAATGTGAAAATGTTTAATCCTTCTTTGGCATAGTATTTACACAGGTGTATGCAGCTATCAAAGTACATTAAAAAAATCTTACATTTTATTTAAATTATACCTCAATAGCTTCTGAGGACTGCCCTGGTGGCTCAGACCGTAAAGCATCTGTCTACAATGTGAGAGACCTGGGTTCGATCCCTGGGTTGGGAAGATTCCCTGGAGAAGGAAATGGCAACCCACTCCAGTACTCTTGCCTTGAAAATCCCATGGATGGAGGAGCTTAGTGCAGGCTGCCATCCATGGGGTCGCGAAGAGTCTGGCACGACTGAGCGATTCACTTTCACTTTCAATAGCTTCATTCAGCAGAGAAATCTAAAGTATTTCTTATGCATAATTAAAATGGTTTGTGAAGATCTAGGGTAAAAACTATGCAATTTGTGGCATAATTATCTTTAATAAGTTTTGACAGAGAAATATAATTAAATATACTGTATAATTTCTCATTTTATATCAATGCTTTTAATGCTTTCAAATCATTTTGAAGTGGTCATATTTCTATTGTGTTAATAAAATCAAATGATGACTTATCTTTTCAAATGGCAAGGCTTAAAAAAAATCCCATAGTGAAATAACATAACCTTTTGTATCTATTTTAATAGTTCAAGGACTTTGTACACTATAATTAAACATTGTCACATTGAAACTGCTTTTTTATTGTCTACAGAATTTTCTAATTATTCCAAAAAGATTTTTTATAGTTTACTTATATACATTTTTAAAGGCAATGATAAGGAAGATAACATAGAAAAAGATATAAAAGTAATTTTAGTAAGACATCAAGAGACAACCCATATAAGATGAAGTTGTGGTTACATCATGAAAGCTAGTCTGGCTATGCTATTGTGCAATCAGAAGAGAAAATAATACCAAATGAAACAACTGACAAAGGATTAATTTCCAAAAACATACAAGCAGCTCATAAAACTCAATGCCAGAAAAACAAACACAATCAAAAAATGGGAAAAAGACCTAAAAAGACATTTCTCCAAAGAAGATATACAGATGGCTAACACATGAAAAGATGTTCAAAATCGCTCATTATTAGAGAAATGAAAATCAAAACCACAATGAGATATCACCTTATGCCAGTCAGAAAGGCCATCACCAAAAAGTCTACAAACAATAAATGCTAGAGAGGGTGTGGAGAAAAGGGAACATTCTTGCACTATTGGTGGGAATGTAAGTTGATAGAGCCACTATGGAAGATGGTATGGAGATTCCTTAATAAACTAGAAATAAAATCACCATATGACCCTGTGATCCCACTCCTAGGTATATACCCTGAGGAAAACAAAATTGAAAAAGACACATGTATCTTATTGTTCATTGCAGCACTATTTACAATATCTAGAACATGGAAGCAACCTAGATGTCCATCGACAGGTGAATGCATAAAGAAGTTGTGGCACATATACACAATGGAATACTACTCAGCCATACAGAGAAATGCATTTGAGTCAGTTCTGATGAGGTGGATGAACTTCAGTTCAGTTCAGTTCACTCAGTTCAAACACAGTCATGTCTAACTTTTTGCAACCCCATGAACCACAGCAGGCCAGGCCTCCCTGTCCATCACCAACTCCCTGAGTTCACCCAAACCCATGTCCATAAAATTGGCAACAACATCCAACCATCTCATCTTCTATCATCCCCTTCTTCTCCTGCCCCCAATCTTTCCCAGCATCAGGGTCTTTTCCAATGAGTCAGCTCTTCACTTCAGGTGGCCAAAGTATTGGAGTTTCAGATTCAACATCAGTCCTTCCAATGAACACCCAGGACTGATCTCCTTCAGGATGGACTGATTGGATTTCCTTGCAGTCCAAGGAAGTTGAAAACTTTCCTAAAATGGGGAAGGAAATAATCACCCAAGTCCAAGAAATCCAGAGAGACCCAAACAGGATAAACCCAAGGTAAAACACCCCAAAACATATATTAATCAAATTACCAAAGATCAAACACAAAGAATAAATATTAAAAGCACCAAAGGAAAAACAACAAATAACACACAAGGGGATTCTCATAAGGATAACAGCTGATCTTTCAAAAGAAATTCTTCAGGCCAGGAGGGAGTGGCAGGACATACTTAACGTGATGAAAGAAAATAACCTACAGCCCACATATTAATCAAATTACCAAAGATCAAACACAAAGAATAAATATTAAAAGCACCAAAGGAAAAACAACAAATAACACACAAGGGGATTCTCATAAGGATAACAGCTGATCTTTCAAAAGAAATTCTTCAGGCTAGGAGGGAGTGGCAGGACATACTTAACGTGATGAAAGAAAATAACCTACAGCCCACATTACTGTACCCAGCAAGGATCTTATTCAAATATGAAGGAGAAATCAAAAGCTTTACAGACAAGCAAAAGCTGAGAGAATTCAGCACCACCAAACTAGCTCTCCAAACAAATGCTAAAGGATCTTCTCTAGACAGAAAACACAGAAAGGATGTATAAACTGGAACCCAAAACAATAAAGTTAATGGCAATGGGATCATACTTATCAATAATTACCTTAAATGTAAATAGGTTGAATGCACCAAACAAAAGACAAAGACTAGCTGAATGGATACAAAAACAAGACCCCTATATAAGATGTCTACAAGACACCCACCTTAAAACAAGGGACACATACAGACTGAAAGTGAAGGGCTGGAAAAAGATATTTCATGGAAACAGAGACCAAAAGAAAGCAGGAGTAGCAATACTCATAACAGATAAAATAGACTTTAAAACAAAAGCTGTGAAAAGAGACAAAGATGGACACTACATAATGATCAAAGGATCAATCCAAGAAGAAGATATAACAATTGTAAATATATGCACCCAACATAGGAGCACTGCAATACGTAAGACAAATGCTAACAAGTATGAAAGTGGAAATTAACAATAACACAACAATAGTGGAAAACTTTAATACCCCACTCACATCTATGGATAAATCAACTAAACAAAAAATTAACAAGGAAACACAAACTTTAAATCATACAATAGACCAGTTAGGCCTAATTGATATCTATAGGACATTTCACCACAAAACAATGGATTTCACCATTTTCTCAAGCACACATGGAACCTTCTCCAGGATAGACTACATTCTGAGCCATAAATCTAGCCTTAGTAAATTAAAAAAAAAAAAAAGAAATCATTCCAAGGGTCTTTTCTGACCACAATGCATTAAGATTAGATCTCAATTACAGGAGAAAAACTATTAAAATCCCAACACATGGAGGTTGAAAAACATGCTGCTGAAAAACCAACAAATCACAGAAGAAATCAAAAAAGAAATCAAAATATGCATAGAAATGAATGAAAATGAAAACACAACAACCCAAAACCTGTGGGACACTATAAAAGCAGTGCTAAGAGGAAAGTTCATAGCAATACAGGCATACCTCAGGAAACAAGAAAAAAGTCAAATAAATAACCTAACTCTACACCTAAAGCAACTAGAAAAGGAAGAAATGGAGAACCCCAGAGTTAGTAGAAGGAAAGAAATCTTAAAAATTAGGGCAGAAATAAATGCAAAAGAAACAAAAGAGACCATAGCAAAAATCAACAAAGCCAAAAGCTGGTTTTTTGAAAAGATAAATAAAATTGACAAACCATTAGCCAGACTCATCAAGAAACAAAGGGAGAAAAATCAAATCAATAAAATCAGAAATGAAAATGGAGAGATCACAACAGACAACACAGAAATACAAAGAATCATAAGAGACTACTATCAGCAATTATATGCCAATAAATTGGACAACGTGGAAGAAATGGACAAATTCTTAGAAAAATACAACTTTCCAAAACTGAACCAGGAAGAAATAGAAAATCTTAACAGACCCATCACAAGCACGGAAATTGAAACTGTAATCAGAAATCTTCCAGCAAACAAAAGCCCAGGTCCAGACGGCTTCACAGCTGAATTCTACCAAAAATTTCGAGAAGAGCTAACACCTATCCTACTCAAACTCTTCCAGAAAATTGCAGAGGAAGGTAAACTTCCAAACTCATTCTATGAGGCCACCATCACCCTAATACCAAAACCTGACAAAGATGCCACAAAAAAAGAAAACTACAGGCCAATATCACTGATGAACATAGATGCAAAAATCCTCAACAAAATTCTAGCAATCAGAATCCAACAACACATTAAAAAGATCATACACCATGACCAAGTAGGCTTTATCCCAGGAATGCAAGGATTCTTCAATATTCGCAAATCAATCAATGTAATTCACCACATTAACAAATTGAAAAATAAATGCCATATGATTATCTCAATAGATGCAGAGAAGGCCTTTGATAAAATTCAACATCCATTTATGATAAAAACTCTCCAGAAAGCAGGAATAGAAGGAACATACCTCAACATAATAAAAGCTATATATGACAAACCCACAGCAAACATTATCCTCAATGGTGAAAAATTGAAAGCATTTCCCCTAAAGTCAGGAACAAGACAAGGATGTCCACTTTCACCGCTACTATTCAACATAGTTCTGGAAGTTTTGGCCACAGCAATCAGAGCAGAAAAAGAAATAAAAGGAATCCAAATTGGAAAAGAAGAAGTAAAACTCTCACTGTTTGCAGATGACATGATCCTCTACATAGAAAACCCTAAAGACTCCACCAGAAAATTACTAGAGCTAATCAATGAATATAGTAAAGTTGCAGGATATAAAATCAACACACAGAAATCCCTTGCATTCCTATACACTAATAATGAGAAAGTAGAAAACGAAATTAAGGAAACAATTCCATTCACCATTGCAACGAAAAGAATAAAATACTTAGGAATATATCTACCTAAAGAAACTAAAGACTTATATATAGAAAACTATAAAACACTGATGAAAGAAATCAAAGAGGACACTAATAGATGGAGAAATATACCATGTTCATGGATTGGAAGAATCAATATAGTGAAAATGAATATATTACCCAAAGCAATCTACAGATTCAATGCAATCCCTATCAAGCTACCAGCGGTATTTTTCACAGAACTAGAACAAATAATTTCAAGATTTGTATGGAAATACAAAAAACCTCGAATAGCCAAAGCAATTTTGAGAAAGAAGAATGGAACTGGAGGAATCAACTTACCTGACTTCAGGCTCTACTACAAAGCCACAGTCATCAAGACAGTGTGGTACTGGCACAAAGACAGAAATATAGATCAATGGAACAAAATAGAAAGCCCAGAGATAAATCCACACACATATGGACACCTTATCTTTGACAAAGGAGGCAAGAATATACAATGGAGTAAAGACAATCTCTTTAACAAGTGGTGCTGGGAAAACTGGTCAACCACTTGTAAAAGAATGAAACTAGATCACTTTCTAACACCACACACAAAAATAAACTCAAAATGGATTAAAGATCTAAATGTAAGACCAGAAACTATAAAACTCCTAGAGGAGAACATAGGCAAAACACTCTCCGACATAAATCACAGCAGGATCCTCAATGATCCGCCTCCCAGAATACTGGAAATAAAAGCAAATATAAACAAATGGGATCTAATTAAAATTAAAAGCTTCTGCACAACAAAGGAAACTATAAGCAAGGTGAAAAGACAGCCCTCTGAATGGGAGAAAATAATAGCAAATGAAGCAACTGACAAACAACTAATCTCAAAAATATACAAGCAACTTATACAGCTCAATTCCAGAAAAATAAACGACCCAATCAAAAAATGGGCCAAAGAACTAAATAGACATTTCTCCAAAGAAGACATACGGATGGCTAACAAACACATGAAAAGATGCTCAACGTCACTCATTATCAGAGAAATGCAAATCAAGACCACAATGAGGTACCACTTCACACCAGTCAGAATGGCTGCGATCCAAAAGTCTACAAGCAATAAATGCTGGAGAGGGTGTGGAGAAAAGGGAACCCTCTTACACTGTTGGTGGGAATGCAAACTAGTACAGCCACTATGGAGAACAGTGTGGAGATTCCTTAAAAAACTGCAAATAGAACTGCCTTATGACCCAGCAATCCCACTGCTGGGCATACACACCAAGGAAACCAGAATTGAAAGAGATACATATACCCCAATGTTCATCGCATCACTGTTTATAATAGTCAGGACATGGAAGCAACCTAGATGTCCATCAGCAGACGAATGGATAAGAAAGCTGTGGTACATATACACAATGGAGTATTACTCAACCATTAAAAAGAATACATTTGAATCAGTTCTAATGAGGTGGATGAAACTGGAGCTGATTATACAGAGTGAAGTAATCCAGAAAGAAAAACACCAATACAGTATACTAACACATATATATGGAATTTAGAAAGACGGTAATGATAACTCTATATGCGAGACAACAAAAGAGACACAAATGTATAGAACAGTCTTTTGGACTCTGTGGGAGAGGGTGAGCGTGGGATGATTTGTGAGAATGTCATTGAAACAGGTATATTATCATATGTGAAACGAATCACCAATTCAGGTTCAATGTATGATACAGGATGCTTGGGGCTGGTGTACTGTGATGCCCAAGAAGGATGTTATGGAGAGGGAGGTGGAAGGGGGGATCAGGATAGGGAACATGTGTACACCCATGGCAGATTCATGTTTATATATGGTAAAACCAATGCAATAATGTAAAGTAATTAGCCTCCAATTAAAATAAATTTATATTAAAAATAAATAAACTGTAAATTATGGGAGTGGTTTTATTAAGATCTTTACAACCTTCAGACATTATTTTGATTCATGATGGTAGGAGGAGAAGGGGACCACAGAGGATGAGATGGTTGGAATGCATCACCGACTCAACGGACATGAGTTTGAGTAAATTCCGGAAGCTGGGACAGGGAGGCCTGGTGTGCTACAGTCCATGGGGTCATAAAGAGTCAGGCAGGACTGAGCAAATGAACTGGACTGAACTGAAGAGGATCCAAAATGGATCTAAGTAGAAATGAGTTTTATGAAGATTGCAAATTTTAATCAATTATTTGCCCTCAGGTATATGTCTGAGGTTGTTTTAAAGTATATATTTAAAATTAGGAATAAATCTTATTTAACTGTGTTAAAAAAAAAAAAAGTATATAACTCCCTTGCTAACACTAGCAAGGGTGCATTCTTTCTGCCCCTTTTTGATATCTATGTCAGAAGTTTTCTCTATTTCTTTTATACTTTAATAAATATTATAAAAAAGCTCTGAATGATTAAGCCTTATCTCTGGCCCTGGATTGAATTCTTCTCCTCTAGAGGCCAAGAATTTCAGCATCTTTCATGGTTCAGCAACAACCTTTCATCTTTATTATAGAAAGGTTTTCATATGATCATAAAGTATTATACATAATAGATACTCCTTACAACATTGCATTAGCGAATAATTGCAAACAAATATCCATCAATAGGAAACTAATTCAACATTATGCAATGATTTTATAGAACTAGGTTTATACCTATGTACTTTTCAAAGTATCATCCTGAACACTCAAGAACACTCACTTTTAGAAATCTGCATCTAAGCCAAGAAATGGAAGTAACATCAATTATACTTCAGACTTTGGAAAGAAAATTGTGATAGCAACTGTTTTCCTATATAGATTAATCCTCAGGTCATCTTGGGCAAAAGATACTTCATGAGCAGAAATCAGGACTATTTGCAGAGAAACTAGAGAAGAAGCTCAAAGAAGATCACAATAAGTTACATGATAGTGAAGTAAAGTCACTCAGTCATGTCTGACTCTTTGCGACCCCATGGGGTGTACCCTATCAGGCTCCTCCATCCGTGGGATTTTCCAGGCAAGAGTGCTGGAGTGGATTGCCATTTCCTTCTCCAGGGAACATTCCTGACTCAGGAATCAAACACAGGTCTCCTGCATTACAGGCAGATGCTTTACCGTCTGAGCCATCAGGGAAGCCCATAAGTTACATGATAAGTCAGCCCACATTCTAAAAGCTCAAGGTCACCAGTTTCTAGCTTGAATGCCATAATACGCTCAATTAAAAGTGACAAATTATGTCATCTAAGTAAGTTTCTTCAATGGACGTTATGCTATAAATAATAACTTATATGCCATATTGTGTAAAGGGACAAAACATTATTAATTTAACTTGTCTTAACACCATGGTATGTTAGAGTAAATATTTTTTCCTCTAAGACAAAAAAAAAAAAAAGTTGACTAATTACTACAGCAAGGACATAATCTTCATTTAAGCTGATCAGCTCGAATTCTGTCATTTGGCATTAACATGCACATTCTTTTTTATATTATTTTCCTTTATAGTTTAACAAGCATTTTTCATACTTATTTTCAGGAAGAGATCATTGTTAAAGTATGCAGTGTAAAGTGGTACTTCTCTTTAGTGGTCCTGAAGGACATTCACTGTTGGACCAAATCCACATTATTTTAGTCACTGAAGGCTTTTGGTGGAAAAGAAAAATTTTCCAATCCTATATTTCATTCTCTGAAAGGGATTCAGAAAATACAAGCACTATAATTTATTTTCAGAGTAATAATCAGAGCACATATGCAAACACATAAGCAATGCCTTTCACTTGGCATTTTAAGAGCTAGGACTTGTTCTTACTGAAGATGTATAATTTAATTAATGTGAAATATTTTAAAATCTGACTTCTGTAGGTGGCTTTATTTATGTAGAGATTGTTTATCCACATGGGTTCATAGGTGTATTGATATCAATAACAAGATAAATAGCTATGTTTAAAAGAATACCTATTAGGAGCTGTAAGTACATTATTCTTTGGCATTAGAGGAGTATTATGAAGTATCATGAAAAGGAAATAGCAACCCATTCCAGTTTTCTTGCTTGGCCTATTCCATGGAAGTAGTAGGAGCCTGTTGTGGAGAAGGAAATGGCGACCCACTCCAGTGTTTTTGCCTGGAGAATCCCAGGGACGTGGGAGCCTGGTGGGCTGCCGTCTATGGGGTCGCACAGAGTCNGGCATCCCACTCCAGTACTCATGCCTGGAAAATCCCAGGGACAGAGGAGCCTGGAAGGCTGCAGTCCATGGGATCGCTGAGGGTCGGGCACGACTGAGCGACTTCACTTTCACTTTTCACTTTCATGCACTGGAGAAGGAAATGGCAACCCACTCCAGTATTTTTGCCTGGAGAATCCCAGGGACGGGGGAGCCTGGTGGGCTGCCGTCTATGGGGTCGCACAGAGTCAGACACGACTGAAGCGACTTAGCAGCAGCAGCAGGACTGATGGTCTTAGTTTTCAGCATTCACTCAGTGCAACTCACGCTTAGATCACAGGGTAAACAGTCCTGAGAATCCTTTACATGGAAACAACCATTTTTTATTCTGTTTCCTCTTCCTAGGTAGAGAGGTAGTTTAAAGATAAATTAGTGTCCTCTTGATTTCAATAAGCTAAAAGGTATCAATCTTTTCATCTACAGCAAAATGTGGATAATGTTATTGAAGAAGTAAAAAATATATGCAGTGTTCTGGGATGTGTGGAGACCAAACAAATTACAGATGCTGTAAATGAACTAAATCTTATTCTTCAGAGAAAACCAAAGGTAATTACACTCATTTATTACACAGCAATTATTTTAAACCTGAGTTCAATAATTAACTAAGGAGAGTGAAAAACTTTTGGCGAACTGGTATATACTTTTGTGTGTGTGTATGTGTATGCATGTGTTGCTGTTCATATATATTTCAATCATTTGGGGGTAGTGAAAACCTATTATACCAAAATGATTTAATTTAGAGGAAATTTCTTATAACTTCGAAGTGTAACCTCAATACAACCTTCAAAAGAGACTGAAATCTACCCTACAGTCCTACCTAAGTGAATGTGCTTATATAATAATATTCACAGGAAAGTGTTTGTATAGACTACTAATGGCTCTCATGCACACCAGTGTATGCAGAGGTAGGCACCCATGCTTGCTTGGACAAGCATTTATGCAGGAAAGAAAAGATCAGTTTTTGTGGTATTTTTTGTTGAATCTTCAAGGCACACTGCTTTGATGATCTCACATTCTGTAATGATTTCCTGGGTTTTCCATTTATAAAAATGAGCATTATATGATTTTCTTTTTTAAATCTCAGAAATCTGATGTAGATTATATGTGATTATTGCCTAAGAAAAAGATTAGGACATCTGGTTACAATGAATCGTTCAATCTTGTTACTAATTTAGCAAGTGATAATGTCAAAAGATGTGATACTGCTGATGATAATAAATAATACTTGATAGTGACTTGCAATAGTATCTATACTTATATATTACTTCATTTTATTTAATTTTTATTTTATTTCAATTAATCATCCCAGCAATACCTTGAAGGTGGTATTTTACTGTTCATTTTAGTATTAAAATCTGATGCTTAGAGTGCTGTGTATAGAGGATTCAGTTCAGTTCAGTTCAGTTCAGTCGCTCAGTCATATCCGACTCTTTGCAATCCCATGAATTGCAGCACGCCAGGCCTCCCCGTCCATCACCAATTCCTGGAGTTCACTCAGACTCACGTCCATTGAGTCAGTGATGCCATCCAGCCATCTCATTCTCTGTCGTCCCCTTCTCCTCATGCCCCCAATCCCTCCCAGCATCAGAGCCTTTTCCAGTGAGTCAGCTCTTCGCATGAGGTAGCCAAAGTACAAGAGTTTCAGCTTTAGCATCATTCCTTCCAAAGAAATCCCAGGGCTGATCTCCTTCAGAATGGACTGGTTGGATCTCCTTGCAGTCCAAGGGACTCTCAAGAGTCTTCTCCAACACCACAGTTCAAAAGCATCAATTCTTCAGTGCTCAGCCTTCTTCACAGTCCAACTCTCATATCCATACATGACTACAGGAAAAACCATAGCCTTAACTAGACAGACCTTAGTTGGCAAAGTAATGTCTCTGCTTTTGAATATACTATCTAGGTTGGTCATAACTTTTCTTCCAAGGAGTAAGCGTCTTTTAATTTCATGGCTGCAGTCACCATCTGCAGTGACCTTGGAGCCCCCAAAAATAAAGTCTGACACTGTTTTCACTGTTTCCTCATCTATTTCCCATGAAGTGATGGGACCAGATGCCATGATCTTCGTTTTCTGAATGTTGAGCTTTAAGCCAACTTTTTCACTCTCCACTTACACTTTGATCAAGAGGCTTTTTAGTTCCTCTTCACTTTCTGCCATAAGAGTGGTATCATCTGCATATTTGAGGTTATTGATATTTCTCCCGACAATCTTGATTCCAGCTTGTGTTTCTTCCAGCCCAGCGTTTCTCATGATGTACTCTGCATATAAGTTAAATAAGCAGGGTGACTATATACAGCCTTGACATACTCCTTTTCCTATTTGGAACCAGTCTGTTAATAAGCAGCAAAATAGAAATTTGAGCCCAGGCCTCTAAACATGCTTAAGTACATATGAAACAATAAAAGAGAGTGACTGCATGCATTCCTTATCTATATGAATAGGAAAAGCACAGATTCTATTACCTTGAATGCACCAGTCTTGAACTTTCAAAAAGACTGATTTACAAAGTTGACAATTATACTAATATATATAAATTGTCATACTTATTGTTTCAAATAGGTGACTGGTAAAAATCAGTAATTTCTTACTATTGGGCTTCCTATTCTTTTTTTTTTCCCCTCAAGTGCAATCGCTTTACAATGTTGTGTTAGTTTCTGCTGTACAACAAAGTGAACCAGCTATATGTATACATGTTCATGAATCAGCTATAGGTATACATAAATCTCCTCCCTCTTGAGTCTCCCTCCTACTCTCCCATCTCACCCTTTTAAGTCATCACAGAGCACCAAGCTGAGCTCCCTATGATATATAGCAGCCTCCCACTAGCTATCTATTTACACATGATAGTGTATATATGGAGAAGGCAACGGCACCCCACTCTAGTACTCTTGCCTGGAAAATCCCATGGATGGAGGAGCCTGGTGGGCTGCAGTCCATGGAGTCGCTAAGGGTCAGACATAACTGAACAACTTCACTTTCACTTTTCACTTTCTTGCATTGGAGAAGGAAATGGCAACCCACTCCAGTGTTCTTGCCTGGAGAATCCCAGGGACAGGGGAGCCTAGTGGGCTTCTGTCTGTGGGGTCGCACAGAGTCGGACATGACTGAAGCGACTTAGCAGCAGCAGCAGCATTCATGCATAGAAATGAAGAAAAGAATTAACATTTACCAGTTTTATTTCATGTATGTCAAGGGTCAAAATAAATAGTTGAATATCCCCAAGTAAACTCAAGTAAATGCTTGAGTACATTTTGAAAGTTAACTTATTCAACATCATTCAGACATTTTGTCCATCCCTTTCCTCAGTGTATCTTAACTATAAGCCCACCTATATAAGAAAATCACCACAAATAGTAAGTATATTTTACATTATTTCTGTAGTAACAAACTATGGCTAATAATGCCAAAGTAGTTCAATCTATCCACCCACCATAAACCTAAAACTAAAGAAACACTGAGAAATATGTCTTCTGCCAACAAACTCAAATTTCAGAAGCTGTCCTTTTTCTTGGCTACATTTTTAGGTCAACTAGCAAAACACCATTTCCTGCCATACCAGGAAGTAATTAAGTATTTACTAAATGTAAGTTTTGGCAAAATGAAAAAATATATCACAAATGCAGTTGTATTCCATGTATACTTCATGCTCCCACCTAGCACTGGAAACAATTTTCCATTCTTTAGAATTATATTCCAGAAGCTCACATGATATATTTCCATTAAATACACAATAAACAAACTACAAATAAAAAAATGCAGTCTTACACATTGTGCTGTAGGTGGATGTCATGGTGATTTTAAAATACAAGTTTACACTTCTGAATAAACTGAATTCTAGTTAAGTCATGTTAATGCGTTTAACAATCTCACCCACACAGCTGGGGTAAAGATCTCATGAGTTCAGCTTAGTAGTTGAATCTATGCTCAAATGAACTATTTTATCTAAGAGAAATGCTTCTGAGAAGGTTCATGTGAATGATACTCTTCAATGAAAAGTTATATAAATGTTTAATTATATTCTAAACATGACAGAAAACTTTTCTCTAAAAGGAATACCCTAGCAAGTTCCTTGTTACAGGATAACAGTTATTCCCTAGTTTGTTTGTTTGAGAAATCAAGCTTTTCATTAATTGGATTTCCTTCAAAGCAAACTTGTCAAAGCAAAATTTCCAAAAACATTTAGCGTCAATTAAAATGGATCTTGTTGAAAAACTGAATTTGCTTTTGGACTGAAATGTAACTTTTAGTGAATCTGTAAATCACCTACCTTATATAGTTTTCATGATAATGAAGTTATAACCAGTAAATTCTAAACCACTAAAGTACTCCAGGTGTACAAAAACATAAACAAACAAGCAAATAAAAACCACCATGCTAATGGATACAAACTTAAATGATAACAAAAAACATAACATTTCAGATAGTATTTTTTTAAAATCCAGGATACGATCTCAAATGTTTGACTACCAGCTTCTCTTTTTAATCCTACAAAATAAAGACATGAAACTATACAGTATAGTTTCTGTATGAATCTGTATGATTTTTTTAAGCCTGCATCTAAATGACTGTTAAAATAAGAACTGAACACACTAAAGAGCAAAAATGGCAAATCTTTTATACTAAAATATCAGTCTCTGTCGTGGAAGGGGGATTGAATTTAGGCACTATCTGTGGGTGTGTGCTGAGTCGTTTCAGTCATGTCCGACCCTTTGCGACCCTATGGACTGTAGCCCACCAGGCTCCTTTGTTTATGTGATTCTCCAGGAAAGAAACTGGAGTGGGTTGCCATACTCTCCTCCAGGGTATCTTCCCCACCCAGGGATCAAATCTGGGTCTCCTGCATTGCAGGCAGACTTTTTTTACTATCTGAGCCACCAAGGAAGCTATTTTGCCACCAGGCAATATCTGCAGAACTGTTCAAATAATACTAAGAAGTCTGAGCTTATGCTAGAAAATCTTTTCTTGAATCAAATAACAAAGATTGCTGATTATGACAGAAGACTTTTCTTTCAATTAAAATCTTACCTAAATTATAAACCTTACAATTTAGATTTCCTGTTTAATAAGTAATATTTATATAAGACACCAAGAAATCCATTTTCTTTTTATCATGGCAGAGAAATTTCTGTATGTAGATTGTGGACATTATTGGTTTGGTTTTCCAAAATTGTTTTCTGAATAACAAGTGTATCTTTGGACCGATTTTTCTTTTTCAGAATCTTCATCAAAATTCAGACACTTCAGCAAAAGGTAAAACATACATACACCCAAATATTTTTTAAATAAACAGTTTATAAAACCAAAAATAACTTAATTTTTCCAAATATGGTGATAACACACACAAAAAATATTTATGAGGGAAAAAACTTTTGCTAAAACTCTTTACTGACAATAGTGATTATTCTGCAAGTGAATAAAAATCCACTGCCTTTGAGCCTGAGATTTTTTTTAAAATAAAGTCAAGAAAGCTATAAAAGTAAAAAGAGTTCTGAAAATGCCCTTATTACCATTCTAAGAAAATAAATAATTTTATTTAACTAATGATATTCTGATGTAAGAGAAGTCAGAAATGTAGCAGATGTCTTTCTTTGAGGTCATTAATTTCCATTTTAAGATCAAGCTCTATTTGAAACATCAACTTAATGTATCAGGCAGGAGGATTTGGTTCTGAAATACTTAAGTGTTCGCAGAAGCTCTGAACCTACAAAACTATAAGCCACAGGACTGGGCCTCTGTTGAAAAGGGTAGATAGTGTGGTGCACAGCAATGAGTCTGGCTTCTGGAATCAGGCAGAACTGGTTTTGAATTCCAAATCTGCCCATTTTTTGACTCTGATGGTAAAGAATGAAACTCTCTGATCCTCAGTTTTCCTAATATGAATAAAGGATAGGACAGTATGTAAAGTGCAGGGTGTGGTCAAGATTGCTCTTGTTTGCACTGGCAGATGGTATTTGGCTTATGAACACTTATAAGTATCTTTAAGGAAATGATCTGACTCGCAGATGTTCAGTCAACACTGTCTAAGGTGACAGCAAAGCTCAAACAATAATTCTGACCTGCCCTCCCATTCCCTTAGTGGTTTTCAATAGAAAGTTATGTATAGCAGGATATCCTGTCAACTCTAATTCCCACCACTCAAAAGAAGACACAGTAAGACCCCTACATATGAACCTTCAAGTTGTGAACTTTGAAAGATGCGAACGTGTGTTCAGGCGTGAGTGAAACTGCAGCTTTCCTTCCATCTCGTACTGCTAATGATTCTTCAGCTCCACTATCTCCCACCTCCTCCTCTCCATCTCCAGTCAGTAGCTCTTCTCACCTGTTCATTCAGTGTCAGTCTCTGTATACCAGCTGTTGGACTGTACTACTCTACTTTTCAAGGTACTGTACTATCAGATTAAAAATGTTTTTATTTTTTTGTTTGCTTTTTATATGTTATTTGTGTGAAAAGTATTATAAATCTATTATAGTACAGAACTATATAGTTGACTGTGTTAGCTGGGTACCTAGGCTAACTTTGTTGGACTTACAAACAAATTGGATTTACAAATGAGTTCTCAGAACTGAACTCATTCATATATAGAGGACTTACTGTATGCAATACATAGGAAGAACTCACCCACTTCACATCACAGAGGAAAATGGGATGGCAAAGGGTAAGGGCAAAAAACCATTGCTAGTGAAAAAATTCCTATTCCAAGCATTCACATAATAAAACTCCAGAGCACCAACAAGGAAGGGGAGAGATAGGCAGCTCCTAACAATTTTTCCAGTAGTCATGTATGGATGTGAGAGTTGGACTGTGAAGAAGGCTGAGAGCCGAAGAATTGATGCTTTTGAACTGTGGTGCTGGAGAAGACTCTTGAGAGTCCCTTGGACTGCAAGGAGATCCAACCAGTCCATTCTGAAGGAGATCAGCCCTGGGATTTCTTTGGAGGGAATGATGCTAAAGCTGAAACTCAGTACTTTGGCCACCTCATGTGAAGAGTTGACTCATTGGAAAAGACTTTGCTGCTGGGAAGGATTTGGGGCAGGAAAGAAGGGGATGACAGAGGATGAGATGGCTGGATGGCATCACTGACTCGATGGACGTGAATCTGAATGGACTCCGGGAGTTGGTGACGGACAGGGAAGCCTGGTGTGCTGTGTTTCATGGGGTCGCAAAGAGTCAGACATGACTGAGTGACTGAACTGAACGGAACTGAACAATTTTTCCTAGCACAGAGTATAAGTAAAAGAACGAGGAGTGAATAAGCCAGAGGTCTCCCTATATGAAACTGGCCTTTTCTTCCTTTCTATCAGGAATGTTGGAATAAACTCCTCTCATCCTATGTTCTTCAGGGGTCAAGATATGAGAGTCCACAAAACTGCAAGAAATGTTCCCAGGGACTTATAATCCATGCTAAGTCATCACAGAAAAGGAATTAATTATGGATTAAAAATTATCCATCTGCAGCTCTCATAAACTTTTCATAAATCATACTTCTCATTCTATAAGATAAATATATTTTTCTAGTATTTTATTATGTAGAAACACCTTACAGTAGTTTAAAAAGCAGAAAGGAAAAGTGCTGAAATGACAGCAAATGAAATGAACATTTGCCCGTATATACATGCAGTTGCTTTCTATTTAAGAACTCTGAAATAAAAAGTCTAGAACCCTCTTTACACAAAATGTTGATCTAAAAATAAGCCACTATTATTGATGATTCTGAGTCTCATACTTAATATTCTTATGGATTCTCCACAATATACTTTGAAGCTAAGAGATCTGAACATACCTGTGCTCTACACCAGCATTCATTAAATCTGGCATGTTGCCTGTTTGGGTAAACAAAGTTTATTTGGAACATGAAAAACCAGATTTTAATACAGATTATGTTTGCAAGGAAAACACAGACTTCTCTAAACAGAAGTACAGAAAGTGACAAATAGCAACAACACAGAGACTTATTTTCCATTCAAAAGTAAACTAGAATAAAGTCATGTACTCTTACTCCCTCATTTCCATAAAAATGCAAACAAAACATTCTAATTAATCCATTTTAATCACCTATATATTGTCATTGCTTTTTTCCTGTTACTACAAGTCTTCTCTCATTGCAAAATCAGGTGCAATAAACATTTTCCCGTATTTCACCAAACCCAGTACTTTAAGTCATTAATATATTCCTGATGATAACTAAAATGCATTCTTCACCCAGAGTTCTGAAAGAAGCACACATCTCTGTACTACCTTAAAGAAGCAAATTCTAATCTAGAACTGTATTTCTGCAAAAAAGTGAAAAGTGGAGTTCGAGTAATTAGCCCAATAATTAAGATTCTCTAAAATATGTGCTGGGGCTTGAATTAATGAGATCTCTAACTCAACTTTATGATTTATTTTAACATGCATTCATTTGCACAAGATTGGGAATTATTAACAAGAAGTCTGTACTTCCTGCTTCAGAATACAATTTGGGGACCAGAGAAACAAGATGTTTTTATAAATTTATAATTCTCTGCCTCCTGTTGTTCAGGAGAAACCCTGTTGGTTGGCCTCCACAGTATGATGAGGCCTCTTTAAAGACTATTTTTATGCTCCTTTCCTCTTCTGTTTCATTAATTGCTACTGCTGATTTCTCAGAGAATTTTAATTAGAGCTCTTTCACTCTGCTTGTCACCTCAGGCTGTTTCAACAAAGGACACAATTTTAGAAACACAGCAAGTGAGTAGAATTTGGCCATCTCATAAATTTTGTACAAATTTATGAATAACTAAGTGAATAATAGCATGTGTTGGACAACAACAACAAAATGTTTAATTATGGGCAGAGCTACTGAGGGACAGGATGTGGGAAGAAGCTCCATGCAGAAGCTGGCCTCTTTCCTGGGCAATGGAACACTGCACGCATACTATTGGAGGAAGCGTCTAGCTCATTCTGCTAATTTCTTTCAAACCAACTAAGAACCAAAAGAATCTGCCTGCAATGCAGGAGACCCCAGTTGGATTTCTGGGTTGGGAAAGATACCCTGGGGGAGGGCACGGCAATGCACTCCAGTATGCTTGACTGGAGAATCCCCATGGACAGAGGTATCTGGTGGGCTACAATCCATGGGGTTGAAGGGAATCCTATACGGCTGAGCAACTAGGCAGAGCACACAAGAACCAAAAAGCAATTTCCGTTTTGAAAACTACTTATGAGAAAGTGCACGTGTCTCAAAAAATCAATACTGTGTGATGTGACTCCACACTGAATACACTTATGCCAAATTTGTGACTTGTTCCACTTGTTCCATTCATCATCTTTTTATCATTATTATTATTATTATTGGTCGAACTGCATGGCTGGTAGGATTTTAGCCTGAATCGCAGTGAATACTGCAGTACTGGACCACCCGGGAACCCCGCCCCCACACTTGGCCCCTTTCATAATCTTAATGGACGTTTCTTTTTCTATACCTCAAAATATAAAAACCTTTAAATATGGTACAGTAAGTAAAATAAAATGTTATGAGAATTTTTTAAAAATCACAGCAGATCTTGAGAACATAAGATCTAAGGATGCGCTTACTTGTTCTGTCAGCGTCTCCTCAGCTGCCAAGGGCTTGGCAACCTCGCTCTTCTGGGCTGCGGTCTTGGGGACTCACGGCTGCCCATGACCCAGCCGCCCGAGGGGTAGGGAGGCGGGGAAGGGAGGGCGAGGAAGGAGCCTGCCCTGGACCTGGCATCCGGGACCCCTTCTGTGACAGGTGAGCATCACCAGCCCTGCTCAACCAGTGAGCTAAGAACCTGCAATCTGGAGAGGGAGAACAGGCGTTCAGGCTGGACCACTACAAAGCCAAGGCCACGCAGCCCTACTCTGCAACTGACACTCCCAGTATCACGTGGATGCCACGCTTGAAAGCCCACACTCTGATCCTGGAGTCGTGAACCAGAATTAACTGGTGTCCAACTAGCAAGCTTGGGGTTGAAATAGAAGGAAATGTCCATCGGTCCCTTCCTCGCGCTACAAAAACCTCAGTCATCATCTGCAAACACCTGCCAGACATGTTCAGCCTCAAACTTAGCTCAGCCCTGCTGGGGGAAGGCTGCCAGTCTAGGCCAACCTGCTCCTGTCTCGGCCCTTTTCCTCCGGGAAATGGAGGCTGTGCAGTAACCTGAGACGAAGTCAGATGGAGGCTTGACTTCTGGAGCAGCAACCATGTGCCGAGGCCTAGGATCAGGGGGAAGGAGGGAGAATCTTCTGCCTTTCCCCACACAGGCTGGCTCCGCCCATCCCTCCGCCAGGGCCCCATCCCTTTCCCCGCGGTCCTGCCCAGAAGCCGAGGATTGCTACTGATGCTCAGCAGCACGGGCTTCAGGCCTCCGGACACGGTGTCTCCCTCCCAAATACCGCCTGGAGGGCCAGCTCTTCTCCGCAGGCTCTCCTCCGCAGCCCGGCGGGCGGCCGTTCCCAACGTGGGAACCGCCGCCAAGAACACGGTTCCTCCGCTTCTGTCTTCCCCGCACTGATGGCAATGCATTTTCATTTAATTTCTCCAGAACAAGGCGGCCGGCCGAAAAGGAGAACTATCTGAAATACGGCATTTCCGTACATATTTCTGGCCCAGGATGGATAGAGGAACGCAGGGTTTCTGCCTCACTCTCGTCTACCAAGACCCGCCTGTGGGATTTAAGGAGGCCTTTTGGGGGACTGAACAAGGCCTGAAGTACCGAGCAGTCTTGATCACGACCACAGGAGCCTTGCAACCCCCGACCTTCAAGACTTGTCAGCAAAGTCAGGCATGAGTGACCCAGAAGAGTAGGAGGGCTCCATTGATAACATTTCGTATTATACATTCACCTCTTAAAACTCTTTGTCACTTAAATATTGTCCATTAAAGAGTTTCCTCTTCTAGGGAAAAAAGGAATAATTTTTTAAATACAATTTTTTACACGAGGTTATTCACCTAACTTCTGAAACAGCATAGTTGAATATTAAAAATAATTGCAAGTCATGAGTGTCTTATGATTTTCGATGCATTGACTACTGCATACAAAATGTCAGCAGTGAGTGTTATTCACCTGACCTGTTAAGGGTCTGACAGCGAATCCTACCCGGAGATGACATTCATCATCCTCAGGTTTCTCCATCCTAATGGCACCAGATTCGTATCAAAGTCCACCAGTTCTCCCTAGTCCATTTCATCAGCCTCTTCTGCTTCCTCCTACTCAGGTTGAAATTTGTCCAACAGAGCGTTTAATGAGAGGGAGAATACCATTCTCAGAAAAATTTACCTTAAATTTAGTGATCAGGGGACGCTTTTCATGTGCTCTAAGCTAAATTGGCATGGCATCTTGCAAACATTTTGAAACTATTGGTCCCTGTAGTTGGTCATTTTTATTCATTTTTTTCTTAATTTTTTTCTTCCTTCATGACAAGTCACTTTTACGATAATCAATAGACTCCCTATAAATAACTAATGGTAAAACTCGAGGAAGGCTTTGATTCTGAAGAAATATAGTAAATGTCATAAATCTTATTCTAAACTTACCTCGGATCCCAGCCATGTACTAGCACTCTTTTTTATGGCAGCGTGGGGAAGGCAATGGCACCCCACCCCAGTACTCTTGCCTGGAAAATCCAATGGATGGAGTAGCCTGGTGGGCTGCAGTCCATGGGGTCGCTAACAGTCGGACAGACTGAGTGACTTCACTTTCACTTTTCTCTTTCATGCATTGGAGAAGGAAATGGCAACCCACTCCAGTATTCTTGTCTGGAGAATCCCAGGGATGGGGGAGCCTGGTGGGCTGCCGTCTATAGGGTCACACAGAGTCGGACACGACTGAAGTGACTTAGCAGCAATGTGTATGATTAGTGTTCAGTTAATGGTAAGCATAGCATAATCAAACTTATTATAATTAATTCCTTAGATGGAGTTTGTTTAAAGTAGATATAAACCACACAGAAAACATGTCCCTGTCTGAACTTTAATTCTAAACAATAATAATCTAGACCAAAATTCTTATGAATTATAGTTGATCAGAATGCCAAATTGATAACCCATAATTATGATCTGTGATTAAAGGCTGCACTTCCCAAATTTATGCAACTGAAGAAACGAAAGCTGATTAATTGCACGACAGCAGCTACCCCAGGCTGCATACAGAGGCACAGATGGCTAATTGGCTTTAGTTGGTAGAGGGTCACTTTAATTCAGTTTTCTTTAAATTTTGTTATAAAAATTTTCAAAGCTGTAAAGAATGGTTTGTGATAAATATGACCCTTCACAGATGACCTGGTTTCTATCCCTCTCCCCACCCTCCCCCCAGGTTTGATAGAGAAAGTGACAACTGAACTATCTACATCCATCTGTCAGCTAATTTATATCCACTGCAGCAGCTTCTGTGCAGATTTCCAGCCTCTACATGCACCTCTGTATAGTGTCTCCTGTGTAAATCTTGGGCTCCATTCCCACCTTAGCTTCACAGTGCATGCAGCTCACAATATTCCAGAAACCTGGGTGCACAGGTGAGTAGTGATGTCTTTTCCACAAAAGGGGTAATTAGTTTTGTGTCGCTTCTAATTGAGTATAATTTGCCTTGTTCTTATTTGCAGAAGCAAGTATTTCATCTTGAAATTTAATTGGCATGGAGGTATCCATGTTTTTAAAATCATTCACACTTTTATTTCCAGTCCAGTGCACATTCCTTTTCCCTCAAGTCTTCTCCCATTCTTCTATTAAAAATAACTGCATGTTGTCAGTATATCATAACAGAAACAGAAAGTGCCCATCTTCACATAGCGATTGCCATAAATTGTTCATTTTTTATGTTTGAGTTTAAATGACTGATGCCACAGGGTGAGAATGCACACACACAAACAAGGAGATAGAGAGTATCTAAGAATAGAAAGAAATCACTTTGATCCCTATCAAGTTGTGAGTGGTAAACATTTTGTGAGACTAGTACCTTGATAAAGTAAAAATTAGCCAAGAGTTACTTGAGTTACAATAGAAATTAACCACAATTATGCATGGAACATTGCCAGGTTTGAGGTTAATTCTGCTATGTACTATTTTCTTGAATAACATAATTAGAGTGATATTATAATAATTACTTTAAATTCCTTATGGATTAAATCTGTAAGAGAATACTGATTAAATTAAATTAAAGGTGATAAGAGAATGGTAATTTTCTAATGGATTTATTGTACCCATTGCACTTAGCATCTCAAAGAAAGACTAAGAGAAACAGTTTTAGTAAAAAGAGAAATACTTTAATCTTGGTCTGTATTTTTGCAAATGGAAACTGTGCAAAATTTATGAGTCAATTATAACAAAAATTTTATCTTTGTATGTAAAAAAGAAAAATGACCATCTATGTATCTCACATGAACATTCTTTAAAACCCATGGATGATTCTTTTACACTTTTTCTCTTTCTATTTTATGAAGTATTTTAGGAGGAGGATGTATATATAATGTTACAAACTGCTACTCGAATGTTTTCATAATTTTTAAACCTTTAGTATATCCTTATTGATTCTAATTCACCTGGAAAAACTATGTAGCCAGATAAATACCGAGAAAGCTATATACATAGAGCTTCTATTTATGTATGTGGGAAATTTAGTTTTGTTTCTTTTTCTATTGTTTCTCTATTCTGTTTTACCTATTTTGCTTCTGATCTTTATTATTTTCTTTCTTCTTTTAATTTTCATCTTAGTTTGTTCTTTGTTTTCTGGTTCCTTGAGTATAGATTCAGATTGTTTATTTGTGAACTTCTTTCATTTTTAATTTTTTAAATCTGTTTTTAAAATTTTTGTTGCAGCCTAGCTGATTTACAATGTTGTGTTAGTTTCTGCTGTAAAGCGAATCAGTTGTACTTATATGTGTATCCACTCATAGATTCTTTTCCCATGTAGGTCATTACAGAGTATTGAAAAGATTTCCCTGTGCTATACAGTAGGTCCTTATTAGTTATCTACTTTATATAGTAGTGTGTATATATCAATCCCAATCTCCCAATTTATACCTTCCCTCCCCCACTTTCCTGGCTGATAACCATGTTTGTTTTCTGCATCTGTGACTCTATTTCTATTTTGTAAATAAGGTCATGTGTGTGTGTTAAGTCACTTCAGTTCTGTCTGACTCTTTGCAACCCTTTGGGCTGTAGCCTACCAGGCTTCTCTGTCCATGGGATTTTCCAGGCAAGAATACTGGAGTGGGTTGCCTTGCCCTTCTCCAGGGGATCTTCCCAGTCCAGGGATGGAACCCATATCTCTTAACGTCTCCTGAATAGGCAGGTGAGTTCTTTACCACTAGTGCCACCTGGAAAGCCCAAATAAGATCATTTATACATTTTTTTTAAGATTTCACTTATAAGTGATATCACACAATTTTTGTCTTTCTCTGTCTAACTTTACTCAGTAAGAAATTAAGTTCATTCATGTTGCTGCAGATGGCATTATTTTATTCTTTCTATGACTGAGTAGTATTCCACTGTGTATATGTATCTCATCTTCTTTATCCATTCCTCCACTGATGGACATTTAGGTTGCTTCCATGTCCTGGCTACTGTAAATANTTTCATGCATTGGAGAAGGAAATGGCAACCCACTCCAGTATTCTTGTCTGGAGAATCCCAGGGATGGGGGAGCCTGGTGGGCTGCCGTCTATAGGGTCACACAGAGTCGGACACGACTGAAGTGACTTAGCAGCAATGTGTATGATTAGTGTTCAGTTAATGGTAAGCATAGCATAATCAAACTTATTATAATTAATTCCTTAGATGGAGTTTGTTTAAAGTAGATATAAACCACACAGAAAACATGTCCCTGTCTGAACTTTAATTCTAAACAATAATAATCTAGACCAAAATTCTTATGAATTATAGTTGATCAGAATGCCAAATTGATAACCCATAATTATGATCTGTGATTAAAGGCTGCACTTCCCAAATTTATGCAACTGAAGAAACGAAAGCTGATTAATTGCACGACAGCAGCTACCCCAGGCTGCATACAGAGGCACAGATGGCTAATTGGCTTTAGTTGGTAGAGGGTCACTTTAATTCAGTTTTCTTTAAATTTTGTTATAAAAATTTTCAAAGCTGTAAAGAATGGTTTGTGATAAATATGACCCTTCACAGATGACCTGGTTTCTATCCCTCTCCCCACCCTCCCCCCAGGTTTGATAGAGAAAGTGACAACTGAACTATCTACATCCATCTGTCAGCTAATTTATATCCACTGCAGCAGCTTCTGTGCAGATTTCCAGCCTCTACATGCACCTCTGTATAGTGTCTCCTGTGTAAATCTTGGGCTCCATTCCCACCTTAGCTTCACAGTGCATGCAGCTCACAATATTCCAGAAACCTGGGTGCACAGGTGAGTAGTGATGTCTTTTCCACAAAAGGGGTAATTAGTTTTGTGTCGCTTCTAATTGAGTATAATTTGCCTTGTTCTTATTTGCAGAAGCAAGTATTTCATCTTGAAATTTAATTGGCATGGAGGTATCCATGTTTTTAAAATCATTCACACTTTTATTTCCAGTCCAGTGCACATTCCTTTTCCCTCAAGTCTTCTCCCATTCTCCTATTAAAAATAACTGCATGTTGTCAGTATATCATAACAGAAACAGAAAGTGCCCATCTTCACATAGCGATTGCCATAAATTGTTCATTTTTTATGTTTGAGTTTAAATGACTGATGCCACAGGGTGAGAATGCACACACACAAACAAGGAGATGGAGAGTATCTAAGAATAGAAAGAAATCACTTTGATCCCTATCAAGTTGTGAGTGGTAAACATTTTGTGAGACTAGTACCTTGATAAAGTAAAAATTAGCCAAGAGTTACTTGAGTTACAATAGAAATTAACCACAATTATGCATGGAACATTGCCAGGTTTGAGGTTAATTCTGCTATGTACTATTTTCTTGAATAACATAATTAGAGTGATATTATAATAATTACTTTAAATTCCTTATGGATTAAATCTGTAAGAGAATACTGATTAAATTAAATTAAAGGTGATAAGAGAATGGTGATTTTCTAATGGATTTATTGTACCCATTGCACTTAGCATCTCAAAGAAAGACTAAGAGAAACAGTTTTAGTAAAAAGAGAAATACTTTAATCTTGGTCTGTATTTTTGCAAATGGAAACTGTGCAAAATTTATGAGTCAATTATAACAAAAATTTTATCTTTGTATGTAAAAAAGAAAAATGACCATCTATGTATCTCACATGAACATTCTTTAAAACCCATGGATGATTCTTTTACACTTTTTCTCTTTCTATTTTATGAAGTATTTTAGGAGGAGGATGTATATATAATGTTACAAACTGCTACTCGAATGTTTTCATAATTTTTAAACCTTTAGTATATCCTTATTGATTCTAATTCACCTGGAAAAACTATGTAGCCAGATAAATACCGAGAAAGCTATATACATAGAGCTTCTATTTATGTATGTGGGAAATTTAGTTTTGTTTCTTTTTCTATTGTTTCTCTATTCTGTTTTACCTATTTTGCTTCTGATCTTTATTATTTTCTTTCTTCTTTTAATTTTCATCTTAGTTTGTTCTTTGTTTTCTGGTTCCTTGAGTATAGATTCAGATTGTTTATTTGTGAACTTCTTTCATTTTTAATTTTTTAAATCTGTTTTTAAAATTTTTGTTGCAGCCTAGCTGATTTACAATGTTGTGTTAGTTTCTGCTGTAAAGCGAATCAGTTGTACTTATATGTGTATCCACTCTTATAGATTCTTTTCCCATGTAGGTCATTACAGAGTATTGAAAAGATTTCCCTGTGCTATACAGTAGGTCCTTATTAGTTATCTACTTTATATAGTAGTGTGTATATATCAATCCCAATCTCCCAATTTATACCTTCCCTCCCCCACTTTCCTGGCTGATAACCATGTTTGTTTTCTGCATCTGTGACTCTATTTCTATTTTGTAAATAAGGTCATGTGTGTGTGTTAAGTCACTTCAGTTCTGTCTGACTCTTTGCAACCCTTTGGGCTGTAGCCTACCAGGCTTCTCTGTCCATGGGATTTTCCAGGCAAGAATACTGGAGTGGGTTGCCTTGCCCTTCTCCAGGGGATCTTCCCAGTTCAGGGGTGGAACCCATATCTCTTAACATCTCCTGAATAGGCAGGTGAGTTCTTTACCACTAGTGCCACCTGGAAAGCCCAAATAAGATCATTTATACATTTTTTTTAAGATTCCACTTATAAGTGATATCACACAATTTTTGTCTTTCTCTGTCTAACTTTACTCAGTAAGAAATTAAGTTCATTCATGTTGCTGCAGATGGCATTATTTTATTCTATGACTGAGTAGTATTCCATTGTGTATATGTATCTCATCTTCTTTATCCATTCCTCCACTGATGGACATTTAGGTTGCTTCCATGTCCTGGCTACTGTAAATAGTGTTGCAGTGAACATTGAGGTGCATGGTTTCTCCAGATATATGGCCAGGAATGGGATTGCTGGATCATATGGTAGCTCTATATTTAGCTTTTTAGGGAATCTACATACTGTTCTCCATAGTGGCAATACCAATTTACGTTCTCACCAACAGTGTAGAATTCCCTTTCCTCTACACCTTCTCCAGCGCTTATTGTTTGTAGACTGTCTGATAATGGCCGTTCTGACCAGTGTGAGGTGTTACCTCATTGTAGTTTTTATTTGATCTTTCTTCTTTTAATGTAAGCATTTATTGCTTTAAACTTCTTTTTTAGAACTGATTTTGCTATATCTCATAAGTTTTGTTGTGGTGTATGTTTTCACATTTTACGAGATTTTCTAATTTCGCTTTTGATTTCTGTCTGACACATTGGTTGTTCAAAAGTACTCACTTCTGCTGCATGATCTCACTTATGTAGAATCTGAAAAACAAACAAAATGAAAACAGACTCTCAGAGAACAAGTGGTTGCCAGAAGGAAAGGGGTGGGTTGGGGGTAAAATAGGTGAGGAGGACAAAGTGGCATAAATCTCCAGTTATATAACTAATAAGTCACATAGATGTATTAATAATATACAGCATAAGAAACATGGATCAATGATATTGTAATACCTTTATATGAGGACAGATGGTTACTTAACTTATCATTGTCATCATCTCATAATGTATGCAAACATCAAATCATTATGTAGTACACCTGGAACTAATGTAACATTGTACAATAACTATATTTCAGTAAAATTAAAAAAAAAAAGAAACAGAAACTAAGAAGTCTTAACATTAATTGAGAATTTTTCCAGGTCTTTTTTTTTTTTTTCCTGCCACTGATTTCTACTTGTATTCCATTGTGGTCAGAAAACACACTTTGTATGATTTCAATTTTTTAAAAATGTGTTAAGACTTATTCCATGACCAATTTTGTGATGTGTGCTAGAGAAAGATTCAAGCTTGAGAAGAATGCATATTGCCCTGAGGTTCGGTGGAATGGTCTATAAATGTCTATTAGGTTCATTTGGACTATAGGGTTATTAAAACCCTCTGTTTCCTTATTGAGCTTCTGTCTGATTGTTCTATTATTTGTAACCAGTATGAGATCTTCTGTTGTTATTGTGTTATTTTCTAGTTCTCCTTTTCAACCCTTCAATGTTTGCTTAATATATTTGCTTCAGTTGGGGGTGCAGGGATATTTACAGCTATTGTATCCTCTTGGTAAATTGATCTCTTTAACATATAATGTTTTTGTCTGTTGTGACAGCTTTAACTTAAAGTCTATTTTGTCTTGCATAAGTATGGCCACTCCTGCTCTTTTGATGATCATATATGGAATATCTTTTTCTGTCCTTTCACTTTCAGATGTGTCCTTAAGTCTAGACAGCATACGGTTGGATCTTTTTTACTAATCCATTCAGTTATACTGTTTCTTCTCGTTGTAGAATTTAATTTATATTGAATATAATTAATGATAGGGAAGGACTCACTTTTGCCATTTTTTTGCGTTAATATCTGTCTTGTAGCATTTTTGTCCCTCTTTTCCTGTCTTGCCACTTTCCTTACTGTCCTGATGAGTTTTTATAATGATACGCTTCAATTCCTTTCTTAATTTCTTTTGTGTATCATCTATATTGTGGTTGCTTTCTTTGTGGTGACAATGGGCCTTACATAATACATATTATATTTATTTAANCTTTTGAACTGTGGTGTTGGAGAAGACTCTTGAGAGTCCTTTGGACTGCAAGGAGAGCAATCAGTCCATCCTAAAGGAGATCAGTCCTGAGTGTTCATTGGAAGGACTGATGTTGAAGCTGAAACTCCAGTACTTTGGCCACTTGATGTGAAGAGCTGACTCATTTGAAGAGACCCTGATGCTTGGAAAGGTTGAGGGCAGGAGGAGAAGGGGACGACAGGGGATGAGACGGTTGGA
This sequence comes from Oreotragus oreotragus, assembly GCA_006410675.1. Lineage (NCBI taxonomy): Eukaryota > Metazoa > Chordata > Mammalia > Artiodactyla > Bovidae > Oreotragus > Oreotragus oreotragus. Next base: position 188,994 of record SJYX01018588.1, on the reverse strand, counting down.
TGGCATCACAAACTCGATGGACATGGGTTGGGGTAAGCTCCAGGAGTTAGTGATGGACAAGGAGGCCTGGCGTGCTGTGGTTCATGGGGTTGTGAGGAGTCAGACATGACTGAGCAACTGAACTAAACTGAAAAGAGGAAGAGAGCAGTACAGTAAAATAACTGATGTAATATTTTAGGCAGAAGGTCACGGTCACTAGAACGAGGGCAATGGCAGTGGACATTGTGAACATTGATAGTAATGGCTGGATTTGGAGCATATCTGGGAGTTGAAAAGGCATAGTTCAGTTCAGTTCAGTTCAGTCGCTCAGTCGTGTCTGACTCTTTGTGACTGCATGAATCGCAGCACGCCAGGCCTCCCTGTTCATCACCATCTCCTGGAGTTCACTCATACTCACATCCATCAAGTCCGTGATGCCACCCAGCCATCTCATCCTCTGTTGTCCCCTTCTCCTTCTGCCCCCAATCCCTCCTAGCATCAGAGTCTTCTCCAATGAGTCAACTCTTCGCATGAGGTGGCCAAAGTACTGGAGTTTCAGCTTTAGCATCATTCCTTCCAAAGAAATCCCAGGCTTGATCTCTTTCAGAATGGACTGGTTGGATCTCCTTGCAGTCCAAGGGACTC
>SJYX01018588.1:121057-171775 GCA_006410675.1 Oreotragus oreotragus | reverse complement strand
GTTCATGTTTGGGAGTTCGTGTAAAAAAATAAATAAATACAAAAAAAAAAGTTAAAAAAAAAACATTAAAAAAAGAAAAGAAATAATCTACTGATATACTCAACAGTATGGATAATTTCAAAAAAACATACTCAGTGAAAGAAGCTATAAATAATAGAATATTCATGATTCTGTTTATATGAAGTTTGAAAGTAGATATTATTTGTCTAAAGTGAAAGAAGTCGTACTACTGCTCGCCTCTGGTAGCATAAGAAACGTTTTATATCTTGAAAAGAGTGTGGATTTTATTATGCTTGATATGTGCATTTGTCAAAATTTAATTAACTGAATCCATGCATTCTCTTTTATGAAAATTATGCTTCAATAAAAGAGAAAAAAAGCATTGTTCAATATTGAAAAATGAATTCAGTTAAAACAAAATAATTAGGTTTAGTTGCATAGTAATAATTTTATTATGGAATATTTTTCTTCTGGGAGGTTTCTGGTAAAGAAGGTAGTGACAAAAGAGAAAAAGCACACAAATGTACCTCAAAAACTATCCTCTGTAATTTATTTCTTTCATTTTGCAGATGGAGAGGATTTCAGAAGATATTATAGAGAAATAATGATATTTAAAATCTGTTAATAATTTTTGCTATCCTTTCTTGGGAGTTTTAGTTAATGAAAGCTGAGCGACAGAGTGTCAGTTTGGAGGAGACAGTGTTGAAAAGCTGTCATTGTCGTGTGAGAAATGCTGTCCTTTAGTTCAACTGTGGTCTTGAATGCTTTTCCTGGAGTGTAAGCAAAACATGGTAAACTGTCAGTGAATCAATGGCCCTTGTCCCAGATCTAGATCTTCTGAGGGACACACTTGTGCATGTGAGAAAGTCCTATTCACTGACATTTTAACTCCAAACTTCCAGCAAACACTAAGAATTTAAAGCCGGAATCCAAGGATGAAATGAGATCTTTGTTTCTGAAGTTTAGAGCAAAAAGTTTTCTGACCTCTGATGAAACTTGCTTCGAAATGAAGGAATATCATCTTTAAAATGTGCCATTTTTCCACAGGGCCCACTTGGGTCTAAGTTAATTTCCAAATACAGTAAGAAAGTAAATGGTTGAGAATCTTTGTTCTAAGTAGTACATGTGGCAGAACTGATAAACTTGTTCTGCCTTAAAGAAGACAGAGACTTTGCTAACCAGAATGACATTTTTTAAAAAGTGGCAAAGATAAGAGCAAGGAAAAATACATGTGAATTATCTGAACTGAAGTACATTTTATTTAATTTTTCTATAAAAGACTAAATTAGTGGGAGATAATCAGATAAAATAACCTATCAAACTGTCCCAAGAAGATAAAGGACTTATTTTCCAAAAGAAACTAAAAATCAAACAACTAGACTTAATATTTTGTACTGACTGTTCATAGCAAACGTTTGTTATTGTCACAAACTCCAGTAAATTATCACTTCCAATCTGGTTTTGCAGCCTCTCCGAGGAAAAGAGAAGATACTTATGGTTTTATCGCTTCTACTGCAACAATGAAAATTGCTCCCTTCCTTTGGTCTTGGGAAGTGCCCCTGGATGGGATGAAAGAACTGTTTCAGAAATGCATACCATTTTAAGAAGATGGAAATTCTCTCACCCTTTGGAGGCACTTGGACTTTTGACTTCCAGGTAAGAATTGCATGACAGGTATGATATTACTAATGTGAAATTTTTGAAGAGAAAAACTGTAAGTCTCTATGAGTAATTCAATACCAGTTCTGTTTATTTCCAATTTCAGTAACTTTAGATATTAAATTTAGATAAATGAAAACTGTGAATATAAATTTGAAACAAATCTAAACTATAATTGTGTCTTCTAAACTAAACTGGAAATAAAATTAATGGCCAGAGTTTCTTAAATGGGGAGTCTAGTTGCTCTTAGAGAAATAACAACCAAAAAACATTGAATAGGGAAAAATAAACCTCTCTACTTGTCCCTCTCTCAAAACAAAAGAATCCTTAAAAATTGAAACAGTATCTTTTACTGTTGATATATGCAAAGCCTGGCAAAAATACCCTGTCTGTAGTAGGTGTCCAGTTGGTAAGACAATGATAATGATAATAAAATGAAAAAAACCTATCCCCTGTGTATTCTCTGTATCTTCCCTAGAATAAAACGCATGGTGGTTGAGAATCTGGTGGATAATGATGTCATCATCTAGTTAAGAGGAAGCATGTGGGAACAAGTGTGATGTCTGGTTCTGGCTTGGGGAAGCAGCTCTTGGCTTCTGCTTTACATTCAGAGCCAAGAAGAGATATTTTAAGTCTGTCTTCATGGCATCATCACTGATGCCATGAAGAAAGTCTGCAATCTCTAGTCAGAGAAGAATTGTGACCCTCAGTTCTGTTCTGAATTCTCTCTCAAGATCCCGATGAAAGAGAAAAGAGGGAAAGAAAGTGATGCAAAGGACTTTTCAAGCAATTTGTTTTGGTTTATTTTTAAATCTGTGTCTTTTATAAAACTTCCAGCATGTGAAAGGAGGAGAAAGGAATTTTTTTCTATTATTCATAGGAGTTACTAGAAGCTTCCTCTCAATCTTCCAAGTTCAAAATTTACAAATTATCTTAAAATTCTATGTGTTTTGTGCCTCGTACATTGAATATTTCTGTTTTCTGATGTCTTTTATCAATTACTGTGCACCCATATACCCACCTTCCTTGATAAATGATAGAACATAGATGATACATAGATAGAATTTGTCTTCTAGATGAGCTTGCAGCTTTTCCCCTTTTTATAAGGCTTCTTCTACGTGGACATTCTTTGACCTCACTAAGTAAAACTGACCACATGTTCCTACTACAGTGCTTTGTTTCTTTATGAATTATATTATATTGCAATGTGTTTACACACAACATGTGAGACATGTAATTTACCCACATTAGAATGAGAGCTAGTTAAGCCCAAATAGTTCATCATAGTGTTTCTGTTTCCCACAAGCTTAATAATACCTGAGACATAGTAATTACTCAATATTGAATCAATCATTCTCAAAAACTCATTATAATTATTTATACCTTATTTAAAAATAATATTTTAAATGATATTATTTGAAGAAATCATCAATTATCCTTGTTTCTTACATCTTCTTATACAGTTGAATTAATTAATGAAATAATTATATAAGAAAATCAATTAACAATTGGTTTCATTGAATTATTTACAGTTCATACTTATATTTCAAGAAACTTCTGGAAGAAATGAGTTCCCATTTTCACCTTACTTTTAACCTGTTTCCGATTTAGATAAGAGTAGCCAACATCTAAAAATTTTAAAATTCTAATTGTTTTTTAGCTCAAGTAAGACTTAGAAAAGTAACAGTTATTGTTTTCTCATTCCTGAACTGATTAGCTCGTAGAAAATTGGTTCAAAATGTAAAGGTTAAAAAAAAGTATGAAGGTGACAATTCACAGAATTAGAGAAGATATTAGCAAATCCTATATCTTAATAAAGGAATTTAATTCAGAATATATACTCTTATGACTCAATAACTAGACAGTAAATAACCTAATTAAAAAAAATAGTCAGAGGGTCTAACATTTCCTCAAAGAAAATATAGACATATCTGATAAGCATGTGGAAAGATGCTCAGTATCATTAATCACTAGGGAAATATAAATGAAAACCACATTGAGATATCACTTGACACTAACTAGGATGGCTATAATCAGAAAGACAATTAGCTTTGGCAAGGATGTGAAGAAATTGGAAATATACTGCTCGTGGGAAAGTAAAATGGGTCAGCCAGTTTGGAAACCAGTTAGTCAGTTTCTTAAATAATAAACATCAAGTTAACACATGACCCAACAATTCCACTCTTAGGTATATACTCAAAAATGAAAAACAGTTTCCCTCAAAAATTTCTCCATGGATGTTCAGACCAGCTTTATTTACAATAGCCAAAAAGTAAAAAACCCTCAAATGACCATCAGTTAATGAATGGATAGATAAAATGTGGTCTGTCCATGCAATGTTAGAGTATTCCATAATAATAAGTGAATATTAATGTATGTTACAACACTAATGAACCTTGAAAACATGTTAAGCAAACAAAGCTAGTCGCAAAAGACCACATGTATTATGATGCCCAGAGATAGGCAAATGGATGGAGATGGAAAGTAGATCAGTGATCACCTAGGGCCAGAGGAGTTTGGGGCAATGTAGGGAATGAGAGCCAGTGGTTANACTTTTCAAGCAATTTGTTTTGGTTTATTTTTAAATCTGTGTCTTTTATAAAACTTCCAGCATGTGAAAGGAGGAGAAAGGAATTTTTTTCTATTATTCATAGGAGTTACTAGAAGCTTCCTCTCAATCTTCCAAGTTCAAAATTTACAAATTATCTTAAAATTCTATGTGTTTTGTGCCTCGTACATTGAATATTTCTGTTTTCTGATGTCTTTTATCAATTACTGTGCACCCATATACCCACCTTCCTTGATAAATGATAGAACATAGATGATACATAGATAGAATTTGTCTTCTAGATGAGCTTGCAGCTTTTCCCCTTTTTATAAGGCTTCTTCTACGTGGACATTCTTTGACCTCACTAAGTAAAACTGACCACATGTTCCTACTACAGTGCTTTGTTTCTTTATGAATTATATTATATTGCAATGTGTTTACACACAACATGTGAGACATGTAATTTACCCACATTAGAATGAGAGCTAGTTAAGCCCAAATAGTTCATCATAGTGTTTCTGTTTCCCACAAGCTTAATAATACCTGAGACATAGTAATTACTCAATATTGAATCAATCATTCTCAAAAACTCATTATAATTATTTATACCTTATTTAAAAATAATATTTTAAATGATATTATTTGAAGAAATCATCAATTATCCTTGTTTCTTACATCTTCTTATACAGTTGAATTAATTAATGAAATAATTATATAAGAAAATCAATTAACAATTGGTTTCATTGAATTATTTACAGTTCATACTTATATTTCAAGAAACTTCTGGAAGAAATGAGTTCCCATTTTCACCTTACTTTTAACCTGTTTCCGATTTAGATAAGAGTAGCCAACATCTAAAAATTTTAAAATTCTAATTGTTTTTTAGCTCAAGTAAGACTTAGAAAAGTAACAGTTATTGTTTTCTCATTCCTGAACTGATTAGCTCGTAGAAAATTGGTTCAAAATGTAAAGGTTAAAAAAAAGTATGAAGGTGACAATTCACAGAATTAGAGAAGATATTAGCAAATCCTATATCTTAATAAAGGAATTTAATTCAGAATATATACTCTTATGACTCAATAACTAGACAGTAAATAACCTAATTAAAAAAAATAGTCAGAGGGTCTAACATTTCCTCAAAGAAAATATAGACATATCTGATAAGCATGTGGAAAGATGCTCAGTATCATTAATCACTAGGGAAATATAAATGAAAACCACATTGAGATATCACTTGACACTAACTAGGATGGCTATAATCAGAAAGACAATTAGCTTTGGCAAGGATGTGAAGAAATTGGAAATATACTGCTCGTGGGAATGTAAAATGGGTCAGCCAGTTTGGAAACCAGTTAGTCAGTTTCTTAAATAATAAACATCAAGTTAACACATGACCCAACAATTCCACTCTTAGGTATATACTCAAAAATGAAAAACAGTTTCCCTCAAAAATTTCTCCATGGATGTTCAGACCAGCTTTATTTACAATAGCCAAAAAGTAAAAAACCCTCAAATGACCATCAGTTAATGAATGGATAGATAAAATGTGGTCTGTCCATGCAATGTTAGAGTATTCCATAATAATAAGTGAATATTAATGTATGTTACAACACTAATGAACCTTGAAAACATGTTAAGCAAACAAAGCTAGTCGCAAAAGACCACATGTATTATGATGCCCAGAGATAGGCAAATGGATGGAGATGGAAAGTAGATCAGTGATCACCTAGGGCCAGAGGAGTTTGGGGCAATGTAGGGAATGAGAGCCAGTGGTTATGAGTTTTCTTTTGTGGTTATGGTTCAGTAACTTTGGGAGGAAGCTAAAAGCCATTAAATTGTACACTGAATGAATTGTATGGTATTTGTTACATCTCTATAAAGCTGTTAAAAATACTTAACGAATGATTGTAAAGGCAAAACTATTAATATGACTCTCTATATCACTAAAGCCTAGTTTTCTTATAGGATAACTTTTTAAAGTTTCTGAAGCATTAACTTGGAGAAGACAATGGCACTCCACTCCAGTATTCTTGCTTGGAAAATCCCATGGATGGAGGAGCCTGGTGGGCTGCAGTCCATGGGATTGCAAAGTTGGACACGACTGAGCAACTTCACTTTCACTTTTCACTCTCATGCATTGGAGAAGGAAATGGCAACCCACTCCGGTGTTCTTGCCTGGAGAATCCCAGGGACAGAAGAGCCTTGATAGGCTGCCATCTCTGGGGTCGCACAGAGTCGGACATGACTGAAGCGACTTAGCAGCACTAGCAGCAGCAAAGCATTAACTATGGCCTTTTTTTTCTTTTTCTTTTTTTTTCTGATAGCTTAATGTTCCATTAAGATGTACTTTGGTCTATTTTAAAGACATTTAAATGTATTAAGTAATATTTTCTTGTAAAGTTCATGGAATTTTTTTTATAAAAACCTTTGTCAGCATGAAGCCTGCTTAGTTTTCTTGCTTATAGATAAAGAGGATTCACTAGATGGACTTCTATATTCTCTGATTCCTGATAACTAAGCTTCTCTACTTGAAGAGATGTTGAACGTCTATTTGATTCTCTTAATGTTTTAAGTATAAAGTTTAGATTTTCATGTAGTGCTCCCTTAATATGGCCTCATTTTATTATCTATAATAACCCTATAAAACAAAAACTATTATTATCCCAGTTTTACCTTTGAGTAAACTGAGGCTTACAAGGGTTAAATTGCCGAAATGGCACTTTTAAGTTAAGGAGCTAGAGTTAAATCCAGAGATTTGGAGCTTGCCATCCTCACCCTATAATTCACACCATTCCTACATAAATACATGCTGTTTGTTTATGTATTAAATGTGTAAATAAAACTATCCTAAAGTAGTTTGATTATAGTAAATAGCAGTACTTACGCTTGGATGTTTCCACTTCACTGTGTAATTTCTTTTTTTCTGAATAATCAGAGTTTTAGACGTTATGAGGACTAGTTTCAGAGTAGAGTGGTGTTTAGTAAGCAGCATTCAAGGAACTTAATAGAAACTTGATTTATTTGCACATTGAACAGTTCCTTATCATGCATCAAAAAAAGGTCACTGAAAAGGTTGGAGTGTTTCCACTGTACCCATCCTCCGACTCCCACTCTCAGTTTAACAGAACTGTTAAAAAAACTTGAGGACACATTATTTCTAGAAATGAACCTTTCAACTTCTCTAAATCAAAAGCTGACTTCTCTGAGAACAAACAGTATGTGCTTGTTAAGTAAGTTGTCAGAGTGAGTTCTTCAGAGGTCTATATTTTCTCTCTGTTGAATAATCTATTTTTTTTTCCAGTGGCTTAACCTCCTGAGAACCAGCATGCTTCATTTCTAGCTCAGATAATTTTTAATATTGCTGATTACTTAACCCTGTTTGAAGATTCACCACCTCCTGCTGGCTTCTTTTTAGCAAGAGACATGTTGAAATTTGATTTAGCTCTTGTGGGCCATAGGGTGTTAATATTTCCAAAGCTGAGTGTTAACAGTGTGTTCACCAAGTACTGATACTTCCATTAGAGAAGGCAGTGCTGTCAGAATACCAGAGACCAAGGGCTAAGGTCTGTAGTTCTTGGCAGATGGTTGCTATTTTCTTGAACCCTGGTGCACAGACGCAACTATTCAACTACTAATAATAAGCAGAAATTACCCAAGGAATTAGAAGTCAGTTCAAGGAAAGCATTCATTTAAAAATAGCAACTCTGAATTAGCATCAGAGGATTACATCAGAAGCTTAAATAAAAATTTGACAAGGTACTAGAACTTCCCATCCTACATGAAGTGAAATTATTGTTTTGCAGAAACAAGAGTAATACTTAATAGGCAGTGCCTTAGCTTTCAAAATCAGTTTCTCTGGAAAAATGTCCCACAAAAATGTTTGCATCAAACCACTGCATTCTTTATTGTAAAAATTAATGTACTAAAAGCATTCTTAGCTAACATTGTAAGCAGGCCAAAGAGAATATGGAAAAAGTAGACAGCTATAACTTCCACATTTGACTTAAACAATCAACTAATAGATGATGATGTATCCTTTCCATTTATTTTTTGAGCAAAAATATGTGTATATGGGAAATGGCACACAGTAAATCAAAGAAGCAGAATAGGACATAGCAACTGTTTTTAAATAACACACAATTCAGAGAGAAAGACTCAAACTGAAGATCACCACTATAGACTATAATCATGGTGTTGAGTGCTGTATGCCCCCAAGGAAGAGAAAGGCAGATTCTCTCAGAGAACGTAAGAAACATTTTGGAAAGGAATTGAATTCTGACTTGAAACGTTCATAGGCATTTCCTGAGTGGAGAAGAAAGGAAATGGAATTCCAGAAAGAAATACTAGATGGTCAAAATTATGGAAGTTCAGAGAATAATGAGAGATTTACTATAATATTAGAACGGAATGGTATTGGGAGACAAAGTTGAAAAGGTTGGTTCAGTTTAGATCATTTGGGGTTCTATAAGTCAGGCAATTACTCATAACTAACTTTATTGCAGCCCATGGAATCTTAAAAATGGGACTTATGTAGTCCAATTTATTTTGTACAAGGATAATTCTGTGCATTAATATAAAGTGTGGACTGTAAACAAGAATAACAGCAAGGATATTAGATGCAAGTATAAAAATAGTCTACTTGAAAAGTGGTCTAGGCCTGCTCTAAGCATCAGTAGAAATTTACAGAGCAGACTGGAGAAACATTTCAGAGAAAAGTGAACAAAAGAGGAAATAAGGAAGACTTTGAAATTTTTGACTTAGGCAAATGATAGATAATTACATCATTAACCAAGACAAGAGTTGTAGATAAAAGAGCAAAGTTGGATGCCATCTTCAAGGCCTCAAAGAGGAAATGGAGAAAAATAATTTGTGCCTCTTGGAATAAGATTGATCGTAAAGGCGAGAAGATCACTAAAGTTGAAGGAGGTAAGAGAAAGATTTTGACGTTTGGATTTCTTATGTTTGTTTAAATAAAAGAGCTCCAAGCATGTTTACAAACTGAGATGGAAGATGCATGAAGCGAAGCTCAGAAAATAGGGATGGGTGAAGTGACAAAATGAGATGACACCAACACCCAACAGACTGGACCAAAATGAAAATAGAGCTGTTAGCAAGGAAAGAGAGTAACTTGTTCCTCTCAGTTGGGAGGGAATGAAATATATGAATGGAACTATAGGTAACTATGGATATGGAGAAAGGAGTGCAACAAAGCTGAATATTGCTACCCTGTTTGTTTAACTTATATGCAGAGCACATCATGCAAAATGCTGGGCTAGATGAGATACAAGCAGGAATCAATTGCAGAGAATGATATCAACAATAATATGCAGATGATACCACTCTAATGGCTGAAAGCAAAGATGAACTAAAAAAATTTTTGATGAAGATGAAAGAGGAGAGTGAAAAGGCTGGCTTAAAACTCAGTGTTTAAAAAAAATTATGATCATGGCATCCAGTCTCATCACTTCATGGCAAATAGAAGGGGAAAAAGTGGAAGCAGTGACAGATTTTCTCTTCTTGGGCTCTAAAATCACTGCAGATGGTGACTGCAACCATAAAATCAGAAGACAATTGTTTCTTGAAAAGAAAGCTATGACAAACCTAGACAGTGTATTAAAAACCAAAGACATCATTTTGCTGACAAAGGTCCATATAGTCAAAGCTTTGGTCTTTACAGTAGTCATGTGTGGATGTGAGAGTTGGACCTTAAAGAAGGCAGAACACTGAAAAATTAATGCTTTCAAACTGTGGTGCTGGAGAAGACTCTTGTGAGTACCTTGGACAGTAAAGAAAGAAAACCAGTCAATCCTAAAGGAAATAAACCATGAATACTCATTGGAAGGACTGATGCTGAAGCTGAAGCTCCAGTGCTTTAGCCACATGATGCAAAGAGCCAACTCATTGGAAAAGACCCTAATCCTGGGAAAGATTGAAGGCAGAAAGAAGGAGAAGGCAGTGATGGAGGATGAGATGGTTGGATGGTATCACTGATTCAGTGGACATGAACTTGGGCAAACTCTGGGAAATGGTAAGGACAGGGAGCCCTGGCATGCTGCAGTCCATGGTGTCTCAAAGGGTCGGACATGATTTAGCGACTGAACAACACATGGATATGGAAGAGAAAAATGTGAAGGTTTCAGTATTCCACATGAAGAGAGAGTCAAAGTGACATACTGAGAATGAAGAACTTAGAACTGCATAAACCAAAAATATGAATCTTACCTTTGTGTATTTTTGAAGAGTTTATGGAGTTGCTTCCAAATTTCACAGTTGACAATATAAACTTTGAAATCAGACATATCTGTCTCTGTCACTTATTACCTGAATCACTTCAGTCAACTTTTCTTTCTTTCTTTTTTTTAAGTTTTACTCACTTACTTACTTTACAATATTGTATTGGTTTTGCCATACATTGACATGAATCCGCCATGGGTGTATACGTGTTCCCTATCCTGAACTCCCCTTTCACCTCCCGCCAACGGGAGTAATAAGTATCCTGCGTTGTACCTTACAGGATAAAGTACTCACACGAACTTTCAACAAATGCTACCAGTCAGCCTTGTCAACATCATCCTCTTCCTGGTATATATATTTTTAAGAGTGTTTAGAGTTTTCAGATTTTTGTCAATACTAAATTGTAAATATCATAAATTCATGGGAACAATTTCATTTCTAGTAAGCTTCACTAAGCTTAAATTCACTTGTCAAAATGTATATGACTTTTAAAAGAGCAAATTTATATTTGAAAATTGAAGAGTGACTTATAGCTTACTTATTAAGCACTTTCAAAATATTATGTGATTAACCTACAAAACAGTCTCTTTAATATTGTTACCATCATGTACAGTTTCCCCATTTTATGAATTTCCACTTTATAGATGAAGAAATTTATATCTAGTTTGTCTATTCATTCATTCACTAGATACTTACTGATGGCCTGTTCATGTTAGACATTTCTTTAGGCCCTGAAGCAAGCATATTAAGCAAAAAGAAACATAATCCTGCCTTTATGGAGTTGTAGTCCACTGGAGGTGGGGAGAAATAGGCCCTTACCAAATTATAAATGTAAAATAACAGGTGTCATAACAACTCTGAGAGAAGTGCATGGTTCCATGATAACATAACATGAAGGACCCAAATCTTTCTCCAGAGTGGGAAGAGTCTTCCCTGAGGAAGTTATATGTTTGATTGCATATTTGAGATGAGTGAAAATTAACTGGCAAAAGGGGAGATAAGAGAAGAGCTCCGTGGGAAGACAGGAGCTAGGAAATCAAAAAACTGCTTTTAGAAAGTGAGAAGAGAGCCTACTGTGGGCAAGAATTCCTTAGAAGAAATGAAGTAGCCATCATAATCAACAAAAGAGTCTGAAATGCAGTAGTTGTATGCAGTCTCAAAAACAGAATGATCTCTGTTTGTTTCCAAGGTAAACCATTCAATATCACAGTAATCTAAATCTATGCCCCTACCAGAAATGATGAAGAAGCTGAAGTTGAACAGTTCTATGAAGACCTACAAAACCGTCTAGAACTAACACCCAAAAAGTTGTCCTTTTCATTATAGGGGACTGGAATGCAAAAGTAGGAAGTCAAGAAACACCTGGAGTAACAGGAAAATTTGGCCTTGGAATACAGAATGAAGCAGGGCAAAGACTAATAGAGTTTTGCCAAGAAAATGCACTGGTCATAGCAAACACCCTCTTCCAGCAACACAAGAGAAGACTCTACACGTGGACATCACCAGATGGTCAACACCGAAATCAGATTGATTATATTCTTTGCAGCCAAAGATGGAGAAGCTCTATACAGTCAACAAAAACAAGACCAGGAGCTGACTGTGGCTCAGATCATGAACTCCTTATTGCCAAATTCAGACTTAAATTGAAGAAAGTAGGGAAAACCACTAGACCATTCAGGTATGACCTAAATCAAATCCCTTATGATTATACAGTGAAAGTGGCAAATAGATTCAATGGATTAGATCTGATAGAGTGCCTGAAGAAGGAGGCAGGGATCAAGATCATCCCCCAAAAAGGAAATGCAAAAAGTCACAATGGTCGTCTGAGGAGGACTTACAAATAGCTATGAAAAGAAGAGAAGCCAAAAGCAAAGGAGAAAAGGAAAGATACACCCATTTCAATGCAGAGTTCCAAAGAATAGCAAGGAGAGATAAGAAAGCCTTCCTCAGCAATCAATGCAAAGAAATAGAGGAAAACAATAGAATGGGAAAGACTACAGGTCTCTTCAAGAAAATTAGAGATACCAAGGGAACATTTCATGCAAGGATGGGCTCAATGAAGGACAGAAATGGTATGGACCTAAGAGAAGCAGGAGATATTAAAAAGAGGTGGCAAGAATACACAGAAGAACTGTACAAAAAAGATCTTCACGACCCAGAGAATCATGATGGCATGATCACTCACCTAGAGCCAGAAATCCTGGATTGTGAAGTCATATGGGCCTTAGAAAGCATCACTACGAACAAAGCTAATGGAGGTGGTGGAATCCCAGTTGAGCTATTTCAAGACCTAAAAGATGATGCTGTGAAAGTGCTGCATTACATATGCGAGCAAATTTGGAAAACTCACCAATGGCCACAAGACTGGAAAAGTTCACTTTTAATTTCAATTCCAAAGAAAGGCAATGCCAAAGAATGCTTCAACTACCACACAATTGCACTCATCTCATACGCAACCCTCTCTAGTATTCTTGACTAAAGAATCCCATGGACAGAGGAGACTGGTGGGCTGCTGTCCATAGGGTTGCATAGAGTCGGACATGACTGAAGCGACTAAGCATGCATATATTAGAGAAGGAAATGGCAACCCACTCCAGGATTCTTGCCTGGAGAATCCCAGGGACAGAAGACCCTGGTGGGCTGCTGTCTATGGGGTCGCACAGAGTTGGACACGACTGAAGTGAGTTAGCAGTAGCAACAGCACACGCTAATAAAGTAATGCTTACAATTCTCCAAGCTAGGCTTCCACTGTATGTGAACCATGAACTTCCAGATGTACATGATGGATTCAGAAAAGGCAGAGGAACCAGAGATCAAATTGCCAACATCTGCTGGATCATGGAAAAAGCAAGAGAGTTCCAGAAAAACATTTATTTCTGCTTTATTGACTATGCCAGAGCCTTTGACTGTGTGGATCACAATAAACTGTGGAAAATTCTTCAAAAGATGGGAATTCCAGGCCACCTGATCTGCCTCTTGAGAAATCTGTATGCAGGTCAGGAAGCAACAATTAGAACTGGACATGGAACAATAGACTGGTTCCAAATAGGGAAAGATGTACGTCAAAGCTGTATATTGTCACCCTGCTTATTTAACTTATATGCACAGTACGTCATGAGAAATGCCAGGCTGGATGAAGCACAAGCTGGAATCAAGATTTCAGGGAGGAATATCAATAACCTCAGATATGCAGATGACACCACCCTTATGGCAGAAAATGAAGCAGAGCTAAAGAGCCTCTTGGTGAAATGAAAGAGGAGAGTGAAAAAGTTGGCTTAAAGCTTAACATTCAGAAAACTAAGATCATGGCATCTGGTCCCATCATTTCATGGCAAACAGATGGGAAAACAGTAGAAACAGTGAGATACTTTATTTGGAGGCACTCCAAAATCCCTGCAGATGGTGACTGCAGCTATGAAATTAAAAGACGCTTACTCCTTGGAAGGAAAGTTATGACCAATCCAGACAGCATATTAAAAAGCAGAGACATTACTTTGCTAACAAAGTTCCATTAGTTGAATGGGTTTTCCAGTTGTCATGTATGGATATGAGAGTTGGACTATAAGGAAAGCTGAGTGCTGAAGAATTGATGTTTTTGAACTGTGGTGTTGGAGAAGACTCTTGAGAGTCCCTTGGACAGCAACAGCAAGGAGATCCAACCAGTCTGTCCTAAAGGAAATCAGTTCTGAGTATTCATTGGAAGAACTGATGTTGAAGCTGACTCGAATACTTTGGCCACCTGATGTGAAGAGCTGACTTATTGGAAAAGACCCTGATGCTGGGAAAGATTGAAGGTGGGAGGAGAAGGGGACAACAGAGGATGAGATGGTTGGATGGCATCACCGACTCAGTGGACATGAGTTTGAGTAAACTCTGGGAGTTGATGATGGACAAGGAAGCCCGGCATCCTGCAGTCCATAGGGTCACAAAGAGTAGGACAAGACTGAGTGATTGAACTGTACTGAAGAGAGCCAGCGTGCCTGGAGTCCAAGGGAGGAGTATGTGATGAAAAGATACCTTCAGATGTAACTAGATCATGCTAAGGTCTTCTAAACAGGGCCATGTTAAGCAACTTCTCCTTTATTCTGATAGTGACAGGAAGGCATAAATGATTCTCAGCAAGAGAATATTTTGAATTGATTTGCATCTTTCAGAGATTACTCTGGTTTCTGAGTGAAGCATGGACTTTGTAAAGGAAGCAAAAGTAGATGAGAGATGAGATAAGTTATGGAAGTATTCCAAGGATCAGAGAATGGTAAGTCAGCATTAGACGGTGGTGGTGGTGGTTATCGTTTCATTGCTCAGTCATGTTGACTCTGTGAAACCGTAGACTGTAGCCTGCCAAGGTCCTCTGTCCATGGGGTTCTCCAGGCAAGAATGCTGAAACGGGTTACCATTCTGTTCTTCAGGGATCTTCCCCACCCAGGGATCAAAGCCATGTTGCAGGCAGATTCTTTACTGCTGAGCCACCAGGGAAGCCCTAGAAGGTGAGTGGTAACATAATGAAATGAAGAGAATCAGAACTTTTAGACATAAAAATGACAGGACTGAATGGGAAGGAGCAGTGAAAAAGGAGAGTATCGAGGATTACTCCTAGGTCTCTGTCTTTTGTAAGTAAAGGGATAAAAGTAACATTCCCTGAGATGGGGCACACTGGGAGATACATAAACAATAGACGAACAAGAACTATGCAGTTTAGACTTTGTATGTTGGCTTTGAGGTGTGCTTGAGATGACCAAAGCTGTGCAAGAAAGGTATCTAAGCTGGAGACCCCAACATAGAAATCATCCAGTGAAGGATGGGAATTAAGTCAAGGGTGCAAATAAATTTGTTTAGGGAGAGGTCTTAAGATAAGAAAAGAACCCTTCATATTTATTTATTTATTTTTAGAACCCTTCATATTTAGACTCAAAATCCCTTATTCTTTTTTTTCCCACAAGATAATGAATAACTTTATTCTCAATGAGTATTTTTTGGTTATACTTTGGAATTGTAAGTACATATTATTATTTTTTTCAGTCAGATGCCTATTGACTAGAATTATAAAACTCTAAGAACTTTTAAATAATTTTTATTGGAGTATAGTTGCTTTATGATATTGGGTTCGTTTCTGCTTTACAGCAAAGTGAATCAGCTATATGTATACAGATGGCCCCTCTCTTTTGGATTTCCCTCTCATTTAGGTGGTGACAGAGCGCTTGTTATAATTCCCTGTACTATACAGTAGGTTCTCATTAGTTACTTACTTTATACATGCTAGTGTATATATGTCAGTTTCCCAATTCAACCCACCCCCTCTTCCCTCCATGGTGTCTATATGTCCATTCTCAGAAAGAGAAACATGTCATAGATATCTTAAGTAATTAATTAATACCATGACTCCATGGCTTACCCAATGGCTCAGTGGGTAAAGAATCTGCCTGCAGTGCAGAAGACACAGGAGACCAATTTGATCCCTGGGTCAAGAATATCTCTTGGAAGAGAAAATGGCAACCCACTCCAGTATTCTTGCCTGAAAAATCCCATTAACAGAAGAGCCTGGCAGGCTATGGTCCAAAGGGTCGCAGAGAGTCAGACACAACTGAGCGACTAAGTACACATGCATGACTATATAGGCATTTCCCAGCATCGTTGTGTAAGTCCATAACTAGCCATCAGGAAATATCTGAACAGTTCACTTGTCTGTTTGGGCCTAGGACTCATTCTTATTCCTTTTGGTTCATGGCTGAACCAGTGCCCCAATCCAGATAAGTAAATTACACTACTCACTATTATATGTCTCTATTGACCCATTTAGAATGGAAGAAATTAAAAATGCACCCAAATAAGTCTTGTGCATATTATATAAGCATAGATGATAATAGCTAGTCAAAAGATTAGAAGGCCTTGATAGAAATATTGGCCTAGTATTCTGGATGTTTAGAATCTAGTTTTGGTATCAACCAGTGAATGACTTCAGGAAAATAGCCCAAACTTTCTGGAGTTTCAGTTTCTTCACTTATACAGTCAGGAGGTTGAATAGATCTCCAGGTTTTGTTGAATTCTAATGTTCTGTAATCATGTGAACAATTTTGAAAGAACATGAATTATTCAGTAGATAGAGGTTGACAATCATCTTAAAGAAGCCTTATTCACCTCTTTTCCTAGAAAAAAATTTCTTCTGTCATGTCTGATTGTTTTTAGTGTTAGAAAAATAGCGAGGATGTTCATATTGACATTTTGCTTCCAAGCTGATGCTGAGTGTGTCATCAGATATAAAACCTGTTGGAAAAACAGTTCTGTACTTCTGATGGCTTTCTAATTCCAACCTGACATTGGCGCTTTTAAGCTGAATAGCCTCATGGCATTCTGCATGAATTCTTACTGTATTTTCTGAAGTTTGACATTTCTGTTACACTTAAATTTGATCTCAGATTTCTTTCTTTTCAGTTTACTCCAAGTTGCTTTTTTTTAAAGGTCGACATTTGTTACATTGCATTTGGCTTTCACCCATCACTTCAGAAGTTTTTGAAGTAAGCTATTGACCCTATACCATTTTTCAAACTAGAAAAAGAAAGTAAGAAAGAAGTAGAAATGACAAAGTAACAAGCCAAATGGGAAGAAGTTGAAAGATATATTTTTCTGTTGAAATTTCACTTCATAATTCCAGTGGTCCTATTGAAGCTTGTCTGAATCCATCGTGATATTCCTATAGCACTCTGAGATGAGAGGAATTATACATGTTTGAGGAGGAATGACAATTCCTAAGTCTGATGTTGGTCAGATGACTTTGAAGCCAATTTTTCATTCATGGGAGACATACGTTGATATGCTGCTGCCTTAGGAACAGGGCACTGATGCTGATTCTTTGACCAAAACTACGTTGTCCAGGCGAAGTTTTCAGAGTCTACAGTCCTAGTGGTTGACAGTCCTAGTGGTTGACAGTCCTCAAGATGTTTCCAGCGATGTCATAAGGTCAAAATTGTTTCCAAAGTAGTTCCAGACATCATTTCTTTTTGTCATACTCATTTACTCATGTGTATAGTGGGGTTTTCCAGAGACTGCATGATATGCAGTATTACAACAGAGTTAATGCCAAAGCAGATAGGAGAATTCAGCTGTTTTCTGTTAAGCCAGACTTTAGTATGGGGATGATCTGGAGGGAAGATGTGGGGTGGGAGGTGGGAGGGGGGTTCATGTTTGGGAGTTTGTGTAAAAAAATAAATAAATACAAGAAAAAAAAATGCTAAGCCATATAATTCTTCTCACTATTTTCTTTGTGAAAATACAGCTATACTTTTTAGTAGCTGCCATCTATGGGGTCGCACAGAGTCGGACACGACTGAAGCGACTTAGCAGTAGCAGCAGAGTCTTTCCAGGTGACTTTCTGGTAAAGAATCTTCCTGCCAAAACCCAGGAGCCACAGGTTCGATCCTTGAGTGGGGACAATCCCCTGGAGAAGGAAATGGCAACCCACTCCAGTGTTCTTGCCTGGGACATTCAATGGACAGAAGAACCTGGCAGGCTACAGTCCATGCAGTCACAATGAGTCAGACATGACTGGGCGTGAACACCTGCCTGCATAATGCACATAAACAAAAAACTCTTTGGAATCATCTATAATTTTTAAGGATTTAAAAGGTTCCAAAGGAAACTGAAAAACTTCTACTGTACAGCAGATTCTAACCACTGGTCAGTTTCTGCTTCTCCCTTGAGCCAAAGAATTACATGAATACTTGACACTCTTCCTTTCCTACCCATGTAAAGATTCCAATTCCAACTTAATTTTCTACTTGACTTTCAACTTTGTGTTTACCCTACAGTATTGGCAAAAATAGAATTGATCTCACTGAAGTGTCTTTTTAAAATGTTTGTCTTGAATTTGCTTTCATTTTACTTAATGTTTTCACATTTTGAGGTTTTCAGCCATATTTCTTAGATTCCTTTTATCAACTTTTACAGTCAGTCTGCAAGGAGTATTTTTTTCTTTGTATCCATATGTCCTCATTGGACAACAAGCTGTTTTTAGGTAAAATCCCTTAGCAATTACCGTAGCAAGTTTTATATTAGGTATGGTATCTTGTCCTTTTAGAAATCCGAAAGATGCAATTGTTAGCTCAGTTTAAAAGCAACTAAACCCTGAATATATAGAATCACTGTTCAGGAAACTCATATAAAATTGAATAGTAAGCCAGTCTTAATGTTTTTGCTTTTGATCATAATTGTAGGGTTTGGGTTTGTTTTTTTTTGTTTGTTTTTTTTTTGTTTTTCGCTCTTCTTTTCAGACATACTTGGGAAGCTAAATTAGCTAGCATAAAGTTAATTAAATGGACATTTTAAAATTATCAATAACCTTAAATAAGAGATCATTTCACATGGGCTCTTTTTTATTTCTAATTTTTAAATGTTTCATAATAAATGAAAATTTGTTTCACTTACCTGTTCTCTTTCCCAACAAGTAAATGGATAGATCTCCATTTATTACATTTTAAATTATCTGTTTTCTGATTGATTATGAGGAAAGGAAAGGAAAGTGAAGTCGCTCAGTCATGTCTAACTCTTTGCAACCCCATGGCCTGTAGCCTACCAGACATCTCCATCCATGGGATTTTCCAAGCAAGGGCACTGGATTGGGTTGCCATTTCCTTCTCCAGGGGATCTTCCCGACCCAGGGATCAAACCCAGGTCTCCCACATTGCAAGCAGATGCTTTACCCTCTGAGCCACCAGATTATAAGGAAGTTTATGATAAATATAAAGGAACGAGGATTTAATTGACATCAGCCTGATGAATCCTTCTACTGAGACTTTTCTTTATTCCCGAGATTCAAGATGTCATGTCCATGCCTACAGATATTAGTAATCCCAAGGTTAGCAGGATCACTAGAGAGTGGCTCTAGTTTATTATCAGCAAAAATTATACTTATTTTTCAAGCAAACCAGGTCATTGGAAATTACAATAATCTGACTTGTGGAAAATTCAAAATAGATTGCAATTCTTCTGATATATATGACATTTCAGCATGTAAATATCACACCACAGGCAGAGAACCAATATGAGTAGCCCTCACCTCATTGAGGAGCGAGTTACTGAGCATGAAATGCCAATAGCTATATCCCCAAAGAATGTTTAAATAGTTTCAGACAACATCACAGGGAAGAAAGGCCAGGATTTGTGGAACATATTTGTCCATTGATCTGTGGCTGAGTTCATGGCCCTGGAAAGATATTAAGCACAAATTATCCAGGGGTAGAGATCTCTATTTGGGCCTTAAAAGAATATTCTAAATCAAGTACAAAATATGAGGCTTGTTCTTTTTCACTCTACAAGGTGTGCTCTTAAAAGGATGCATGATTTGGATCTTTCTAGTGGTGATAAATTTGCAATTATTTATTTTCAATTATTAATGTTTTTTCATAATTAATTGAATGAGACTTTCTTTTAAAATTACTGTTTTATAGTAACCAATAAAAGTATCATATGGAAAGTTTAAAAATCTTCAAAAATTAAGCTTTAAAAAAGAAAACTAAAGTCCCCCATGACATTTCCATTTAGAAATTTGGTATTCATATTTTGATCCTTCCTTTCCATCTTTTTTGTTAGGCATGTGGAAAAATTCACACATGTTTCATAATATTCTCACATTATTAAATATTACTTTAGCATTTTAATGACAGTGTGTATTTTATCATAGAGTCATAGCATATTTAACTTAACTGCTTATTTTTAGACATTTATATTATTTCCAGTTTTGTTTGCATACATATATCCTCACACACATCTTTGACTATTTCTGTAGGATAAATTCCCAAAGTAGAATTACTCGGTCAAAGAATAAGCACATTTTAAAGATTCTTTTTATACATGTTGCTATATATTGCCAGCAATGTATAAAAGAGCCCCATTTTCCAGGAACTTCACCAACACTGCCAGTATCTCTTTTAATGTAGCCAACTCTTCCTAATATAGTCAGATTCAGGTTATATTTGGATATGCTTTAATGTTGTTAGGCCTTAGTCACATCTCAGGATGTCATGTGGTTCATTTCTTGGCAGTTTCTCTTCCAAATTCTTCCTGAACTTCAAGCACCAGTAATGAATAAAAAAAGACATCCCTTTCTATAAAAATGCAAAAACATTCTTCCCAACATTTGTGTGTATTAATGCAAATACATAATATTCCTTTTGGACTATTCTATAAAGATATCACAAGTTTTTTTGTTCTCCTGTTCCTAAAGAGCCTGAAAAAAAAATCTTTCTCTTCCATCACCATCGGATTTGTTTTTGTCTTATTGTTTTGACTGTGAAGGGGGAAAAGTCTGGGATTTGTATGAGTGCTGTTTGTGGAATTGAACCTCTTGCTACCAATATATAAATTATCTCAGAGCACAAGAAGCATAGTATGATTTTCCTCATTATTATTATTGTGACCAATGCTTTTATTTTATTTTTTTGACCATGCCACATGGCACATGGGATATTAGCTCCCTGACCACCAGGGATCGAGTCCATGCCCCCCACCCGCAGCTGTCCCAGCAGTGCAAACATGGAGTCCTAACCACCGGACTGCCAGGGAATTCTTATGATCAGTGAATTTTTATTAATCACGCAACACATATGGAGAGTGGTCCTGAGTTCTGGAAATAAAAATAAAAATATCCTTAGCTACAGTATATTCACTAGTTGAGGAGTGAGGACACATATTAATAAAAGGATAAATTCTTTCATGCACTGTCATACTCAATTGCCCAGTGGAGGAAACCACTCAGTGCCCTGGGAGTTGAGAAAAGTGACTGCTAAAGACTGGCATAATGGCCTTCAAGGGAATATGATCCACAGTTTAAAGGAGAACTAGAAGTTTAAGAAGAGAAGGGAGGGAGTTCCAAGCAGAGGTTACAGTGCTTACAAAGGTAAGAATGAACATAGCATGTTCAAAGTAAAAATAGCATACAGTGAGCCAGGGCAGTTTATTCAGTATTACAGCAGTACAAAAATCTGGAGTGTTTGGCTAGCTTTTAATGTGTAAATAAATAGTATGGGCCTGAAATTTTCTTTGAAAATAGAAAACCATTTACTGTTTTATGGGAAATGAATTTACAAAATAATTCAGGAAATTTTATAAGGTAACACTATGAAAAATGCTAATACCAGTGTGAGCCAAGTATAGCCTAGCATAGATAATTGCAGAAGAAACTGAAAACAAGCATAGAGTACTTCCCTGGTGGCCTGGGGTAAAGGAATCTGCCTGCCAATGCAGGAGATGCAGAAGACATGGGTTTGATCTCTGGATAGGAAAGATGCCCTGAAGGAGGAAATGGCAACCCACTCCAGTATTCTTGCCTGAGAAATCCCATAAACAGAAGAACCTGGCAGGCTACAGTCCATGGTGTCACAAAAGAATCGGACACAACTTGGTGACTAAATAACAATATTGGTGCAAGAGCCATTGGGATAGAAAAATCAACAGAACTTGGCAACTGATCAGATGTAAAGATAAGAGACTACTAGAAATTCCACAAAATTTTATTCAGTTATGCTTGGACTGGGGATATAAATGAATGAGCCTACCCTCAACCTTGTGTTTAGAATCCCATAGAGAAAGGGGTGATTCTAGAAAGTGGCTGAAACAGCTTCACCAGTAAATTGATGCTTGAACTTGGTCTTCTAGGATGAATTGAATTTCACCAGATAGAAAGTGGCGGGGCGGGGGTGGGGAAGCTGTCTCTTATACACATCTAGATGTGTATAAGAGACAGNTGAAAAATGCTAATACCAGTGTGAGCCAAGTATAGCCTAGCATAGATAATTGCAGAAGAAACTGAAAACAAGCATAGAGTACTTCCCTGGTGGCCTGGGGTAAAGGAATCTGCCTGCCAATGCAGGAGATGCAGAAGACATGGGTTTGATCTCTGGATAGGAAAGATGCCCTGAAGGAGGAAATGGCAACCCACTCCAGTATTCTTGCCTGAGAAATCCCATAAACAGAAGAACCTGGCAGGCTACAGTCCATGGTGTCACAAAAGAATCGGACACAACTTGGTGACTAAATAACAATATTGGTGCAAGAGCCATTGGGATAGAAAAATCAACAGAACTTGGCAACTGATCAGATGTAAAGATAAGAGACTACTAGAAATTCCACAAAATTTTATTCAGTTATGCTTGGACTGGGGATATAAATGAATGAGCCTACCCTCAACCTTGTGTTTAGAATCCCATAGAGAAAGGGGTGATTCTAGAAAGTGGCTGAAACAGCTTCACCAGTAAATTGATGCTTGAACTTGGTCTTCTAGGATGAATTGAATTTCACCAGATAGAAAGTGGCGGGGCGGGGGTGGGGAAGGGGGGGTGATAATTAAATGACAAGTCTTTAGCAAAGAGGGAGAAAACATAATCATTAAAATTTCAGACCTACATGACTGGAGAAAGATGATAACAAACACAGACTGTGAGACAGAAGTCTGGCAGTAGTGATGCTTTAGATAGAAAGATAACTAATTAAATTTAGACATTTCTGAAATATGTAGAGAGTGTCCACCAATCTTGAGATAATGGGGACAGGTAAGTGAACAAAATAGGCAAAATTTTTCTGCTTTCAAGGACTCTACATTCTAGTGTTTGGAAATAAGCACATGATTAGAGATACAGTGTTTACCAAAGCGTTTTCTTTTGCTGTAGTGTTTTCTGTTTTTCCTCCTTTGCTGTCATTCACATCAGTAAGATGAAACACACACACAGGAAAGCAAGGATGACTAGTATCTGACCTAAGTCATCACTTAGGCAACAAAATGTGCCAAGTAACTATTCCCCCAAAACTTCAAAGTGTCCTCAAACTGACCTTGATGTCTACAAGCCTCAGACAAATGTGTTAGTAATTGAGAGCAATAAATTAGAGTCAATCACAATTTAGTTAGGAGAAAATAAAGTCTTAGTGTGCTAAAACAAGCTGACCTTCTCCCAGCTTTGAATTTTTATTACACTCTTTCTTTTTTCCATCTGTGCATTATGCTAGGCTGAAATCTTCTGACCTTAGTGGTACTCTATGAGATGTGCCTGGACTACAGTCTCAGCAGGTCTTATTGCTAGAATATTTGTAGGGAAAAAATTATTGAAAAAGTATATGTAGATCAGAAGTAAGGGTTTTGAATGACAAACCTTGGAAGTGAAATTCTTGTTGCAATTAAAATGCTCAGTTTAAATGAATGAAGAGAAAATATGTAACCTGTTTAAGCACCACATTTCAAACTGCTGTCAAGGACAGTTGGGAAGATAATGAGTAGTACTATTTTTGTCCTTTACACTAGAGCTGCATGTGTTCCTTTCACACTTAAGTAACCGGACATGCTGAAAAGAGACTGGGCATTAGAGACTAAAGGTTTCTAACCTCCACAAGCTTTAGAGCTCTCACCTGAAAAGCATTCACTTAGTTCCCATGCAAAAAGATTCGAGGGTCTTATTTACTCTTTTCTTTGTTTCTAAGTGAATTGCTCTAAACTGTTTCTTTGAATTTTAAATTATGCATATCAATTTTTTAAGATTTTTTTTATTTAAAATAATAAATAAGAGTGTTTCTCTCACCAAAACCCTTGTTATATTTATTTATCATGTCAAAGCAGTGTGTGTCAAATTTATATCTAGGCACTTTCCAGAAGCTCTGGCAATGTAAGAGATGCAAGAAACTCCAGTTCGATCCCCAGATCAGGAAGATCCCCTGAAGAAGGGAATGGCAACCTGCTTCAGTATTCTTGCCTGGAGAATCCCATAGAGAGAGAAGTCTGGCAGGTTACAGTCCATGGGGTCACAAAAGAGTCGGACACGACTGAGCATGCGTGTGCACACTCACACACACAGTTCTACTGATGGAGCAGTGTTAGTTGTTATGAGGAGCACAGTCATCCATCAGTATCATTAGTTCCAGCACCCTTGCAGACACCAAAATATAGAAGCTCAAGTCCCTTATATAAAAGGGCATAGTACAGTCTACACTATGTACCCACAGATGAGAACTCTCCAATATGGAGGGTGACTGTAGGGTTTCAGATGTGAACTACCTTCATAAATTTAGTTTAGTAGCAAGCTTTTCGGAGAAGGCAATGGCACTCCACTCCAGTACTCTTGCCTGGAAAATCCCATGGACGGAGGAGCCTGGTAGGCTGCAGTCCGTGGGATCGTGAAGATTCGGATACGACTGAGCGACTTCACTTTCAATTTTCACTTTCCACTTTCATACACTGGAGAAGGAAATGGCAACCCACTCCAGTGTTCTTGCCTGGAGAATCCCAGGGACGACGGAGCCTGGTGGGCTGCCGTCTGTGGAGTCGCACAGGGTTGGACATGACTGAAGTGACTTAGCAGCAGCAGCAGCAACAACAGTAGCAGCAGCAGCAAGCTTTTACTGTGTTTAGTTGATGCTAAATCTTAAATGAGTAAGGCATAGTTACATTCAAGAACTTTACAGCCTAATAAGATTTAGCTGTATTAAATTATTTGTGTTTATTTATTGTAAGATACTTTAGATTTCTTGTTTTTTATTATTTTTTGCCCAAAGACTTATTTAAATATATTTTATCCCAGTTTTTAATCATATAAGCCATCAGATCTCCAGCTAGTAATTATTTACTTAAATACATGGCTAAGCAATATACAAAGATTTTCGTGTATTTAAAAAAATCTTAGATATCCTATAGTCCACATTTTATAGGCAGAAAAGTTGGCTGGGATCTGACTTAAACTCATGTTTTCAAAATCTAGTCAAAAGAACTTTCGACTGCAGTTCACAGGAGAGCACAGAATATATAAAAAAAAAGAATGATTATTTGATGCTAGTGATTATCTTGATTGTGAGATTATTTTATCTGATGCATTGGGGGTGGAATTAATTCTCTGTTTTCTTGATATTTCTCATGCATTATTGTATGCTATTAACAGCTTAGTAAGTATATTTACTTTGTTTTAGTTTTCCAGATCAAGAAATTCGTAATGTGGCAGTTCAGCAGTTAGACAATCTCTTGCATGATGAACTACTGGAATATCTCCCACAGCTAGTTCAGGTAAGGACAGCAAAGTTGCCAAGGGATTCCAGGATTTTAACCAATAATTCTCTAAAACAGGTCCCAGTGAATCAACAGTAGCCTACATAAAAAGTGATAATTTCAGTTTGGCTAACCAAGGGGCTAAAAATATAGCTCATAGGTCAACTTGGGTACCACAGAAATTCTCTACCCAAAATTGGTATGGTTACAAAAAAGGTATATAAACACCAAAAGGGAAAATATTTTTTTAAATGCTGTCACTTATTAATTAGAACAGGAAAAAAAATAATACTTGTGATGAGAAATTTGTATCCAACTGTATATATAAAACTATAAAAAAGTAACCAAATAAACATTATGTAGAAAATAGTCATTTACTAGGCATCTGCTCATAATATTTTTCTTGCTTTTCCCATATTCCAATATTAATTACAGATTTTAAAACAGTAATTTCTAATAATCAAATTCTGCTGCCAGATAGTAGTTTTGTGACATCATATATCATGATATTGGAGTAATTTTGGAAAATACTCTAAACTTATCTAGAAATCTGATCATGGTCTGATTTAGTTTGAATATGTTACCATATAAACAATTGCACAAATAGTCATGTATATGATTGGATATCCAAAATATAAACAATGATTTTTTTTCTAAGTTAACTGGATACTGAATGCTGAATAGGTCTAAAATAGGGGTCTGTATCTTTTTCTTTTGCTTTGTTTTTAACTCAGGTGTTTTCTTATCTGAAAGATCAGGTCATCACTATAAGCTATTTTAAATGCTGGGTGCCTCAGGTTTTGAATTTAAGACAGGGACCCTGAGACTAAAGTGAGGAGTCTCTAATAATAAAATTGAATTCTATGTTACTTTACAAACAGAACATGCACTTCTCTGAAGGCCTTAAAGAGAGAACTGATCTAGAAGCACATGTACTGTAGAGTTACTACTACCACTCCTTACAGCTGTGGTTTCCCTAGCCTTGCAGGAGTGTGTAGTGAAAATAAAAATTAATTCAACTTGCAGAAACACTATTCATCTCATGCCTCTTGAGTATGGACAACATGCTATATCTAACCTAACTCAAAAAAAGGAAATTTCTACAATAGTATATGTAAATTAAATCTATTTGAAAGCCAGAATCTGAGTCAATAACACTTGACACTAGGAATGTGGCTGAGAGACATAAATGCAAATTCATTTATAGGACAAGTCACACCCAGGATCCAGCATTGCAAATACGCAGAGGTAAAGATAGGTAAAGTTGCAAATATTCCCTAATTAAAAATGATAACTATAAAACCATGTGAGATGGAAAGAAATATTTAATGTGACTGGAAAAATTAATAACAAATGGGAAGAATTTTCAAAACATTAATTGTGGGATTTGCCCTTAAAACTTCGATGTTGCACCCTAACTTTCCAAGACATTAAAAAAAAAAATTCCTACCCTGCTCATTATTTTCTGGAATCATGTTATTTTTTTATGCATTATTTCATTAGAACTGTGCAGGCTATGTTAAAGAGCAATATGAAGTTACTTGAAGACCATGATGAAAACGGAAAGTATGGTTCTTAAAGTGTTAGTCACCCAAGAGTGTCCAGCTCTTTGTGACCATGTGGACTGTAGCCTGCCAGGCTCCTCTGTCCATGGATTTCTACAGACAGGAATACTGGAGTAGATTGCCATTCCCTTCTCCAGAAAATCTTTCTGACCCAAGGATCAAACCCTGGTCTCCTGCATTGCAGGCAGATTCTTCACTGTCTGAGGCACCAGGGAAGCTTATGGCTCATTGCTAATGCTCAAATAAGCCACAGACCCAGGGATTACTGCAGACCACAGGCTGTAACAATGCAGGCAGGTTTCAAGAAGAGAGTTCAAAATAATGTTGTTGTTGTTGTTCCGTTTCCTTAGTTGAATCCAACTCTTTTGCGACCTCATGGACTATATCCTGCCAGGCTCCCCTGTCTGTGAGATTTCCCAGGCAAGAATACTGAAGTGGGTTGCCATTTCCTTCTCTAGGGCATCTTCCCAACCCAGGGATTGAACCCATCTCTCCTGCATTGGTACACAGATTCTTAACCACTGAGACAACTAGGAAGCCAACGAAGTGTGCATCCAAAATATTGTCTCCTTCTTAGATGATGATGCAGGATGTAGGTAGAAATTGTAGCAGTAGACAGAGTGATGCAGTGAATTTGGAAGCAAGGGAGGCCATTCATGATCAGTAAGTAGTTTCTGGGTTCAGAAAGAAATCACAAGGAAGTCTTAAAAGAAAGCTAAAAGACAAGCATGGAAGTAGACTCAGGTATCTCTCTCCTGCTAATGTACTCAGAGGATATGTTCACGATAAGGGCAGGAACACAGCCCATGGTCTAGTCAATCCAGTATTAGCATGTTAGTTAAAGAAGGTCATAACTGAAGTTTAAGACAACACACATTATGATCTTTATATATTCAGACAGCATCATGAGTTTATGCAAATTTGCTGAGATCATCTTTGACATTCTCACACTTCAAGAATTCATAAACATTCCCATCCTGGAGGATAATTAGCATACTGAGGTGTTTCTTTAGGTGTGTGTTGAACGAATGCTGTACCCATTTTTTCTGCTCTCTGGACTGTGGTGTTAACTCTGTGTGTGTATGTGACTTAAATGGCTTATGGAGCAACAAGCCATAGAAGCTTTGTTTCTCAAGCAGGAATAAGTACTTTTAGAAAGATAGGAAGAAAACCTGACATTCATTTTCACAGCTTATTGTGGTTCATGAAATGATGGTGATGATGGTGAGGGCCCAGATACCGAGTGCTGATGGTGAAGTCCCTGTAGAGTGGGTGTGGAAGTCTAAAATAGGTCTCAAAGTTTGCTGTTGCTGTCTGTGTTTTTCTGCCAAGTTGGATATCTTAGAAAACATTAGAAAGTTGTTCACAGTGCAGATGAAGGAATGGGAGATTGGAGGATGGGTAGATTATGTGTCCACCAAAAGGCACCTTTGACACTTAAAAGTAAAACTTCAAAGTGTGCAGGTTAATACTCAGCAGGTGATTTCAGTTAAGGCTTTGAGTGTGTGGGGCTTCCCTGATAGCTCAGTTGGTAAAGAATCTGTGTGCAATGCAGGAGACCCCGGTTCAATTCCTGGGTCAAGAAGAACCCCTGGAGAAGGGATAGGCTACCCACTCCAGTATTCTTGGGCTTCCCTAGAGGCTCACTAGTAAAGTATCTGCCCGCAATGCGGGAGACATGGGTTCGATCCAGGCTACCCACTCCAGTATTCTGGCCTATAGAATTCCATGGATCCATGGCATCACAAAGAGTTGGACACAACTGAATGACTTTCACTTTTTCAAATCAAAAGAAGAGAATCATCTATTGTTTAATAATGCCATATTTTATATCCAAGACACTGTTCATGATATTATTTTCTGTGTGCCAGGATTCTCTCCCTAGGCATGGTTGAACTCCACCAACCACCTGCTCTTATTTATTCTGTGATACTAAAGCCCAAAAAGAAAATTGTGTGATGTGTATATATGTTCTTAGTTACACACCAGCTGATAAAGCTATCGAATATAAGTATTTTGTCAAACCATTTATGCTGTTTTCCCTTTCTCAAGCCTCTTAAGTACCTCTGTACTCTGCTATAATTTTGTTACTGAGGAAGAAAAAAGTAAAGTAACTGATCTCTTATTTCAGGCTGTCAAGTTTGAATGGAACCTTGAGAGTCCTCTAGTGCAACTTCTGTTACACCGCTCACTACAAAGCGTCCAGATTGCCCATCATCTTTTCTGGTAAGAATAACCAAAGTAGAGTAGGATGCCTTTTTTTTATTGTCAACTTATTTTTGTGGAGCAGCTTTTCCTTATAAAACTGATTCAAACTTCCACTTAAAATTCAGCCAAATGTGAGTCTTTATCAGGGTTATTTTTGAGTATAATTTAACTATCATTGTCTTCAAAATCTTCCTTTTGTACTGTTGGTGCTCTTTAAATCCAACTGGAATTTTAAATCTAGGTGATCTTTTTCCGTTAGCTTTAAATCACAAGCTCTACATGTGGTCACATCCACTTGTTGAATGTTTCAGTATAAAATCTAGTTATAAGACTGTGTATGTTTTGGAAGAATTTAAGCTTGAAAGGTAATTGCTGTAACAATATTAGTTACAAACAGTGGGATCAAGGCCAATATATACTGTCTTAAGCTTATAATTCCTGGATCACTAAAGTTTTCCAAAAACATTAAATTTGAATACTGTTAGTGAAGAAGTTAGACTTATTTAAGATTCATCAAGATTTCCCCCTACTCCTGATTTATCACAATTTCCCCTTACTGCCTGCTCCTGATCCTACTAAACAAGGTGTTCTTTGGATGCTGTTCTCCCTACCATTATTACTAAATTTGCACAAAAAATTTAATGATTACAAGTGTCAGTAACCTAAGGATGGAATTGAATCTATCCACATACGTATGACAAGCATCACTTATTGGCTTCAACTACTAGTGAAGAACTTTAATTAATGGGAAAAAAAGGAAGTCATAATTTTTGAATATCTTGGTTTTCTACTTCAAAAACCATTGCTCTTGTTGACATCACTCTTCCCATGAAAATGACTCAAGGATTTCATATAAAAATAGAAATACAAGGACTTGTCAAGCCCTAATGTTTGATTACATGCAGATTTCCATTTCAAGTGTCTAATAGAAAAGCCAGATCATTTTCCTCTAGTATGTCAGTATAATTAGCCATCAGATACGTTGGCCAACAGCAGGCCTTCTACTAAGTAGACTCTCTTCATCAGACTCTGAATTAAGTCTTATTCTCTTACATTTTTCCAACAGCTACTTTGATGATAAGGGAAGTTAAATGTATATATTTGTTGGTATTTCACTGTCATATTAAAGCTAGAACTCCATTACCCTCAACATTTATTTCCCTTAAAACTTCACTTTTTTTCACTTTTCACTTTTTAAAAACATGTTTACTAAAATGAAGACATTAAAAAGTAACATGACCACATAACAATCTTGATTTAAATATTTGAACCAAAACATAATATAAAATATATAAAGTAGAAGAGCAAATAAAAAGATCATTTAAAAAATTAGAATAAAATATTGAGGACTTACATTGATTGTTATAATGCTAGTACTAGAGCCATCTTAGTAAGTTCTTCATCTGCTAAGGGTACAAAAAGTGGGATCATTTGATAGGAAACAGTGAGTACAGACAGAGCTGTCAATCAATACCACACTTGCAGGTTCACAATAAATACAATAATGTCACTTTGTCAAAGAAGGTGGGAGGAAAGACTTTCTCAGTATAGAACTCATCCTTATGAAAAAGAGAAAAAAAGAGTAACAAAGCCCATTTCCCTTCTCACTGATTTAAGAAGAGAGTAAGATAGAGGGACTAGAAAAAGATGTAAGTTATAAATGGACAGCTTGTTTCTGAATGCTTAATTTATTAAAATATGAAAAAGGAACAAGACAACATGGAGGGAAATTTTAAAATACCCATCTCATTTTAAAACTTAAGAATTAACAATCAGGCAAAATATCCTAAGCATCAAAGAACATTACATATATTTAAAATATATCTTGGAGTTAAAAAAAAAAAAAAAAAAAAGCTGCTGCCTAGCATCGTATTTGGGGCTTCCCAGGTGGCTTGGTGGTAAAGAATCCACCTGTAGTGCAGGAGATGCAGGATTTACAGGGTTGATCCCTGGGTTGGGAGAATACCTTGGAGAAAAAAAATGGCAACCCACTCCAGTATTCTTGCCTGGAGAATCCCACGGACAGAGGAGACTGGCAGGCTATAGTCCATGGGGTCGCAGAGTCCGACACGACTGAACGACTAAGAATGAGCATCATATTTAGGGGACATTTGTATGTAGAATGTTGTTTAAACTTCAAAGATGCAGCTCAGACTCTTCATGATACACTTGAAAACATTCTCAATTTATCTTTCCTTAGAAAACAAAGCAACAACAATAAAAACCAATATCTGATAACTTTTAAAAAGAAGTTCCATCAGACATCAGTTTAATGATTTTTTTCTACTTGGGTGAGCTCCTGCTTCTTCATATTCAGCATATTTACCACTGAACTCAATGACTTACCCTGCTCACTCAGGTCTTGGAAGGTTTTCTGGACCCTCCCTGTTTCTCACTAATATGCTCAGTTGTTTACCAAGCCCTGTAATCGTATACCTCCCAAATAGGTCTCCCCCAAACAGTTGCTTCCACCTGCCACTGATCAGAAGGTTAACTCCTCAGATATTGAATTGTGAATAAACAGGCTTTCACAGAAACCATCTTGACTACTTACCATCACTGTGGGCAGCCTTCCTGAAAAAGGGAAATTACTGCAATCTCCTACATTGAAAGGGTGACATAGAATGAATATCCCCAATTTTTCATGGAAAGGGAGCTAACAATAAGCTTTGGATTGGGAAAGTTTGAAAGCTCTCAATCACAGTTTGCACCCTAAAAGGTAACTGCAAATTGGTAGGGTAGCATTTGGAGTTCACACTTAAGAGGCCCCTCCCCCATCGTATAGCAATTATAGAAATTTAAGCTCAGACCCTTTCCATTTTGAATAAGAAATAAAGAAACAGCCATCGCTAGCTGATAGTGAGATACTGGATTGAATGGGATGTCCCCAAAAATGTATTTACATCTTAACTCCAGGGACCTATGACTCTGAGCTTATTTGGAAAAAGGGTCTTTGAAGGTATAATTAAATTTAAAATCTTGAGATTAGATTGTCCTGTTTTATCAGTGTGTGAGTGCTAAGTTGCTTCAGTCGTATTCGACTGTGCGACCCCATAGACCATAACCTTCCAGGCTCCTCTGTCCAAGGGATTTTCCAGGCAAGAATACTGGAGTGGGTTGCCATGCCCTTCTCCAGTGGATCTCCCTGACTCAGGGATCGAACGCAAGTCCCTGGCGTCTCCTGCATTGGCAGGCAGGTTGTTTACCACTGAGCCACCTGGGAAACCCAGTGTGGGTTTTTATCAGAGTGGGTCCTAAATCCAATGACAATTGTCCTTGTAAGAAACAGAGGCGAAGACACACACATACAGAAAAGGCCACGTGGAGATGGCATCATTGACAGCCCAAAGCCAAGGAATGTCCAGAGTCACCAGAAGCTAGAAGAGGCAAGGGAGGATTCTCCCCCTGAGCCTTAAAAGGGAGCACAGCCCAATCTTGATTTCAAACTTCTGGTCTCCAGAGTTGTGAGATTAATCTTGATTGTTCAGTTTGTGTTGATCTATTATGGCAACCACAGGAAGTACACAGTAAGGACAGGACTTTATGAAGGGCCCTGACTAGACTGGCTCTGATGACACATCACACAGGAAGCTTCTCCTGACTCTTTCCGCAGCCACTGTCCAGCATGAGGACTGCTCCCATGCTGTCTCCCAGAGTACACCCTATATGACTCCACAGCTGTCATGTCACATTACCTCAACAATTTTGTTCCGCTGTCTGCTTACCCTCCTAGTCCTTATAGTAACTCAGGATAGCTATCATGTCATACTCATCAACGTACTAATCATACCAATGCCTGAAACTCAGGAGATACTGACAAAAAACATTTTTTAAGTCAGGAAACCAGAGAAATTTCTTTAAGGCCAGCGATAGTTCCACATGCAGGGAATTCAGTGCACTCACAAAGGTACTGTCAGTGCCCTAGGTGGATCCCCTCTACCAGCTGGTGGACCCATCTCGCAGCTTCTGTGAATATTGACCACCAGTTGACAGTTGCATCTTCTCTGCAGAATTGGTCTCTGCTAACATAGCTACCCGGAGAAGGCAATGGCACCCAACTCCAGTACTCTTGCCTGGAAAATCCCATGGACAGAGGAGCCTGGTGGGCTGTAGTCCATGGGGTCACTAATAGTCAGACAAGACTGAGCGACTTCACTTTCACTTTTCACTTTCATGCATTGGAGAAGGAAACGGCAACCCACTCCAGTGTTCTTCCCTGGAGAATCCCAGGGACGGGGGAGCCTGGTGGGCTGCCGTCTGTGGGGTCGCACAGAGTCGGACACGACTGAAGCGACTTAGCAGTAGCAGCAGCAACATAGCTACTTAGTCTGGGGAGTGGGAAATCAGTAAGGCACAGTTTTCATTCCAAGCCTCCACCGAGACGACTCAAAGCTAGATTAGACCTTGATCTCCTGGTTAACTCCTTCCCCTCCCCTACAGTGCTTCTCACTCCCTCAAAGGTTTTTTTCTGTTTTTTTTTCCATGAAGAGTACTCCTTCAGTAAATCACATACACCTTAATTCCTGTGTTATAATCTGTTCTAAGGAAGCTTAGCTAAGATAAACATTTCTTTATCAAAGAAAACTAATTCAAATATTTGCTTAAAAAAATTGGAGCATCAGTATGCTAGACACGTATCATAAGTGGAAAAGCAATATTGTAGTCTTTCATATTCCTAACAGTATTAATAAGTCTGGCTGAATGAGCTCCGAGAGAGTCGTTTTGAATAAAAATCTGTATAAATTTTTTTAAAATTATATCCTACAAAACTCTGAAATTGTTCTTTTCAAAGTGTAAGGATAATCTGAGATGAAATGCCCATTGGCAGACTCTCCAAGTACAACAATATTTCTCTGTCTTATTCACTGATAAATAAAATCATATTTATCAAGTACTATCAAGTATATAATATATATTTATCAAATATATCATATGTATCAAGTACTATCAAGGACAGTACTTGGCACTTGACAAATAATAAATTGCTACTGAAGGAATGAATAGGACAAAGTTGCCCCAGGCCTGGCTGGGTACATGCAGACTTGTGACAGAAGGGGGCAGAAGAGAGCTGCTTCAGCAGTCAATCGGTCTTGAAGCCAAACAATGCTGGCAGGGCTAGAACAGTATCAGGTGATTGGCCCCTGATGCAGCGTCTGCTGAAACAGCTGGGAGAACGCCACTGTGAACTAAGGCCCTAGAGTCTCTGGGACCACGAGGACTTTCCCGGGTGGCCCACGGTATCCAAGGACTATTGAGCCCTAATGTAGTACTCATAAAATTGAGATGATTTGAAAACTGACCAGTCATTTTCTTAGCAATCTACCTTAAACTTTTCTTATCTAGAATTTTGGGACAATTTCTCAAATCAGGGACTACTCTAAATAAAGCAAAATAATGTGGAAGTTTTGCATCATGTGATGTGAAGTCACATGTCCCCCTTACCCCTCTCCTAAATATGTCACAACCACTCCTTTTGGTTAAATAATGTTCCCTCTCAGAAGTACTCTTCTCATATTTTATATGTATATATTCAGAACGTAATGCTTATGAGGAATTAACTTATCGTTTGTTCATACTTAAACATTTTATTTTTGGCTGTGCTGGGTCTTCGTTGCTGTAAGCGGGCTTTCTCTAGCTGTGATGAGTGGGGTCACTCTCTAGCTGCTGTGCGTGTGTGATGAGTGGGGTCCCTCTCTAGCTGCTGTGCGTGTGTGGTGAGTGGGGTCCCTCTCTAGCTGCTGTGCGTGTGTGGTGAGTGGGGTCACTCTCTAGCTGCTGTGCGTGTGTGATGAGTGGGGTTCCTCTCTAGCTGCTGTGCGTGGGCTTCTTGTAATGGCGTCTCTTGTTGCGGAGTACGGGCTCTGGGGCACGCGGTCTTCAGTAGGGCATGCTGCCACACTGGTTTAGCTGCCCCAAGGCATGTGAAATCTTCCCCAACCAGGGACTGAACCCATGTTCCCCACATTGGCAGGGGGATTCTTAACCACTGGACCACCAGGGAAGTCCTCATTTGTCCATTTATGCGACAGATGTTACGATGTTAGATACTGGTGAACTGTTAAGGATAGACTAGAATTCTGTTTGCCTAAAGAAACTCACAGGCTAACTCTCATTAGCATCCAGCAGGTAGGAAAAAGAAACCCATGGGCTGTGTGGCAGGGACAGGGTAGAAGAGAGCTGACAGCAGATTCTGTCCATCTTACAGTTTTGCCCGTGACCTGTTCCAAGTCTAATGTGAGCACAAGGCAGAGAGGCAAGGCTGGCCACCAAGTAAATCAAAAACACTTCCATTCTGTCAGACTTAAATATTGATAAAGACATACAAATTATACACAGAGGAGGTACGTGCTCTGTCTCTTTCGAGGTCTGGAACACTCCCTAAAGTGAGAGTGAAGAGCTGCACTTCAGGGAGTTATTGCGGTATAATAGAGCACGCATGATATAGAATCAATAGGAGGTTTTAAAGCCTCAATCCTTTACCTTCTAGAATCATTTTATTGCCACTAATTCACCATTTTACCTTTATAGTGTAATAAATAAAAAATTGTTGCTTCACTTTTTTGTAAGAGGAAGATATATCTTGTCATTTAATATTGATCTGTTATAATCATCTTTCACCCTGTCAGTCTCAGAAAAGTACACACCAGATAAAATCCCTATAATAAGCAATTCAGCAAACTAACGATAGCGCTTCTCCACTCTGACCAACCTGGAGAAAAGCGACAGCTATTTGTGAAAAGATTTACATTTTACATAATAATCTGTAAAATTCATTAGCACAGTTTTCTAGTTAAGGTGAAAAATAAGAACAATTGTTTTTGTCTGTTTTATATGGTAAAGATTATATGTAGTTCCTTTAATAAAAAGATTTATTTAAAAAGCATAATACAAATTTTAAGTTATTTTCTAATATAATTTCTCTTATTGCTATTAAATATATATGAAAATATAATCTGATGTGACCCCCTGGACTGTAGCCCACTAGGCTCCTCTGTCCATGGAATTTTCCTGGCAAGAATACTGGAGTGGGTTTCCAGTCCCTTCTCCAGGGGATCTTCCCAACCTAGGGGTCGAACCCGGGTCTCCCACATTGCAGACAGATTCTTTATTCCCTGAGCCATGAGAAAAGCTTGATACCAAGGTCTACCATAGATCAGTGAAAAACAGGCACAAAGCTTCACCTTCAATTTATTCCTAGTTTAATTATTTTTCCCTGATATTCTTCTATATTGTAAAATAAGTTAAGAGCTGTTAAAAGGAACATTTTGTATATACATACTGACCTCAATTATTGGAACTCAGACATCTGACGTTTGGGAACTAAACTTTTTAACCTAGTCTCTCGCAATTTTTCATTATAACTGCATGCAATTACATCACTGCTTCCTTAGATAGTCCCTTATAATAATATTAGCCTCTCTCTGCCATAGTTTATGCTGGAGATTTGGGTTAAGACCTTGAAAAACAGCATTATATTGCTTGATTTTTATTGGTTTTTAATGAAGATCAGGAAAAAGATCTGGATTAATGACAGGTAATAGAAGCATATTACCATGCTGATGGTATTGGACTCAGAAAAAGAGAGAGAATCAGAGCATCAGGTTGAAGATATTTTTAGGTGCTAGGTCTAGAAATAGCACATAACACTTTGGATTATATTCCATACATGGAAAGTCAATAACAAGGCCCCGTCCACTGTCAGCTAGTGTAGGAAAGAAGATTGGGTGTCTATCTATGTGCATGCATGCTCATCCTCCTCAGTCATGTCTGACTCTTGTGCGGTTCTACAGACTGTAGCTCACTGGACTCCTATGTCCATGGAAGTTTTCAGGCAAGAATACTAGATCAAGTTGCTATTTCCTACTCCAGGGAATCTTCCAATCCAGGGATCAAACCTAAGTTTTCTGTGTCTCCTGCATTGGCAGGTGGATTCTTTACCACTGAGCCACCTGGGAAGCATGCATACTTTCATTTACTTCATTATTTCCCTTTTCTTTAAGACACTTTGGGCCGCAAGTAACAGAAAATTTTGATTCAAATGGTTGAAATGATGTGAAAAATTAATCATCTCACAGTTTGCTTGTCAAGCGGTTCTGGAGTTTATTATTGCAGAAGCTCACTGATTTTGTCATTAAGCCCAGTTTCTTTGATCTTTCTGCTCTGTCAACTTTAATGTGTTCACTGATCTCTAGTCCATTTCATAACATGGTTATAAGAAGACTGTCAAAGTTGGTATCACATGCATACATGGCACCATGCAGCAAAATGAAAAGGACCAATCTTTCTCCAACAAGGAAAGTTTTCTGTAAACTTCATAGCAGAGTTAACTTCCTATATCATTTGCCAGAATTGGGTTGCATGTCATCCTGAACCAGTTACCTAATTAGATGACAACTGAATGAGTTGATTTACCCAGCTGATTTAGAATATTGAGAATCTGTCCCCAAACTGTTCATCTCTCCTGAAGATTTTTGTATCTGAACAAAATCAGATTCTTTACTCAGATATAAAAAGGGAAATAGATTTGGAGTAGATAAAACCCTCTATTCCCTTTCTGTACTGTGAGGCTCTATCTTGATCATCTCTCCTAACACAGAACATTGCACATAGTAGAATCATTCAGTTCAGTTCAGTTGCTCAGTTGTGTCCGACTCTTTGCAACCCCATGGACTGCAGCACAACAGGCCTCCCTGTCCATCACCAACTCCCAGAGCTTGCTCTAACTCATGTCCATTGAGTCAATGATACCATTCAGCCATCTCATCCCCTGTAATTCCCTTCTCCTCATGCCTTCAATCGTTCCCAGCCTCAGGGTCTTTTCTAACGAGTCAGTTCTTCACATCAGGTGGCCAAAGTATTGGAGCTTCAGCTTCAGCATCAGTCCTTCCAGAGAATATTCAGGACTGATTTCTTTTAGAATTGACTGGTTGGATCTCCTTGTAATCCAAGAGACTCTCAAGAGTCTTCTCCAACACCACAGTTCAAAAGCATCAATTCTTTAGCACTCAGCTTTCTTTATGGTCCAACTCTCACATCCATACATGACTACAGGATAAACCATAGCTTTGACTAGACCTTTGTCAGCAAAGTAATGTCTGCTTTTTAATATACTGCCTAGGTTTGTCATAGCTTTTCTTCCAAGGAGCAAGTGCCTTTTAATTTCATGGCTGCAGTCTCCATCTGCAGTGATTTTGGAGCCCAGGAAAATAAAGTCTCTCACTGTGTCCACTTTTTTCCTCATCTATTTGCCATGAAGTGATGGGATCATATGCCATGATCTTCTCTCCTCTTTCACTTTCATCAAGAGGCTCTTTAGTTCTTCACTTTCTGCCATAAGGGTGGTGTCATCTGTGTATCTAGATGACACCACCCATATGGCAGAAAGTAGAATCATTGGTGCTCAATATATATTTGTTGAATTAATTTAATTTTATTTTTTAAATGTTAACAATATAGTTTATTTAACTTGGTTTGTTAATTCAATATATCATCCATATAAAATTAAGAATGAGTTATTTCACTTTCATGTGTGAGGTGTCTTTGAAATCCAGTATGGATTTTAAACTCAACACCCGTCTCCATTGGGACATGACACCCTTCATGGGCTCAATAGCCAGATGTGTAAAGTAGCTTCGGAATCCACAAACCCCCCTTGACCCATTGGTGGAATGAGTCTCAGTCAAGTTGGTGGCTGCTTGGAGATGTTTTGTTTGCTTGATTTTGTTGTTTTAAATTATTTTTTTATTTA
Organism: Oreotragus oreotragus; assembly: GCA_006410675.1. Taxonomy (NCBI): domain Eukaryota; kingdom Metazoa; phylum Chordata; class Mammalia; order Artiodactyla; family Bovidae; genus Oreotragus; species Oreotragus oreotragus. The sequence goes on along the minus strand of SJYX01018588.1, from coordinate 132,803 downwards.
TTGGCTGTGCTGGGTCTTTGCTCTGCACCAGCTTTCTCTACCTGTGGCGAGTGGGGGCTATTCCCTGCTTATGGAGTATATTTGTTGAATGAATCTTAAAAATAATCACACCACATACATTGGTGCTGCCAACAGATTAACTACTGTACTTACAACAGCAGGCAATCCGCCCAAATCCTGTTATATTAAATGTATAGAGTTGGCCATTGGTATTCTAATAATCATATTTGTTGAGTTAAAGGACTTACAGAAAAATATGGTAGCCTGGAATAAATTTTTTGAAGAGCTATCAGGTGTTAATACTGATTGAGTCCACAGAATGAGATGCTTCTAATGACTTTAGCTATGCTGTTTCTTAAAGCCCTGATTGAAAATGAAAGGTTATGTCTAGTGATTTGGCAAGAAGTGTTTTAGGGGCAAACCTTGCGAAATAGCTGATTACTATCTTTTAAAATATAATCTTCTGTATTGAGACTTTCTGTGAGCTTCAGGGAATTACTCAAGAGTTTATGACTTTTGCTGACTCCTGTATTCTCCAATTTTTTGTTCTTTTTTCTGGGTTGTGAAGATTCTTATTTCTTTTTGTTTTGTATCAGTTACTGAATAAGTTCTTTCTTTTCAGGCCCTATTTTACTTTCTATCTTTGCTCATCAAAAGATCACTCTTTGAAAAGGTTGAATGGAGGTTTGGTTTGCTTTTTTTCTAGCTCAAATTTCAACTTCATCTGTGTACGATTATTATAGTTACAACAGAAAGGCATTTACTTTATTCTCTTCTAAAGAGATTCATATGTGTTGCTTTTATTTGCAACAAAATCTAGACCTGGGTATCTCAATCAAATATTTGTCATCTTTAATAACTTAGAAGTCTTGTTCTTGTTTTGGCATGTGTGATTCATTTTTAACCAAAGATGAGTGAACAGCTTGCACAAATAGTGTTTGTCTTCAGATCTGACAATCTGCCTGATACACTAACCACTTGTGACAGAATGTCAAATTATTGGTCTATCTTAACTTGAGTTTAGTCATCTGAAATTGTTAAATGGAGAATCCTAATGTATGCATCATTTTCCTTTCTATATTGGGCACTGTGTATATATGTTTACTAAGATACTGTAAATGTCATTCAGTTGCCAAAATGATGAAATTTCCATTACTTTCTTCCAAGTAAAACTCAACATTACTTTTAGAGACTCTCAGTTTTTTATGTCAACAAAAACTGATTGAGAACTCTGCAAATATCACAGAATGCAGTTTAGAGCTTTACTCTCTAGTTGTCACGGGGGCAGCTGAAAAAGTGGACCAGTGGACTTCAGGGGACAGAGGTAGAAACGTGCATGAGAAGTCTACTGAGAAAAAGAGCGTTATGTTAGTCATCCATTCCTTCATTCACATGTCTGTTCCCCAAGCTTTTACTGAGTATCTATTATATACATAATTTTAGCTATTTTGTGAAAGGAATAGAAAATATAAACAAATTATGATAAACATAGTTTAAATAATGTGATTTCTTCAACCATTTGCTTCCCTCTTAGCCAATCCAAGCAGTTACTACAGATGCTAGAGTTTATTTTTCAACTCTATTGTCTCAACAGAATAATTATAAACATTTTATTCGATGATTTTTAAGCCCTCTGATTGAATTATGAAACCAAATTCAGTGTTCAGTTCAGTTCAGTCACTCAGTCGTGTCCAACTCTTTGCGACCCCATGAACCACAGCACGCCAGGCCTCCCTATCCATCACCAACTCCCGGAGTTTACCCAAACTCATGTCCATTGAGTCAGTGATGCCATCTAACCATCTCATCCTCTGTTGTCCCCTTCTCCTCCTGCCTTCAATCTTTCCCAGCATCAGGGTCTCTTCAAATGAGTCAATTCTTTGCATCAGGTTGCCAAAATACCGGAGTTTCAGCTTTAACATCAGTCCTTCCGATGAATACCCAGGACCGATTTTCCTTAGGATGGACTGGTTGGCTCTCTTTGCAGTCCAAGGGACTCTCAAGAGTCTTCTCCAACACCACAGTTGAAAAACATCAATTCTTCTGCACTCAGCCCTCTTTATAGTCCAACTCTCATATCCATATATTCAGTGTGTTCATGTGCAATTACTTGTTCTTGGGAATAGTTGTGTTCTGTGTCCAGTGAACCACTTCCTAGGATCAAGGAACTTCATGAACTTAATTGGTGATGAGATGGTGTCTTGGATAATCTTTAGGAGTATTTTACTACCCTTTCTCTGCTAAGACTAAAATACTAAAGTTTATCAGCTCTGGTATGGCTCTGATTTGAAGAGTATTGCTAAAAATTCTAATCATTCATCTCTCTGTTTTCAATACTCTCTTTTCTCAGGACAGCATTGCCTTCTGGTAGACATAGTATGATTAATGCTAGATAATATACCAGTCATTTCAAATACTCTTTCATTAATTCAGAGAACTCTGTTATCTCCACTTTTCAAATGAAACACATAGTTCTCAAAAGACAAAATAGGCAAATCTACTAAGTGGAAGAGCCAGAAACTGACCCTGAGTCTCATCTATTATGATCTGCCAAGCCACATAAATATTATAAAAGGTAATAATAAAAGGCAGAATAATGTAATAGTAAGAGAACAAGATTTGGAGGAAAACATAATAGAAATTCCAACTCAGATCTCTACTAGCTAAATGCTCTCAGGAAAATTACTTAATTTCCCTCATCTTTTTCATAATCTGTAAAAAGAAATACAATTATGCCTAATAGTTGTTAAAATGGATTGAGATCATATATATCAAGATGTATATTTAACACATCTAAGGATGTATTTTTGACTCATTTAGAACACATAGGAATTCATTTAGAAACAAAATTACAGTTCTCAAGATTATATCACTAATTAATAATTGTGTTGAATTTAAATCTTGGATTATTGACATTTGACTCCTCACTCCTACCATTGTTCTTTGTTTGTTTTTTTTTTTTTCAATTCAAATTTATAATTGAAGTTTAGTAATAGAATTTGGATGTGGGACCCGAATAACCAATGTGTATACAAATTAGTTCAGAGACCTCTTGAGAACATTATCTTGAAACATTCTCAGTGTCAGAAAAAGTTGGGAATATGTGCATCGTTTAGGTTCAGAGAAATTTAACAGACAAAGGAATCTAACAACATTCACAGATTGCCTGTTGATACTTGTTTTTACATTTCAACAGCCAGCATCTATATCACTCACATCACTCCACTGCCTGCTAACACAATTCAGAAGCTACAAGTAAAAATTTCCACCAACTCTGTTTATTTTAAGGGTTATGACTGTAAAGTGCAAAATTATACTCACTCAAGAAGTTGGGAAAGTCAAAGGCAAGGAACTAAAGAACCTCTTACAACAGCAAGAGAATGGATCACCAAAGCATTGCTAAACCTACCACACTAGGAAAGCATTTTAGGCTATCCAAGAAAAGATAATAAATCACTGGAAGTGAAGTGAAGTGAAGTGAAGTGAAGTGAAGTCGCTCAGTCGTGTCCGACTCTTTGCGACCCCATGGACTGTAGCCTACTAGGCTCTTCCGTCCATGGGATTTTCCAGGCAATAGTCCTGGAGTGGATTGTCATTTCCTTCTCCAGGGGATCTTCCCAACCTAGGGATCGAACCCGGGTCTCCTGCATTGTAGACAGACGCTTTACCATCTGAGCCACCAGGGAAGTCGTGGGGAAGAAAATGTGATTGGTGGTCATCATGGACTTATTCATAATTTAGTCAGATTTTCAAATCTTGAATGACTTATTCATTTGGTACAAAATGTCTATAATAAACGTTATTACTGAACTTGTGACTAAAATGCAATAATTCGTCCTTAAGGTAAAGTAACATCAATTATGCAGGGTTCACTTTCAGGGTCATAGTTGGCAGTTCTTTCCAGTTTGGCAGTGGATTAATGACAAGTGAAGACTGAATGTTGCTCTTTTCTCTTTCCTTTACCCAGAAGCCTTAGCAATTACTATCTTGAAGAAATTATTTTTATTTCTGTACATGTGATGACGGGCTTCCCTGATGGCTCAGAGGATAAAGCGTCTGTCTGTAATGCAGGAGACCAGGGTTAGACCCCTGGGTCAGGAAGATCCCCTAAAGAAGAAAATGTCAACCCACTCCAGTATTCTTGCTTGGAGAATCCCACAGACAGAGGAGCCTCATAGGCTACAGTTCATGGGGTCACAAAGAGTTAGAAAGAACTAAGCAGCTTCACTTTCTTTCTTTTTTTTTTTTCAATATTAAAGTTAGGTCCAACTCCTGGTCCAACTTCTAGGGGACTTTGTATCTGTCATCTTTGGAGCTTTATTTTGAAGAACCCAGTGATCTTTGCTATGACACGCCATGCCTTTTTGGCCCTGGGCAATTGACTTAACCATCTGACCTTCCATTTCCTTATTTGCAAAACAAGAATAACATACTTACTGTAAGTACCTAGCACAGGCCCTGACACCTGTAGCTACTCAATAAATATATGTTGAATCAGTCAATCATTGAAAGAATTGAGTTTTTTTTGAAAATGGAGTGACATAAGATTATGCAATATGCCTCATACAGCTCCTAGAATGACAATTATTTCTTCTTATGCTTTTCCTTCTTTCCTTTCTTTTTTTTTTAAATTTTTTAATCAAATAATATTTTATTTGTTAGAATATAGCACTTCCCAACTGAAGCATTTCATCAGCTAAGTGGGCATATATCTGTAACTCTGTGGTCTAATTCATGCATACTTCGTCTAAGTGTAAATGGGAAAACTACATACCTGGGAATTCTGCTGGAACACTATTCCTCGTGTTTCTCACCATCCCACATTTTATCAGCATTCTGGAATGTTTCACTTCTAAATGAATGATTCAGCTAGAATCTCCAAGTGTCAAGAGCCCTCAATCTCCTTTTTCACCAGTAAAACAACACCTTCACACTTCAGTAACTCCTTTCCATGGCTACATATTTAATCTTATCATCACTAAGAATGGCACTTCATTTGAAGTTTTAAACTTAGAAATCTAATGTATTAATCTTTTCACATTTTGACTTTACCACAAACACTAAACTCAGAGTTTAGTGTAAATAGAAAGACCTTCACCGGTTCTTCAGTCTTATCAAACCACTCAGAGTTAACTTACTTTCCTATCAGTTTTTCTAGCCACTCACTTCTATATCTGGGTTAATTTTCTCCATCACCCACTGTATCTACCAAGTTAACTTAAGAAATAGGAATCAGTACCATCTCCATTAAACCCTTAACTTAGAACATCATCACTTCCTTACTAATAATGCTGTTGTTTATTATTTCATTTACCCAATTCAATGATTCAGCAGTATATGTAAGATACAAATCAAATTCATTCATCCTATACTATATAGAATGACCCACAAGATAAATTTAATTTTATTATCTGTAGCAGGAAAGTCTGTGCTTCTCCAAGACATGCAGTTTGTTTTTAACATACAAAAATGTAGGTTTTCTTAACTCACAGGGTAATCGTTAATAGTTTAGGATCTACATCACTATACCTGGATGCAAAACGTGGTTCTACTATTTACTAGGTATCTGACTTCCAGCAAGGTACTTAAACTTTATGAGACCAGTTTTTCTCAGGCATTACAAGTGAGAATATCATTTACTTTCAGAGGGTCATTGTGAGATCAGATTTGGGATGAAAGAGATGGAAAGCTTTGTGATACAGAAAATCTAAACCGTGTCAGGCTTATATCTCTAAGAGATGTTATCCTATCCCATAAGAAGGTTTACTCATTAAATAGGTATTTATTAAGCACATTCCATGGGCTTCCCAGGTAGCTCAGCTGGTAAAGAACCACCTATAATGCTGGAGACCCTGGTTCAATTCCAAGGGCAGGAAGTTCTCCTGGAAAAGGGATAGGCTACCACTCCAGTATTCTTGGGCTTCCCTGGTGGCTTAGATGGTAAAGAATCTGGAGCAGACCTGGGTTTGATCCCTGGGCTGGGACAATCCACTGGAGGAGGGCATGGCAACCCACTCCAATATTCTAGGCTGGAGAATCCTCATGGACAGAGGATCCTGGCAGGCTATATTCCTTGGGTAGAAAAGAATTGGACATGACTGAGTGACTAAGCACAAAAACACCTTCCATGAACTAGGTTATGTTGTCATCTTCAGGGATACAACAGTGGATAAAACATACAAAAATCCCTGCCCTTCCTTATGTGTCATTTGAGAGAAATAAGATACACAGTTATAGGATGTTGGTATGATTTAGGGAGAAAAATGAAACAATCAGGAGATACAGGAATGCAAGAGTCAAAGGAGTTGTGATTTTAAGATAGAGCAGCTGGAAAGCTGGATTTGATCCCGAGACTGGGAAGATCCCCTGGAGAAGGGAGTGGCTACCCACTCCGGTATTCTTGCCTGAAGAGTCCCATGGACAGAGGAGCCTGGTGGCCTATAGTCCATAGGGTCACCAAGAGTCGGGCCCATGGGGTCATGAAGAGTTGCAAATGACTTGGTGACTGAACAACAAGGAAGGAAAGGCCTTATTAAAAAGGTGGTATTTGGAAGAAGCCATCAGTGAAGTATAAGAATGGATTATTTAAGTATTTAAAGGAAGAGAATATCAGGGAGAGGAAATGGCAAATGCAAAGTGTTTTGGGGTGTTAGAGGAAAAACAATGAGACCAGTGTGACTGAATTAACTTGAAAAGGGGGAAGAATAGTAGGAAATGAGATCACCTGGGAAAAAGGTGAAGATGGGGACACGTTATATAAAATTCTCTTCAGCATTATGGGAATACTAGCTTTAATCTAAATGAAAAGTCGTTAGAGGGTTCAGAGAAAATGAAAGACATGATTTGACTTATATTTTAACAGAATTACCCTGTGTGCTGGGTTTAAAATCAGCTGAAGAGAAGTAATGGTAAGAACAAGAAAACCAGTTAGGAGGCTAATGCAGTGATCCAGGTGAGAGATTATAGTGTCTTAGTCTAGGATATAGTAGTAAAAGAAGTGAGAAATGGTTAAATTCTGGACTTATTTTTGAAATTAAAGCCAGCAGAATTTTCTGATGAGTGAGAAGTATAGGAGAAACAGTTAAATTATGATACCAAGGTTGTTGCTTGAACAGCTGAAAGAATAGTTTTAAGAGTGTTTATTTATAAGGGTAGGAAATAGACATCAAAACATCAGTCTGGACTATTAAAATCTGAAATAACTATTGGACATCTTTATCTATACTACAGGTAAAAAATGAATTTATCAACACAAAAGATGAGTTTTAAAACTATTAGTGCAGATAATGTGATGGTAGAAAGAGAACAGATAGAAAGGCAAAGCCAAATATTTCATGGTCAAGCCAACATTTCAGTCAAAAAGATAAGGCAGAAGCAGAAATAAAGACTAAAAAGAAGCAGAAACAGAGATGTAAAAGATAAGCCAAGTGAGCATGGAATCCTGCAATGTTATTTCTAAATAAAGAAAGTATAGAAATAAAAGTGGTATGATCAACTTTGTCAAGGGCTGCTAATAGGTTAGGTAGCTTTGAGATCAGAGTAGCACTGTGAAGTTCACTGCAGGTCACTGGAAAAGCAATTTGCAGTACAAGGGAGAAAAAAGCCTGATAGGAATAGATTCAAGAGATAATGGAAGGGGATATCAGTCAGTTCAGTCTCTCAGTCGTCTGACTCTTTGTGACCCCATGGACTGCAGAATGCCAAGGCTTCCCTGTCCATCACCAACTGTGGCAGCTTACTCAAACTCATGTCCATCGAGTTGGTGATGCCATTCAACCATCTTGTCCTCTGTTGTTCCCTTCTCCTCCTGCCTTAGTCTTTCCCAGCATCAGGATCTGTTCCAATGAGTCAGTTCTTCACATCAGGTGGCCAAAGTATTGGCGCTTCAGCTTCAGCATCAGTCCTTCCAAAGAATATTCAGTACTGATTTCCTTTAGGATAAACTAATTGCATCTCCTTGCAGTCCAAAGGACTCTCAAGACTCTTCTCCAACACCCCATTTCGAAAGCATCAGTTCTTCAGCACTCAGCTTTCTTTATAGTCCAACTCTCACATCCATACATGACTACTGGAAAAACCATAGCTTTGACTAGACAGACCTTTGTAGGCATCAAAGATAATGATTTTAAGTGTTTTACTGGGAAGGGAAAGAGAAGTGAGATCATGAAAATGAGCACTGGGTTTGTTTTTAGAATGTCAGAAATAGCAGCTTTTTAATATGTATATATACTGTCGCTTTAGTCATGTTCGACTCTTTGTGACCCCATGGACTATAGCTTGCCAGGCTCCTCTGGCCATGGGATTCTCCAGGCACAAATACTGGAATGAGTTGCCATGCCTTCTTCCAGGAGATCTTCCCAACCCAGGGACCCAACCTGAATCTCTTATGTCTCCTGCATTGTCAGGCATGTTCTTTACCACTACTGCCACCTTTGGAAGGCCACTTCTTTATATACTGATGGGGGAAACTAATAGAGCAACACTAACAAGACAAAAGTGGTACATTTTCTGATGCATCGTCAGTGAGTAATGATAAGGAGCAGAATCTATGGCACAAGAGGATTAATACACTGAGTTCGTACAAAGTAATAGAAAAATAAATGAAAAGTAGATGGGAACAGATAGGGGGCTAGATGCAGTGATACTTGCTTATAAAATGGAGGAAACAAGAACATCTTTGAATGGGGCAATTGGTGTTGGAGATATGAAGAGTGAGATCGCTTGAAATTACTGCTTTTAATTCAAAAGGGCAACAGGCATGCTTGTGTGTTTTTCTTCCTGTCCAAGAAATATGTGGAGATCTGGATTTAACCAGAAATATTGTTTATCAGAACATATCATCAAGCAGGAGAGACAAGAAAGGATTTCCCTAGGGGTCCAGTGGTTCAGACTCCTCTGGCCAAACGTAGGGGATGCAGGTTCCATCCCTGGTCAGGGAACAATGATCCACATGCTGGGCAGTGTGGCCAAAAAAAAAAAAAAANAGCAGGAGAGACAAGAAAGGATTTCCCTAGGGGTCCAGTGGTTCAGACTCCTCTGGCCAAACGTAGGGGATGCAGGTTCCATCCCTGGTCAGGGAACAATGATCCACATGCTGGGCAGTGTGGCAAAAAAAAAAAAAAAAGAGAGAGAGAGAGAGGTAAAGAAATAGGGGGTTTATGCAACAGAGCGTTACCCAAAAACTGGATTCACCTCTTGGTAGGTGTCAAGCCAAAAGACACAACCAAGCCAGAGATCAGGAGAAGGAAGAATTTATTATTTGCAGCAAGCAAGGAGAACACCAGAGATCTTTTCCAAAGCAGTGTCTTCTTGAACAGAAGAGTTGGGGAATTTTTAAGGTAAGGGTATGTGCATATTCTGGAAGAGGAAATGGCAAACCACTCCAGTATCCTTGCCTGGAAAATTCCATGGATAGAGGAGCCTGGTGGGCTACAGTCCATGGAGTTGCAAAGAGTCGGACATGACTGAGCAACTAACACGCACACATGTGCATATTCCGGGCTTTCCAGGTGGCACTAGTGGTAAAGAACAGGTCTGCCGCAGGAGATATAAGAGACGTGGGTTCATTCTCTGGGTCAGGAAGATCCCCTGGAAGAGGGCATGACAACACACTCCAGTATTCTTCCCTGGAGGAACCCATGGACAGAGGAGCCTGGCAGGTTACAGTCCATGGGATTGCAAAAGAGTCGGACACAGCAAAACAACAACAGTATGGTGCTCCAGGAATCTTGTGCTCAGCCGAAGTTACTGCCCTCTACCTGGGTGGGGGCTTTAGTTCCTGCAGAAGAACTCAGAGATACGTTGTTGCCTATATCCCAAGGAGGAACCAAGACCCTGCTTGCACAATTGTTTCTTGCCTGTTCCTCCTTTGTTTCTGTATTCCCTTCCTTCCCCAAGGAGTAACTTTTCAACCTGCCATTTGAAACTCAGGGAAGGTCTAGGAGGCTGAAGCTTTCTTCCTACAAACAAGAAACAGGGGACTCTCAGAAAGGCTTTTGTACGCAGGAGGGCCCTAAAAGGCCCTGCTTGGTTTCATCAGTAGCGGTCATTGGAGCTAGAAGGAAAGTCCTTTAAATATTTTAAGGGCCACAGAAAAGCAAAGTTTATTTAGGTGACAGAGCAGCTTGTGGGAGCCAAAGTGAAGGTTGGATAGGGATCTGGGAGAGTAGGAAGGGGCAGGTATGAGAGGATGTAGTAGAATGCCAACATCAGTCTGAAAAACGATGTAATTTCTAATGTGAACCTAAGGAACATGGGTTGAAAGATTCTCTCAGTTTGAAGGTGTTGACCTAGAAATCACAAACTAAGCATCGACTGGCCAGTGTTCTACCCAGAAGCCACTCTGGGAGTTAGGAGATCTCATCAAGCTGAGAAAGCAACACAAAAATTGTTTAGGAAGGTATTCCAAAAGTCTGTTCTTTACATCTGTGTCTCTTTTGCTATCTCGCATACAGGGTTATCATTAAAAATTAAAAAAAAAAAAAAAAAGGTATTCCAAGATTGTTGGGAATAACATACTTGCATCTTTAATGACAAAGCATTTTAATCTTTTTGTTTGTTTTAAAAGTGTTCAAATACTTACAAAAATAGAGAAAATAGTACCATAACCTACCCCCACACACATATACTGTCACATTTCAACAATTATCAAGATTTTGGTACATAAAGCTGAAACTCTGGCACTTTGGCCACCGCATGCGAAGAGTTGACTCATTGAAGACTCTGATGCTGGGAGGGATTGGGGGCAGGAGAAGAAGGGGACGACCGAGGATGAGATGGCTGGATGGCATCACTGACTCGATGGACGTGAGTCTGAGTGAACTCCGGAAATTGATGATGGACAGGGAGGCCTGGCGTGCTGCGATTCATGGGGTCACAAAGAGTAGGACACGACTGAGTAACTGAACTGAATTGAACTGAACTGAAGAAAACATCAGGAATTCCCTGGTGGTCCAGTAGTTGGGAGGACTCAGCTTTCACTGCCACAGGCCAGGATTCAGTCCTTATCTGGCTGGAGAACTTGGAGTAGGAAATGGAGATCCACTCTGGTCTCCTTGCTTAGAAAATCTCATGAACAGAGGAGCCTGAGGGCTGAGTGACTTAGTTGGGGAACTAAGATTCCACAAACCAAGTGGTGCAGCCAGAAAAAAAAGAAAGCATCATTTAATCCTTAAATTTATAATTAGATGTGGAAATATTTGAGAGAATTAGACTGTAATAACTATTATTACATGCATATGTATGCCATTGTAATTTTTTTAAATAAGAGAATGTGGCCTTTAGAGTAACAATTAGCCAAGTAATCAAGTAGGCTTGTGATTTTTAGATTGAAATGGAACTATATAAATAATATGAAATATTTGAGTAAACAGCACACCATATTTATGATATTATGCATAAGCTATATTGAGAAAATTTTCTCTCTCAAGACAGATTACTGAGGTATTAAAAGAACATTACAAATAGCTGTGAAAAGAAGAGAGGCGAAAAGCAAAGGAGAAAAAGAAAGATATAAGCATCTGAATGCAGAGTTCCAAAGAATAGCAAGAAGAGATAAGAAAGCCTTCTTCAGCGATCAATGCAAAGAAATAGAGGAAAACAACAGAATTGGAAAGACTAGAGATCTCTTCAAGAAAATTAGAGACACCAAGGGAACATTTCATGCAAAGATGGGCTCGATAAAGGACAGAAATGGTATGGACCTAACAGAAGCAGAAGATATTAAGAAGAGGTGGCAAGAATACAC
>SJYX01018588.1:93156-116850 GCA_006410675.1 Oreotragus oreotragus | reverse complement strand
CTGTGAAGAAAGCTGAGCGCCAAAGAATCGATGCTTTTGAACTGTGGTGTTGGAGAAGACTCTTGAGAGTCCCTTGGACTGCAAGGAGATCCAACCAGTCCATTCTGAAGGATTTCTTTGGAAGGAATGATGCTAAAGCTGAAATTCCAGTACTTTGGCCACCTCATAAGAAGAGTTGACTCATTGGAAAAGACTCTGATGCTGGGAGGGATTGGGGGCAGAAGGAGTAGGGGACGACCAAGGATGAGATGGCTGGATGGCATCACGGACTTAATGGACATGAGTCTGAGTGAACTCAGAAGATGGTGATGAACAGGGAGGCCTGGCGTACTGCGATTCATTGGTGGGTCGCAAAGAGTCAGACACGACTGAGTGACTGAACTGAAAAGAACATTAAATATACTAAATTTATAAATGAAGTTCAAAATGTTTGAGAGCATTAAGTTTCTAACCAGGAAAATATTAAACAAAGATATACCCCCCTACTCCCCACCAAAAGTGATTATTAAAATTAATTACATTTATAAATAGTATCGGAGAAGGCAATGGCACCCCACTCCAGCACTCTTGCCTGGAAAACCCCATGGGCAGAGGAGCCTGGTAGGCTGCAGTCCATGGGGTCGCTACGAGTCAGACACGACTTCACTTTCACTTTTCACTTTCCTGCATTGGAGAAGGAAATGGCAACTCACTCCAATGTTCTTGCCTGGAGAATCCCAGGGACGGAGGAGCCTTGTGGGCTGCCGTCTATGGGGTCACACAGAGTCGGACATGACTGAAGCGACTTAGCAGCAGCAGCAGCAGCAGCATAAATAGTATAAGATATATAAACTAACCTTAAAACCTTAGGGCTTCCCTGGTGGCTCAGAGGTTAAAGCAATGCGAGAGACCTCAGTTCGATCCCTGGGTCGGGAAGATCCACTGTAGAAGGAAATGGCCACCCACTCCAGTATTCTTGCCTGGAGAATCCCATAGATGGAGGAGCCTGTGGGCTACAATCCACAGGGTCGCAAAGAGTCAGACATGACTGAGTGACTTCACTTTCACTTTAAAATCTTAAGGAAAATGGACTCCTTAAATTTAAAAGTTAATAAAATAAATATTAATTTGTACAGCTAAAATAATTTTTGAATGATTGTTTCTAGACTGAAAACTGATTGAAGACACCAGAAAGTCTGATATTATTAAGAATAGTGCTTGGCACACAGTAAACATTCATTAGATGTCATTACTCCATTTGACTGTATACACAACTTGGGACCTTTAAGCATGAGCTTGTAGCCTGAATTCTAATACTAACTTTGCTCCAGGTCCATCTTTCCTGTCTATACTTTTCCTTTGCATTATATTTAATTTAAATTTAAATTTTATACTATAGACATATCTATCTGATACATAAAGAGAAAAGCACATAAGCCCAATTTGGTCTTTCACTTGCATCTTTTTCGTCTCATTTTCTACTATTTATTCTATGCTCTGGTGGTCGGACCATGCCAGCATGCTTGCTGATGCCTGGAGAGATCACTACCTTCACATTTTTTACTGTCTGAAGATACTAAAATGCTTTTCTTTGCTTTTTTGCCTGGAAAACTCCTTGGCATTTCTCAATACACAGTTTAAATATCTTCTCTAAATCTTCTCCATCCTTTGCTAGAGTCAGTAAAGCCTTTCTCTTGGTTTCCAAAGACCTCCTGTTTATGTTACTTATCAAATTATCTGGAAATTAATTGTTTAAAGTCTGTCTTTCTGATAGCTCCTTGAATGCAAAGGCTTAATCACTCCTAAAAGTAACCATTTCAACACAATTTCCTTGAATTATTTTAGTCAAGAGCTGGTAAATATAAAATATAATCAGTGTTCTTAACATATGAATTGCTGTTATTATTTTTGATGATGACAATGATATTATATCTGTTATTGTTATTATTTAACTCCTATGTAGTCTCATATTTGTGAGTTCTGTTTTGCAGGCTAAAACCATAAATTACATTTCTCTGTTCTGAATTGTCTCGGTTTTTGCACTCAAAGTCTCATGTTCCAGAAAACCCCTCCGTTACAGGCAAAGTGGATCTGTGGTTTGCCCAAAACCACAGACATAACTAGCATGTATGCAGGGCTTATATTGATGGTATCTGTTGTTGCAGTTCAGTAGCTAAGTCTTTGTACTATGTTAAATATTTTACCAATATTAACTCATTTAATCCACACAACAGCTCTACCATGGGATACTATTATTATCCCCAGTTTACAGATAAGAAAATTGAGATGTTAAGTAATATGCTGAACTGTTAAGTTGGCGAAGGAGGTTTGAATCAGGCAGTCTGACTACAGAGCTCCCACTCTTAATATTAATTAAAGCGCATTGTCTCTTACAGTCACAGAAGTGTGATCAGCCAGTACCTTCACTGCTTTTTACCCTGCACATGGTATGTACCAAGTACCAAGTGCTCAACATGTCATCAACAAGTAGGATTGCCAGAGGTCATGCAAAATATACAGTTAAATTTGAATTTTAAATAAACAATAAGTAGTCCTTAGTACAAGTATGTCATGCTATATTTATGACATATTTATGCTGAAAAATATTCATCTGAAATTCAGTAAATTTAACTGGTTATCTTGTACCCTCATTTGCTAAACCTGACAACTCTATGGCTATTTTATGTGCAAAGTAGGTGTTATTTTTATACATGAAAAAATTAAGCCTCCAAAAAGCTGAATAACTTATTCAAAGATAAAAAGGTCGGTGGTGGGGTCATGAATGTCTAGTTGATATATTTATTTCAATTAAGATATGAACCTTCACTCCTCCAATTGTACTATTGTTTCTTTATTGAATTTCTGATCTATGTTAAATAACTACCTATTATCTAGGACGAATTCAAAATTCTGATTTCCCAGAATCCTTAGTTGGCTTATTCATTCATTCAACTACTCATTTGCAAAAACACTGTCTCTGGGCCTGTTTATTTTTTCTATGCCACAAACTCTAAAATCATGTATAATAATAGGAGAAGACCAAGATTTTCCAATGATACAGCAAAGGACAAACTGGTAGAGCAGATGATGATGATGAAAGATACGAGAACAGTGTGCTAAAGATAGATGTACATTCTAGAGATGTGAGTGCCAAGTGCCGCAACTCAGATTGCTCTACTTCAACTCCTGACTTAACTGTTCTTTAAGCTTTGTCTCCTTTTAATCCCCTACTTCTGTCTGTGCATTTTATTATTCAGCTTAAGCTGTAAAAATGTAAAACTTTAAGTAAACAAAATTTTAATTCAGTAGTAGAACTGAATACCAGGCTCCATTAAGGAGCAAAAAAATTTTTGACCACCTATCAGCAGCATTTAAGGTCTGTACTCTACCAATTTAGAAACATCAAATTAGGATTTAAGGTGTGATAGATTTAGCATGTGTGTGTGTGTGTTCGGACAGACTGAGCGACTTCACTTTCACTTTTCTCTTTCATGCATTGGAGAAGGAAATGGCAACCCACTCCAGTATTCTTGCCTGGAGAATCCCAGGGATGGGGGAGCCTGGTGGGCTGCCGTCTATGGGGTCACACAAAGTCGGACATGACTGAAGTGACTTAGCAGCAGCAGCAGCAGCAGCAGCAGCAGCAGCATTAACCCCCAGACTGTGAGAAACAACTGTTTTCATCTCACATGGAGACATTTAATGATACTGTGTGGAGCACTGTTAAAATATGCACTGGACCAATTTAAAAAATGTAATAAGTACCTGTCCTCGAAAACTTTACATTCTTTCTTAAAATAATAAGTATAAACAAGCAATTTAATCTGAAACAATAAAGAACATTTATAAAGGAATATCACAATAATTGTAAGATAATCACAATAACTATTAAGGAAATGGAAAATAAAAAAGTCTTCAAGATTAAGCGAGCTTAGTTAAAATGAATTCTTGGAAGTACAGTTTTGACAGTTTCAAAGAGGCTATGAATAAGGATAGTCTGAGTAGATTCCAAGAACCTCATAGAAAGACACAGGCTGAAATGGGAAAAGCATGGCCAGATTAATTTTCTGAAACTGGGCTCATTTTAGGAAAGAAAGAAAGAGTACCAAGTTACTGCATTATAATTCTTCAGCTTTTACCAACAACCTTCACAACTGATTAAATTATCTAGGATTACTTCTTTTAAAATGACAAGAAAACCTATGTCCTTTTGTACTTACAATTTTCAAATAGGAGTCAGAACTCAATAAAACAGGCTGCAAGTTTCTCTCTGTGGTCAATGTGTTAATTTTTAGCTTGGAATGAGTTCCTGGGAGCTGATCTTACAATTTAAGAAATCGAATTAGTATACAGAAATCAATAGAATAATTACTCTGTGTGTTGTGCTATCTCTGTGTATTTTTGCGTGTGTGTGTGTGTGTGTGTGTGTATTCCCCATGTGTGTGTGCACGTTCAGTTGGATCTGACTCTGTGTTACCCCAAGACTGAAGCCCTCCAGGCTCCTCTGTTCATGGAATTTCCCAAGCACGAATACTGGAGTAGGTTGTCATTTCCTACTCCAGGGGATCTTCCCAACCCAGGGATGGAATCCAGTCTCCCGTGTCTCTTGCCATTGGCAGGTGGATGCATTCCCAGGTACCTACCTGGGAAGCCCAGATAAAAGGAAATGTATACTTACAGCTTAGATGGTACAGAATCCACCTGCAATGTGGAAGACCTGGGTTGGGAAGATTCCCTGGAGGAGGGCATGGCAACCCACTCCTGTATTCTTGCCTGGAGAATCCCCATGGACAGAGGAGCCTGGCAGGCTACAGTCCACGGGGTCACAAAGAGCCAGACACATCTGAGCAACCAAGCAGAGCACACACTTACATATTTAATATTTTTATCTTTGTTCAAATGTTATATGAATATCTGTTCAGTCGCTCAGTCATGTCCGACTCTTTGCGACCCCATGAACCGCAGCACGCCACGCCTCCCTGTCCATCACCAACTCCCGGAATCCACCCAAACCCATGTCCGTCAAATCGGTGATGCCATCCAACCATCTCATCCTCTGTCGTCCCCTTCTCCTCCTCCTGCTCTCAATCTTCCTATATTTTCCTTTTATTTCATGGGCTGCTATGGTTTGGAAAAGCATTTCTGTTCATTACATAGCACATAGGAAATAAAGAAAACATTCATTGGACCCTGTGGCTAAGATGGTAAAGCATCTGTCTGCAATGCAGGAGACCCAGGTTCGATCCCTGGGTCAGGAAGATCTCCTGGAGAAGGAAATGGCAACCCACTCCGGTACTCTTGCCTGAAAAACTCCATGGACTGTTGCCTGAGGAGCCTGGTAGGCGACAGTCCATGGAGTCCCAAACAGTGGGACACGGCTGAGCAACTTCGCTTCACTTTGCTTAATTTAATTAAAGGAGCCTCTGAAGAACCTGTTTACCCTTTTGTTTCCATAAGCCCTGGAAAATTCTTCTGTATGTTGGAGTAGAAATGTTATTGTCAAAAGCTAAAATTTTGGTTAAAGACAAGGAAAGAATAAAATCAGAGTCAGAATGAACACAAAATCATTTCATGGCAAAAGTGAATTACATTGTAAAATGATTATAATAAGACAATGAAGAATTGCTAAATCAAAATGTACAAATACTAAAGTCTATTCCCAATCTCTTACTATCCAATAATTATAACAACTGTACTGCTGCTAAGTTGCTGCTAAGTCGCTTCAGTTGTGTCCAACTCTTTGCGACCCCATAGATGGCAGCCCGCCCGGCTCCACCGTCCCTGAGAATCTCCAGGGAAGAACACTGGAGTGGGTTGCCATTTCCTTCTCCAATGCATGAAATTGAAAAGTGAAAGTGAAGTCGCTCAGTTGTATCCGACTCTTCACAACCGCATGGACTGCAGCCTACCAGGCTCCTCCATCCATAGGATTGTCCAGGCAAGGGTACTGGAGTGGGGTGCCATTGCCTTCTCTGATAGTAACTGTACAGTCATCACCAATCATTTATGCATAAGAAAGATGGCTCAGTGGTAAGGAATCTGCCTGCCAATTCAGGAGGTACTTGAGACTCAGGTTCAATTCTGGGTTGGGAAGATCCCCTGGGGGAGGGCATGGCAACGCACTCCAGTATTCTTGCCTGGAAAATTCCATGGATAGAGGAGTCTGGCAGGCTACAGTCCATGGAGTCAGAAAGAATCAGACACGACCGAGCTACTGAGCACACAGGTATGCTAGCACAGGCATAAGAAAGATCCAAGAATTGTTTTAAAATAGGACAGCAAAGTTTGGATGGAAAACATTTTAGAGTGTAATGACTTCCCCTGGCCACCCAAGAGCTGTTTATTTATACAGTTGCACAGTTGCCACTTCCGCATTCCTAGTTCATGAAGCATTATATAACTATGCAGATATTCACACTAGGCTTGACTCCTATTCGTAACTCTCCTATGTTTTTGAATGTATTTCCTTTGATAAGAAACAAATACCAGTTATCATCTTGTCCATCAGAAAGTACCAAAGCACAATTCTCTTACAGAATGAATATATAAATGAAGTAATGGATGTAAAAGCTCTCCCATTCTGATAAAATATATACACTTATTCTCCAAATACATTATGAGCATCTTCCTCCTATAACATTATGTTTGATCTTCAATTCCACTCCCTGAAATGACCTCTTGAGTCATGATCTTTACGTCCAGTCATCCTCTTTAACAGTTCCACCTATTAATATAAAAATATTGTCATACTTGAACAACCCCAATTTCGAGAATTTCTAACTCTGCTGAAATCCTCTATCACATTTTGTCTTTATCAATCATTTGATAATTTATGTTTTAGTCCTGTATATAGGCCTGCATCTTATGAATACTTACGCTTAGCCTAATACATGTAGCAAATACTCATCAATATTTTAATTGTGGTGATGTGGTGGTTCTGGTATTTCCTAGCTGCCTAATCTTAAATTCCTCTGACCTTAGTTTTTACAATGTAGAATGGGTATAATGATGGCCAAGTACTCCATATAATAGTCAATACAGGGATATTTCTATTGCCACTGAGGTGATAGTGACAAATGATGACTAATTTTTCTTTTATTATTTTCAGTGTGCCTGAATTGATTTGACCTTTTATCCAACACAATGTTTTTTTTTTTCATTTTTATTAAAAGTACTTCTCTGAGTCCACTTGTTTCATCCAAAATCCAAAGAACTCATTCAAGTTATGTTCTAGGTTTGATATATTCATGAACATTCTTCAGCACAGTGGATCTTTTTTTATAATTTTGGTACATTTATGATCAAAATGAATCATTTTCCATAATAACCATATAGTACTGACAAAACCAAAGAACCAAAGATTGCCATAAAAAAAGATTAATGAAAGAAATTTGAAGGTCCAGATGTATACCAAATTGTCTTTAATAATTTAGTGGATTTCTTTTTAATAAAAAGAATTTCAGATCAGTTGAGGAAAGATAGATCATTCAGTAAATAGTGCTTGGATAACCAACTATGTGATAAAAAGCAGGATCCATAACTTATACAATTCCTTGAAATAAATTCCAAGTACATCAAAGATTTATAAGACAAAGAGAAAGAGGGTAAAAGAGAAAGAGATCATAAAATTTCTATAGCAAAGTATAGAATTTCTTTTACATGGNATTTCTACCAGCAGTCTTGATTCCAGCTTGTGATTCATCCAGCCCTGTATTTCACATGATGTACTCTGCATATAAGTTAAATAAGCAGGGTGACAGTATACAGCCTTGATGTACTCCTTTCCCAATTTGGAACTAGTCCGTTGTTCCATGTCTGGTTCTAACTATTGCTTTTTGACCTGTGTACAGGTTTCTCAGGAGACAGGTAAGGTGGTCTGGTATTCCCATCTCTTTAAGAGTTTTCCACAGTTTGTTGTGATCCACACAGTCAAAGGCCTTAGCATACATAGTCAATGAAGCAGAAGTAGATGTTTTTCTGGAATTCTCTTGCTTTTGCTATGATACAACAGATGTTGGCAATTTGATCACTGGTTTCTCTGCCTTTTCTAAATCCAGCTTGAACATTTGGTAGTTCTCAGTGCACATACTGTTGAAGCCTAGCTTGCAGAATTTTAAGCATTGCCTTGCTGTCATGTGAAATGAGCACAACTGTGTGGTACTTTGAGCATTCTTTGGCATTGCCTTTCTTTGGAATTGGAATGAAAACTGACCTTTTCCAGTCCTGTGGCCACTGCTGAGTTTTCCAAATTTGCTGGCATATTGAGTGCAGCACTTTCACAGCATCATCTTCCAGGATTTGAAACAGCTCAACGGGAATTCCATCACCTCCACTAGCTTTGTTGTTAGTGATGCTTTCTAAGGCCCACTTGACTTCACATTCCAAGATGTCTGGCTCTAGATGAGTGATCACATCATGGTGATGTGATCTGGTTTTTCCAGTGATCATGTATGGATGTGAGAGTTGGACTGTGAAGAAAGCTGAGAGCCAAAGAATTGATGCTTTTGAAATATGGTGTTGGAGAAGACTCTTGAGAGTCCCTTGGACTGCAAGGCGATCCAACCAGTCCATCCCAAAGGAGATCAGTCCTGGGTGTACATTGGAAGGACTGATGTTGAAGCTGAAACTCCAATGCTTTGGCCATCAGATGTGAAGGGCTGACTCATTTGAAAAGACCCTGATGCTGGGAAAGATTGAGGGCAGAAGAAGAAGGGGTCAACAGAGGATGAGATGGTTGGATGGCATCACCAACTCAATGGAGATGAGTTTGGGTAAACTCCAGGAGTTGGTGATGGACAGGGAGGCCTGGTGTGCTGCGGTTCACGGGGTGGCAAAGAGTCAGACATGACTGAGCAATTAAACTGAACTGATCAGAAATTCAGATTGTTTCCTATATTTAACTAGTCACATTTATATAGACTTCCTTGTGCTTAAGTAGTTATAGGGCCTTGGTTATTTCTCTGGGCTACTTTTCAAGAGTTGAATTGCTGGAATAGAAATTGTTAAGTGTTTATACTTCTTTTGATCTCCATTGCCAAATGCCTCTATTAAGGAAGATTGTGTGAATTTATACATTCACTGTGAGTGAAGTGAAAGTCAGTCAGTCGTGTCCAACTCTTTGCGACCCCCATGTACTATACAGACCATGGAATTCTCAAGGCCAGAATACTGGAGTGGGTTGCCTTTCCCTTCTCCAAGGGATCTTCCCAACCCAGGGATCGAATGTGATCCTTTCCCATCTCAGGTCTCCCACNTGAAAGTCACTCAGTCGTGTCCAACTCTTTGCGACCCCCATGTACTATACAGACCATGAAATTCTCAAGGCCAGAATACTGGAGTGGGTTGCCTTTCCCTTCTCCAAGGGATCTTCCCAACCCAGGGATCAAATGTGATCCTTTCCCATCTCAGGTCTCCCACATTGCAGGCAGATTCTTTACCAGCTGAGCCACAATGAAAGCTCAAGAATACTGGAGTGAGTAGCCTATCCCTTCTCCAGTGGATTTTCCCGTCCCAAGAATAGACTTGATTATCAAACCAGTTGACTTTATTATCAAACCAGAGTGCAAGTATAGGTGGAGATCCAGGAAACAGCCATATTTGTATGTTACACATTCACTAGCAGTACACAAAAATGGCTGTTTCCTGGATCCTCACCGATACTTGCACTCTGGCTTGATAATAAAGTCAACTGGTTTGATAATAAAGTCTAACCATTGAGGTAATCATATTCTAAATGAAGTTGGATATAGTTTTCTGTTCATTTTATTTAGTATCTGTTAATTTTTTGAATGATATATTTATTTTACAAGGGATGTTATACAACTTGCATTGCAAAGAATTCCATTTCTCAGTAAGGTGCTATAGCAAATGTATTAGTTTACCGTTGCTGCTGTAACAAATTACCATCAACTTAGTTCTGGAAATTAAAACAGAAAATGGGTCTTATCAGGCTAAAATCAGGGTATGAGCAGAGCTCTATTTCTTCCAGAGGCTCTAGGGAAGGAACTACCTCCTCACCTTTTTCAGCTTCTAGAGGCTGCCCACATTCCTTGACTCGGGAGTCTCTCCTAGCAGTGGCCTCACTCTGACCTCTGTTTCCATCATATCTCCTTCTCTTCACTCTGACCCTCCAACCTTCCTTTTGTAAAGACCCTCTGATTACAGTGGGTCCAGCAAGATAACCCAGAATAATCTCTCCGTCTCAAACTCTTTAATCTTAAAGTCTCTTTTACCAATTAAGGTAACACATCCACAGTTTCTGGGGATAAAGACACAGATATAATGGGAGAAAGGAGTGTATTATTCAGCTTACCGTAGGGAATTACCTTAATGTCCTCCCTGCATAGCCTTTAGTTTAACCCACGGTACATTAGAGAATCCTTAGAAAAGACTGAAGAGATGTAATTCTAATGTTAAACTTCATAAACAGTCTATAGAATATTGGCCCCTCAGAGACAGTATTCAAATGAAAACACAGCCCTTTTGCAAAAGGCAAATAACATACTGTGGAGAACTATGATACAATGACAACAAATGTGGCTTTCCCTTAGAGATATGGCATGCGTATTATAACCGATACTAGAATAAAGTAGAACGAAATCAAGTAAGCAGTCCTTTTCCTTCTCCTTCCCTTCTGCTTGCTTTTTCTCTACTATAATTTAGGCCTGTTTTATAGATCACTGACAGATGATAAGTCAAAGGGAACTGATAATTCTGAAATCTAAACCAGTACCCTTGGGAAAGCTGAATGAAACAATTGAATTTCTTTTTTAAGCTGTGAGAAAATCTAAAAACTTAACCAAGTTTACAAGAGAAGCCACAAATGTGGATCTTCTGTGTGTTTTTCTTTTTCCCCAAGTAAGGTTATTATTATTTTTTTTTTTTTGCAAGTTGAATTTCTGGCTTAGGAATTTCCTCTTGCTGATTAAATTGGCCTCATTTCAACACACGATATTGGCTGTTTTCTAAAGGCCAACTTGCTTACCAACAATAAAATCTATTCTCTTTACAAATAAAACTAAATTATCCAGCATTACATTATTTTCAATGATTTGGAAACAGCTTTTAAAAGAATAAATATATACTATCATTTATAAAGTGTTCTTTTGGCATAGAATCATTACTTGTACAAGAATACCACAGCCTTTATCAACTGTACTTAAAGATAGTTTTTCCAATCAGTATAGAAAAATTCCATAACTGATAAGGATATATTAGATTTTGACTCAATTTGATTATTGTTAATGGTCACCATCATCAACATTGATTCCTGTGGTCTGATTTCTATCATTTTTTTATTAGAGTCCTAAGATTTGCTTTACCTATTCGTTTTCACAGTATACCTTACATGCTCAAATTTGATAAGATTCAGAATAATTTCTTTCATCATGTGATTTTCAAGCATGTTTATAGTAGAGCACAGCAGTTTTTAATAGCATACGGCTCTAGATTTTGACTCAATTTGATTATTGTTAATGGTCACCATCATCAACATTGATTCCTGTGGTCTGATTTCTGTCATTCTTTTATTAGAGTCCTAAGATTTGCTTTACCTATTCGTTTTCACGGTATACCTTACATGCTCAAATTTGGTAAGATTCAGAATAATTTCTTTCATCATGTGATTTTCAAACATGTTTATAGTAGAGCACAGCAGTTTTTAATAGCATATGGCTCAGTCTTGTCCAACTCTGTACAACCCCATGAACTGTAGCCCACTGGTCTCCAGGCAAGAATACTGGAGTAGGTTGCCATTCCCTTCTCCAAGGGATCTTCCTAGCCCCAGGATTGAACTTGGGACCCCTGCACTGCAAGCAGATTCTTTACTGTCTAAGACACCAAGGAAGCCCACCATATCTAAGGGAAATCAAACATAAGGCATAATGAAAGTGAAGCATTCTCTCTCTTACAATGATAGCTCAGTATTTGAATAAAATGCTGCAAAAAAAAAAAAAAAATTCACCACTGCTGCCCCATAATAAAATATTTTCTCCTTAATATTTTGGTCTAGGTTTCTCCTCTTACAGATAAATTTGGCGTAGGCAACAGATAGGATTCTTGCTAAATGTTTACCAGAGGGGATGAATGCTCCCTAATTAGTGACCCATGGACTGCACTGGAGATTATATGTTGGTTGTGTTTCTGATGCAGGTGTTCATAATTTTTTTTTGTATTTATTTATTTTTTTACACGAACTCCCAAACATGAACCCCCCTCCCAAGATGTGTATAAGAGACAGACTCTTTTCATTGGCAAATAACTTATTTTCTTAATGAATATAGAGCCCTTCCTAATCCATAAAAATGGTTAAAGGATATAAACAAGTAATCCAATAAAAAATAAATATACTTGGTTCCTAGTTGGACAATAAATCATTGTCCAACCGAAGTCATAATAGTAGAAATTAAAATTAAATCATTTGTCATTTTAACCTGTCAAGTTAGTAACAACAGAAAATTTGGTGGCACTCAGCTGGTGAAAATGTAGAAAAATAGACTCTCAAACTGCAGCTGGAAGTTTAATAATTATGACTTTTATGGTGATTTATTTATCAGTATAATTTAAAATTTTGAATGTACTAACCTTTTAACAAAGCAATTTTGCTTTTAAGTCCTGTTATAAATACAGTAGAAGATGTAAAAATGATTTATATATGATAATATTCAGTGTAGATTTTGTTGTAGGAAAAAAAGCAGAAACAAATACTCATCAATAGAAAACTAATAAAGGAGGTTCTGTTCCACTAATGCAAACAAAATCTTATATACTATAGAAAGCGGGGCTTCCTTGGTGATTCAGCAGTAAAAAATCTGCCTGTGATTCAAGAGATGCGGGTTCATTCCCTGGGATGGGAAGATCCTCTAGAGGACAGCATGGCACCCACTCCAGTATTCTTGCCTGGAAAAGTCCCAAGGACAGAGGAGCCAAGCGGGTACAGTCCATGGGGCAGCAAAGAGTCCGACACGACGGAAGCGACTTAGCGTGCACGCACACACTATAGAAAACACTCTATGTATTGATTTAAAACTGTCTCAGTTCAATTCAGTTCAGTCGATCAGTCATGTCCAACTCCTGGCAACCCCATGAATCACAGCATGCCAGGCCTCCCTGTCCATTACCAACTCATGGAGTTTACTCAAACTCATGTCCATCGAGTCCCCAGTCCCTCCCTACATCAGGGTCTTTTCCAGTGAGTCAACTCTGCATGAGGTGGCCAAAGTATTGGAGTTTCAGCTTCAACATCAGTCTTTCCAATGAACACCCAGGACTGATCTCTTTTAGGATAGACTGGTTGGATCTGCTTGCAGTCCAAGGGACTCTCAAGAGTCTTCTCCAACACTACAATTCAAAAGCATCAACTCTTCAGTGCTCAGCTTTCTTCACAGTCCAGCTCTCACAAGACCACTGGAAAAACCATCGCCTTAACTAGACGGACTTTTGTTGGCAAATAATAACGCTGCTTTTGAATATGCTATCTAGGTTGGTCATAACTTTCCTTCCAAGGAGTAAGTGTCTTTTAATTTCACGGCTGCAGTCACCATCTGCAGTGCTTTTGGAGCCCCCGCCAAAATAAAGTCTGACACTGTTTCCATTGTTTCCCCATCTATTTGTCGTGAAGTGATGGGACCAGATGCCATGATCTTCATTTTCTGAATGTTAAGCATTAAGCCAACCTTTTCACTCTCGTCTTTCACTTTCATCAAGAGGTTTTTTAGTTCCTCTTCACTTTCTGCCATAAGGGTGGTGTCATCTGCATATCTGAGGTTATTGATATTTCTCCCAGCAATCTTGATTCCAGCTTGTACTTTTTCCAGCCCAGCGTTTCTCATGATGTACTCTGCATAGAAGTTAAATAAGCAGGGTGACAATATACAGCCCTGATGCACTCCTTTTCCTATTTGGAACCAGTCTGTTGTTCCATGTCCAGTTCTAACTGTTGCTTCCTGACCTGCCTATAGGTTTCTCAAGAGGCCAGTCGGGTGGTCTGGTATTCCCATCTCTTTCAGAATTTTCCACAGTTTCTTGTGATCCACACAGTCAAAGGCTTTGGCGTAGTCAGTAAAGCAGAAATAGATGTTTTTTTCTGGAACTCTCTTGCTTTTTCCATGATCCTAAAGATGTATTATTACATTTCAAAAGAAATGTACATTCTGTATAAATAATATGCAACAATACTTGTAAAAAGTAAGAAATATATATTTATATACTCACTCTTGATTGCAAGCACATGGAAAAATCTCTGTTCAGTACAGGAAAGAAACTTGGAGCCATGGTTTTGTGTAAGGAGGGAAAATGAGCACAAGGAAAGGAGAAATGTAGACAGTTTTCACTCTAGTGCTATTTACAATTTTGAATTTTGTAACACAGAAACATTACCTATTCAAAATGGTAAAATAAGTAATTTTTTAAAAGCCTGTAATTAGTTATGCTTTAAGGCCACAGCAACAGACTGTATAATCTCTCCATATTTTTAAATTGATCTCATATCTTTTTCACATACAGTTTTTAAAAAATATCATTTAGTGCTAGACTGTCATTTAACTATTTTATCTTACAGAAGGAAATAAAATTGAAAAAGATCTGGCCTTGTGTCTATGTTTCCCTCTTCAGACCCACTCTGCACCCTTCATCCTGCTCTAACCTTCACAGTCAGCTTCCAGAGTCTCTTTTGCCTTTGGCTGACAACAGCCAGTGAGTAGGCTCAGCAGGATATTACAGGAAAAGAAGGAAGTGTAGTCGGGGTATGTATTTATTCCCTGCCTCTATCTGTGAAGCTCTCCTTCAGTTGGCCATATCTTCACTGCTCCTTCTGTGGTCACTGACTCTCTCCTGAGGTCCCGTAACTATTTCCACACCTCAGGCCTTAGATTGTTAACAGTCCCACTGTTAGTGGCCCCACTTATTAGCTGTTCAAGGTGGTTTCTTATCATCCCTCCCATATCTTCTTCATAACACATTCATCAAATTATTCAGATGGACATTGTTCCCCATTTGGACCCTGAATGTTACAGTGAAGGAGCTAGGTTTTGGTGTTGTTTTGTTTCAATTAATATTGGAATGAGCTAAAGTAAATATTTAATTGTTATCATGAACCCTATACCATAAATCATCATAGAAAGGTTTATGTTAACTTCCAGAGAATATATGTATTTAGATAGTCTTTATTCAAAATAAAGTATATTCTATTTTTAAATTTTATTTTAAACTTTTTATTTTTATTGGAGTTTAGCTGATTAACAATGTTGTGATAGTTTCAGGTGAACAGTGAAGGAACTCAGCCATACTCATACATGTATCCATTCTCCCCAAGACTCCCCTGCCATCTAGTCTGCCACGTAACATTGAGCAGAATTCCCTGTGCTACACAGTAGGATCTTGTTGGTTACCTATGATAAATGTAACAGCGAAAGTACACTCCATTTAGTCTACTGGGTTCCAAATGCCTTGTTTTCTTTCTCTTGACTCTTCTTTTTTTCATTTGGTTGCTAGATGTTTTTCCTATTTAATAGTGCATATATGAAATAGAGAGCAGATGAAGTTGAATGAAATTGTTTTATTTAGAAGAGATGTAAATTATATTAATATCTCCTTGTAGGTAGGGATCTTAAATTTCTTCAGTTTCTTCCCAGGCTCCATGGTGTTCCACCTTTGTTCAGTGATTAAACAGAGATATTGAACCACATATTGCAGTAATCATTGCACTTAATATGAGGGTACTCATTGGTACCCTAATCTGACTCACGTGTCAGGTGATCATTTTCTCTTACAACGTCATAAAAGAAGAGTGAATTCCACAACGTACCGCAATTGCCCGTGGCACTTCTTGCTTGTGCCTGGCTAAGTAGACGTATGTTATTTTGAAAGGCAGAATCCTATCATTACAATTCTTTGTAATAATACAGAAGTAACCATGCAGAATTTTTGTCTAGATGGATGGTCCAGACAGACAGTGGCTATCTTATGACAGAACACTTTTAAAAGTTGGCAAACATAAAAGTGAGTTGTGCAATTTCATTTATAAACTATGAGTTTCAAATTTGCAGCTTTTTCTGTGATGTCTAGTATGCTATTTGGCAGATACTTTCTTAAAGTAAATGCATATACACACACACACACATACATACATACATACACTGAATTTCATGTGCTCCTTCAAGACAAAGGTAATTTTTTAAAGTAATGGAAAAACAAATGTCATTTTTGTTAATGTGCTAAGAGGGAGTATTTTGAAAATGTTATGTTGGTTAGGATAGGTTTTCATAATTAAGTGGATTTGTTGCCAAAAATTATGTAAAAGGATGACCTGCAAAATCTCTCATATCTATGTACTTTTAAAATTTGGGGATAGAAACTTCTAACTTGTATTAAAATCTTACAAATAAAGAAGTTAAAAGTATGAAAGTGCAGAAACTTCCACTAGCTTTTAAGAACAACTAGTATGTAATAATAAAAATTTCTAGCAAAATTTTAAAAATGTTTGCTTAGCTGTTAGATAGTATTATTAAAAATTATTATTATTAAATATACCTATGACAGGGCAGACTCCAAGGTCTTTCTCCTACTTGAATCTATGCATCTTCGTGATGGCCTTTCCCAGTAATGAAACCAAGTAAACCAAATATTGAACCCAAAACTTGGTAGCGTAAAGTGATAAGCCAAGACCTTAAAATATAACATAGAATGTTTACTAATATAATTGTCACCAAGTAGTGTTAGCAATTGTGTTTAGAAAGAGCAAACAATGCATTTTAGTTAATATATGTGATGGAATTAAAATTAATTTTAAATACTAATTTATTTTATTCTAATATATATTTTATGTTTTATAATATAACATATTTATATGGAAGAATATGCAGGTAACTCTTAAATGAAAATATATATCTGAGAGCAGCTTTACAATTTTCTCTATGTGAGAAATGAATGGTGAAAAAGTTTTGAGACCTGTGGATTTAATACTTGCCTATAGGTCCCGAGTGTTGGAGTTGGGTCTAATGTTCAATGTAATAGTTCAAAGTGACATTCTTACCTTGAGTTAATGGTAATATTGAAAATTGGAAAGTGCCTTTAGCAATTTTCTTTCAGGTGTTTCTTCTGAAGAATAATTGTGAAGCCACAAAGAGCGACTTTTTGTCATCCTTTTTTGTTCTCTTTAATTAAAAAAATAAAGAGGAAGTAATTTACTATTGAAATAATTTTGGCAAGTAAACACCACTCAATTAGCTTTTAAATGTAAATTTTAATTAGTGTTCTAACTCAGTGCCTAATTTGAATGTTGTCAGTTGTCTGTGGTTTGGAGTATTCCTTGCCAAGGTTTACTCCTGTTTTTTAGGAAGAACCAAAAGTTGGCTTAATTCCACCCCACTGCTTAGCTTATTAATGTAAAGCTCCTTGTGGCCTTAAGTACCACAAAAATGTCATTGCATGTTACATAATACACATCCTCTCTTCAAAACAGTTTTTGTACTAATTTCTTCTAGCTCTAGCAAGTACAAATTGATAATATTCATTCATTTAATGAATGCCTACTATATATTAAGCAGTTTCATATGCTGGAAATAATAGTAAACATATTAAAACTCTCTGCCCTCGTGGGGTTTATATGCTAGTGGAGGAGACAGATAATAAACAAGATAAATAAAATGTATAAAATATTGTGATAAATACTAAAATGGACATAAAACTAGGAACTATGTTGAGAAGTTGCAGTTTTACTGGGGTGTCCAGGGACGACCTCTCAGAGAAGAAGACAGTAGAGTAAGATATTTGAGGGAACCAGCCATGAAATTGTTGGGTGCAGCACATTCTATGCTGAGAAAGCAAAATGCAGGCACTTCAAAATCTGATGGTGAGTATCAGAGTGTGATAATGGCATGGTAGGGAAGTCTGAGAAGCTGGTGTGATTGTGCTATGTGTGCCCAGGAAGAAGAAACAAACCAGGCATGCCTATGTAGGTCTCTGTAAAGGTGGTTGAGTATCTGACTTAGAGTAGACTCCATTAACGGGATCATTGTGCCTGCCGTTTTGAAATAAAACAAGGGGAAAAAGACAAAAGCAGAAAAGTCACATGTTCTTAAGAGGTTACTGCAGTAATCAGGCGAGAAATTGTATTAGATGAAGATGGTAGCAGTAAATTGGTCAGGTTATAATCTAATTTTGAATTCAGGAAATTTTATTAACAGAATTTTCTACTCTAAATGTGAACATAGATCCGATACAATTTACTGATGAATACATTATCTGATGTTGTTGTTCAGTCACCCGGTCACGTCCAGCTGTTTGTAACCCCATGGACGGTAGCACAACAGGCCTCCCTGTCCCTCACCATCTCCCAGAGCTTGCCCAAGTTCATGTCCATTGCATTGGTGATGCCGTCCAGCCATCTCATCCTCTGAGACACTATTCTCCTTCTGCCCTCAATCTTTCCCAGCATCAGGGACTGGGTAACACATTACCCCAACAACTTACTGGCTGAAAACAAAACAAAACAAAACAAAACATGTTTATCATCTCACTTTTTCTGTGAATCAGGAATTCAGGCAGAGCTTAGCTATTTATTTTGCATCAAGATTTCTTTCTCAAGAGGCTGTAATAAGGTGTCAACCTGAGATCCACAGTCATCTCAAGATTTAGCTGGAACAGAATTGACTTCCATGTTGACTCAAACTAATATTTGACAAGATTTGGTTCCTGACCAGGAGACCCTCTTCATCAGAGTGAGAATATAAGAACAGCCAGAGAAAATACCAGCAACACAAAGTCAGAGTTTTATAGTGTAATCACAGAAGTGACATCCTGTCACCTTTGCCATATTCTGTCAGTTGGGAGCAAGTCACTAGCTTCAGCCAATGCTCAAGGGGAGGATTCCCCAGGGGAATAGACACCAGGAGATGGGCATCGTTGGGAACCATATCAGAAGATGCCTCCCACCTGAGGTATAAGGGGATGGGAAAGAACCAGGAATGGCTTCGATGTAAATAACAGTGAATAGGTCATCTTTTTTTCTTGAATTGCTGAGTTTGAATTGCAGTCGATTTCAAGTTCAAAATCTTCATGATACCTTTTTTATTTAAGGACTTTACGCCTCCATTCATAATATGTCAGAGACATTTGCCTTATGCCATTTTTTCTTCACCATTTTTTTTAACCATTCTGGAGTTCCCAGAAGTAGCCCAGAAATCTTGATTGAGGTTTCAGCATGTGTGAATGCTCAGTCGCTTGAGTCATCTTTGACTCTTTGTGATCTCATGGACTGTGGCCCACCAGGCTCCTCTGTCCATGGGATTCTCCAGGCAAGTATACTGGAGTGGGTTGCCATGCCTCAAGGAGATCTTCCCAACCCAGGGATTGAACCTGGGTCTCCTGCACTGTAGGCAGATTATTTACTGCTGAGCACCCAGGGAAGCCCTTGAGGTTTCAGATGTGCCTGTCATTGAGTTACAGGGCAGTTACACAGCGGCTTTGTCCTCAAAAAGAACTCAACAGAGGCCATTGCTTACTAGTCAGAGATTTAAAGAAAGCTAGATGCACGTTTAGGAAGAAATTATGTTTTTAAAAGGTTAAATAATTTGTTCGAGGCCATGCTGCTAGTGAGGCAGAGCTAGGTTTGAGCCTGTACACCTGTACCTCTCTTATTTTACACTCCATCTTCTTTGCACAGCCATTTTCCATTTTTAAGGCTTTGTATTCCTGAGAGACAAAATCAACATCCTTGAAGCCATCGAAAAGTGGTTACTTCCAAAGCATTTCAATGTGAAATGAGAATAAAACTGAAACCAAGGAAAAGGAGAAATCAGAGTGGATTGGAGTAGAGAAATTGGCTGGAAGGAGACAAGACAAAAAAATGGAGCCTTGAAAAAAGGACAGGATGAAGATATGCATATTATATTTTCCTTTGTGACTTGTGCATAGAAGTTATTAGATAAATGTGAAAGTAAGAAAGATTAGTATCAACAGAGAATAGTTAAATGCTTTTGCTTGATTCTGCATTATTACAT
Organism: Oreotragus oreotragus; assembly: GCA_006410675.1. Classification (NCBI taxonomy): domain Eukaryota; kingdom Metazoa; phylum Chordata; class Mammalia; order Artiodactyla; family Bovidae; genus Oreotragus; species Oreotragus oreotragus. The sequence goes on along the minus strand of SJYX01018588.1, from coordinate 96,874 downwards.
ATTACCTCTTTCTTTCTTTCTGAATTTACTTTTATTTATGATGGTAACTGAAGCAATATAAAAACAAATATGAATGCAATGAAGGCCCATATTATCATGTCAATGCAGAAAAATAATTTAACAATTCTGCTTTAGTGGCCATCAGGAAATTATGCTGTTATGTACACTACTAATATAGCTCATTCTTCAGTGCTACTGTCATTGGCCTCATTTCTGTGTGAGCCTGTTCCTACCTGTCTAAACCACATACATCACTGATTTTAGAAAATTTATGTATCTTCATACTGTTCCAAAAAATTTCCCCAATTCTCTAAGTCGCAAGCATAGGGTCCTAGATGCTCCTTCTTTGTAATGTGTTTATCTGTGTTGACTCTAAAAGTTTTCAATCTCTATAAAATAAGAATCAGTTCAGTTCAGTTCAGTTCATTCGCTCGGTCGTGTCCGACTCTTTGCGACCCCATGAATCGCAGCACGCCAGGCCTCCCTGTCCATCACCATCTCCCGGAGTTCACTCAGACTCACGTCCATCGAGTCCGTGATGCCATCCAGCCATCTCATCCTCGGTCGTCCCCTTCTCCTCCTGCCCCCAATCCCTCCCAGCATCAGAGTCTTTTCCAATGAGTCAACTCTTCGCATGAGGTGGCCAAAGTAAAGGTGTATCAATTTTTTTTTTAATGAAAAGCCAGATTTTTTTATTTGCGACTTTCAATAAGAATGAATCTAGTGATATTCATGGTAAAATTATGAAATGAAGAAGTTTGAAATATTATGAGAATTGCCAAAATATGACACAGACACAAAGTGAGCAAATGCTGTTGTAAAAATGGTGCCAAGATTTAGTCAAAGCCAGGTTGCCACAAATCTTTGATTTGTTAAAAAAAAAAAAAAAAAGGAAAGAAAATGCAGTATTAGGGAAGCAGTATAAGGCAAAGCTGAATAAAATGAGGTCTGTCTGTATATGGCAAGAGAAATTACCCTGTGTGGGGCCTGACTAGTCAGTTGAACCCTTATAAGCAGAGTTTCCTTTAGCTGGCAGAAGATAAAGCTACTACCACAATTCTAAGTGTGAGAGGGAATCTATGTGAGGAGATGCTCTGTAGCTGACTTTGAAGATGGCAGGAGACCATGTGCCAGGAAGTGATAATGACTTCTACATTCAAGAAGTGATGCCCAGCTGAGAGCCAGTGAGGAAATGGAAATCTGAAAGAGCTTGGAACCAAATTTTTCCCCAGAACCTCCGGAAGAGTACTTAATCCAGTCAATATGTTGATTTCAGCTTTGTGATATCCTGAACAGACTACCCAGTCACACCATGCTCAGACTCATTATCCATAGCTAATATATGGTCATTGTTTTAATACACTAAGTTTGTAACCTATCAGCTGTCATTCTCATTAAAATATGAGAAAAAGAATCCTTAGTGAAGGAGAGTTTGAAGAAGTTTACCACCTGGAAACCCTCAGCTAGTCTTTGTTTCTTTTTTTAATATATAACTGCATCTCAGACAATCCTTAAAACTTGTAATATAGATTCCTATAAATAATTATATAGGGGTCCCCTAATAGCTCAGTTGGTAAAGAATCTGCCTGCAGTGCAGCAAACCTTGGTTCGAGTCCTGGGTTTGTTGAAGTGTTTGTTTGGCACAAGTCAGTCCAATATGAGTTGTTTTAGCCACTCACTTAATTCTAAGGCATTTAGAAAAAGGAAAAGAGACAAACCTACATGAGGAACTAACTAATGGAGTAGCCTTCATTGAAAGTGTTAGTCACACATTTGTGTCCAACTTTTTGTGACCCATGGACTGTAGCCCGCCAGGCTCCTCTGTCCATGGCATTCTCCAGGCAAGAATACTGGAGTGGGTAGTCATTCCTTTCTCCAGGGGATTTTCCTGACGCAAGGATCAAATCTGGGTCCCCTGCATTGCAGGAAAATTCTTTACCATCTGAGCCCCCAGGGAAGCAGTTACGTTAGGAAGCAGTTATGATAGGAAGCAGTTATTTTGTTGAAAACTTCCTTTTACTACAGCAGAAGCCTCAAGGAAATGTTCATGGGAAAGTGTGAGAGATTAATTTCTACTATTTAGATATTGATCCCTATGAATGTGTAGACTGCTTCACTCCTTTATATTATGTAGTGGGTATATTTACTGTTAGAAACAATTAAATTCAAATCTCACTACTTGGATTTTATATTGGAAATACATCAGTTATATTGAGATTCATTTCCAGTCCTTTGAGTATTTAACCTGTACCTAAATTGAACTCTTTAATGAAATATACTCAATATAACTAAGTCTATAATGTGTAGAGAATTGCTGTTATTAAGTCACATCAGATGGTATGTTGAAGTTCTCTGAACCCATGGCCAGAAAGAGAGGGTTTCTTTCCTTTCAATGCATTTTTCTACAGTGCTAAGCTTATTCATGCAGCATGACGTGGTAGTTAAAAACAGTGGCCTTGAATTATGGTAAGTGTGAACTTCCATCTGAGACTCAGTAGTTGTGTGATTGTGAAAATGTACCTTCACCTCGCTGAGATTTACTTACTATGCAAAACAGGATGATTAAAAATATTGCCTTGTAAGTTGTTAGTCAGGATTAATTGAAATCATGCATATAAAGCATTTAGCACAATGCCTGGAATAATTAAAGTACACAATATANTTCACCTCTTTGAGATTTACTTACTATGCAAAACAGGATGATTAAAAATATTGCCTTGTAAGTTGTTAGTTAGGATTAATTGAAATCATGCATATAAAGCATTTAGCACAATGCCTGGAATAATTAAAGTACACAATATATCTTAATCTTTGTTACTATTTTTGTTGTTGTTATATCAAAACCAAAAAATCTAGATCAACAAAAATACGTTTTCAAATGTCCCTAATCCCAGCATTTTACGGCTGGCCCCTGTTAGCTAGGTGCATAAATTCTGTACATCATTGTTTTAGTTGCTGAAACATGTCTGACTCTTTGTGACTCTATGGACTATAGCCCGCCAGGCTCCTCTTTCCATGGGATTCCGTCCAAGCAAGAATACTGGAGTGGGTTGCCATTTTCTTTTCCAGGGGATCTTCTCGACCCAGGGATCAAACCTGCATCTCCTTCTTGGCAGGATTCTTTACCACTGAGCCACCAGGGAAGCCTGTACATTGATTACCAGATCTCCCACTCACTATTTATATCGCTTTGAACAAATTAAACCTTCTTAACCTTGATTTCCTCAGGTGCAAAATAGAGACTAATAAAGCACTTACTCTCTAGGTTTGCTGTGAGGTTCAAATGAGTTATGCAGAATGCCTAAAATAGATGCTGCAAATCAGTTGTGGTATGAAACTGTTAACTCTCAGTAGGCCTTGCTGGCAGATACTTTCCTAAACTGTGTGTTTATGTGTATGTACGTGCATAATGTGTGTGTATTATATATACTATAAAAATGATATTACATTATAGATATTGTGTTGTTCATAGTGTTATTTTAAAAATACAACTTGCCCTGAACATCTTTCCAAGTTCAGTTCAGTTCAGTCGCTCAGTCGTGTCCGACTCTTTGCGACCCCATGAATCGCAGCACGCCAGGCCTCCCTATCCATCACCATCTCCCGGAGTTCACTCAGATTCACGTCCATCGAGTCCATGATGCCATCCAGCCATCTCATCCTCGGTCGTCCCCTTCTCCTCCTGCCCCAATCCCTCCCAGCATCAGAGTCTTTTCCA
>SJYX01018588.1:53165-64953 GCA_006410675.1 Oreotragus oreotragus | reverse complement strand
CATCTGTCTTCCCCCACTATAATGTACACTCCATGGGCATAAGAATTTTGGTCATCACATTCAATACTATATGTTGGTCACTGTTGCACTTCCATGTTTTGGTCACTACTGTATTCTTAAAGAGATAGGAATACCAGACCACCTTACCTGCCTTCTAAGAAATCTACATGCATGTCAAGAAGCAACAGGAGCAGACATGGAACAACAGACTGGTTACAAATTGTGAAAGGAGTACATCAATGCTGTATATCGTCACCCTGCTTATTTAATTTATATGCAGATTACATCATGAGAAACGCTGGGCTGGAAGAAGCACAAACTGGAATCAAGACTGCTGGAAGAAGTATCAATAACCTCAGATATGCAGATGACACCACCCTTATGGCAGAAAGTGAAGAAAAACTAAAGAGCCTCTTGATGAAGGTGAAAGAGGAGAGTGAAAAAGCTGGCTTAAAACTCAACTAACAAACTAAGGTCATGGCATCTGCTCCCATCACTTCATGGCAAATAGATGAGGAAACAATGGAAACAGTGAGATTTTATTTTCTTGGGCTCCAAAATCACTGCAGATGGGGACTGCAGCCATGAAATTAAAAGATGATTGCTCCTTGGAAGAAAAGCTATGATTAACCTAGACAGCATATTAAAAAAGCAGAGACATTATTTTGCCAACAAAGGTCCATCCAATCAAAGCTATGATTTTTCCAGCAGTCAAGTGTGGATGTGAGAATTGGACTATAAAGAGAGCTGAGTGCTGAATAACTGATACTTTTGAACTGTGGTGTTCGAGAAGACTCTTGAGAGTCCCTTGGACTGCAAGGAGATCCAACCAGTTAATCCTAAAGGAAATCAGTCCTGAATATTCATAGGAAGGACTGATGCTGAAGGTGAAGCTCCAATGCTTTGGTCACCTGGGGTGAAGACCTAACTCATTTTCAAAGACCCTAGTCTTTTACAGTTCAGTCGACTGAGCAACTGAACTGACTGAACTGACTGACTGAATGTATTATCAGAGTATATCTAGATGCTTAGTATCTATCTTTTGAATAAAATATTATAAATAAAGTAGTTGTATGAACTAGATAGTGGAGGACAGGGAAGCCTGGCGTGCTGCAGTCCATGGGGTTGCAAGAGTCAGACACGACTAAGCAACTGAATAAAAGCAAACTAGAACAAGTCACTATTTCTCTTGGCCTCAACCGCTGCATCTCTAAAAATAGAAATGTTTACCTATTCCATTATGTTTTAAATACGTGTTCTTTCAAATCACAAATTTCCCAGAGCTATATCTGAGTGTGAAGTCAGTCAGCTCAGACACTCAGTCATGCCCAATTCTTTGTGACTCCACAGACTGCAGCACGCCAGGCTTCCCTGTCCAGCACCAACTCCTGCAGCTTGCTTCAACTCATATCCATCAAGTCGGTCATGCCGTCCAATCTCATCCTTTGTTGTCCCCTTCTCCTCCTGCCTTCAACCTTTTCCAGCATCAGGGTCTTTTCCAAGGAGTCAGTTCTTCGCATCAGGTGGCCAAAAGTATTGGAGCTTCAGCTTCAGCATCAGTCCTTCCAAAGAATATTCAGGACTGATTTCCTTTAGGATNGGTCATGCCGTCCAATCTCATCCTTTGTTGTCCCCTTCTCCTCCTGCCTTCAACCTTTTCCAGCATCAGGGTCTTTTCCAAGGAGTCAGTTCTTCGCATCAGGTGGCCAAAAGTATTGGAGCTTCAGCTTCAGCATCAGTCCTTCCAAAGAATATTCAGGACTGATTTCCTTTAGGATTGACTGGTTTGATCTCTTCACTGTCCAAGGGGCTCTGAAGAGTTTTCTTCAACACCACAGTGTTGGAGAAGTGTTTTACTGAAGGTGAAGGAAGACACCAAAACAGACCATTGGTCTAGGCAGCTGTTGACCTCATTCTCAATTGAGCAAATCTCTTTTTATCTATTTTTCTAATAAGAGAGAGGTGGGAGAAAGAAGATAGTTCTAAATAAGATTTTGTTTAAAAATGTAAAACCGATACAATATTGTAAAGTAAAAAAAAAGAAAGAAAGAAAGAAATCTTTTCGATTCTGTGGGAGAGGGAGACGGTGGGATGATTTGGGAGAATGGCATGCAAACATGTATAATATCATATATGAAAATGAATCACCAGTCCAGGTTCAGTGCATGATACTGGATGCTTGGGGCTGGTGCACTGGGACGACCCAGAGGGATAGTACAGAGAGGGAGGAGGGAGGGGGTTCAGAATGGGGAACACGTGTATACCTGGTGGATTCATGTTGATGTATGGCAAAACCAATACAATACTGTAAAGTAATTGACCTTCAATTAAAAGAAATAAATTTATATTTTTAAAAAACAGTAAAAAAAAGAAAAAAACTTTTTAAATAAGAAAAAATAAATAAAAATAAATAAATAAAAATATATGCTGCTTTTACAAAATAAATGAAAAACTTCTGAATAAAATTATTTCCATAAAACTTCTTATAGTCCAAGTCCCATTTCACAGCTTATTATTGGGCAAACAGTAAAAGAAATAATTATTCTCTCCACTACTGTGCAAATGTTAGCATACAAATAATAGCACATTTGTTTAATGAAAAGACAAAATGCCCTTGTGTATCTGGCCATATTTATATATTGGGGCAGTTTCCAAAGTTGAAAACTTTGGAAGACAGCTTCTGCCTTATGCTTGACTGCTACTTCTTTGCATGTTAAACCAATTCAGATCAAATATTGAAAACAAGCCCTGCTATGTGGGTCAAGTAAAGTTAATATGTCTAAAGCTATATATCAACGTATGTTTAAAAACTCATAAAAATACTGGTATATTCACTCTTATCAGTAACAATGGTCAACTTTAGAGTGCTGCTGAATAATTTACAGTATTTTTCTTACACTCGGTGCCTCAACTTCAGTGACTGTTGTTATTATTATATGTTTATTCTCTTTGTTAATCTAGTGGTTGTTTTGCCAGTATTTTTGATAGTGATATAAAATGAACTGAGGATACTGAACCTGCATATTCTTAGAACCAGAACTGCCTTGAACAGCAGAGGAAGCTTTCTACCATTCTTCCTGTCTTTTTATTAAACAGAGACTGTTGTCTAAATAGCATTCAAATAAGAAATATATTTAACTCAGCAGCTCCTTTTTAATTTTATTTTTTACTTTTACTTTACAGTACTGTATTGGTTTTGGCATACATTGACATGAATCCGCCACGGGTGTACATGAACTCCCAAACATGAACCCCCCTCCCACCTCCCACCCCACATCATCCCTCCGGATCATCCCCATGCACCAGCCCCAAGCATCCCACATCCTGCATCGAACATAGACTGACGATTTGTTTCTTACATGATAGTATACATATTTCAATGCTCTTCTCCCAAATCATCCCACCCTCTTCCTCTCCCTCAGAGTCCAAAAGTCTGCTCTACACATCTGTGTATCAGCAGCTATTTTGATTGAGGAAAGTTTAATTTTCCATTAGGTCATGTTTAGAAAAACATTTGTTGTAAAACGAACCACTGTAACCAAAAACATTTATGAAGTCTAGAAAAATGCAAGCTAGAATTCAAACTGCATATTTCTAGGGATAGCAAGAACAATGATTGCCGTTATGATTGAGATGATAGTAAAGGCAGATTTTCACTAAGTACTTTCTTGAATTTTATCGTTTAGTCCTCATAGCAGTCATTAGATACTGTGGAAGCTCAGAGAGTTTAAATCAGAGACCAAAATTCACACAGTAATTAAATGGCCCTACTGTGTTATACTATCATTTATGTCTGACTCCTTGGCCTATTGTTTTACCTATATTTCAAAGCTTTTAAAATGAAAATACCATTTCTTAATTGATGACCAATGGTATCACCAGTCCAAGAGAGGGATGAGACCATGAATGTTCCCTGAGGCAGAATTTATGCAAAAACAATGGACTTTTTCTTGCTGAATTCTTTGTCCATTTATACGTTTCCAAAATTCTTAGGAAAAGAAATGAGCACAAATTCATAATCAACTTACCCTCTTATCAGCATGTTTTCCTCATTTATGAAAATAGAAATCATTACACTATAAACAGAAAAAGCATTAAAATAAATAAGTTATTTTGTTCTGCTGCTGCTAATTGAAATAGAGGGAAACAGAAAAACGTTAAGCATTAACAAAGGAAAAATAATAAATTAAGGATTATTGGATTTGCTTAACATAACATACTGTTTTAGGGAAGAACACCTCCAAAAGTAGAGTATGTAAATATTTGATTCTTATTTCAAATGAATTAATTTTTAAATCCTAGCTAAAAGTAAATGTCATTCCCTAAGAAATGTGAACAGTAAACCACTTATTCTTTTTTTTTTTTTTAATGTGTGTGCCGTTAAAAAGAAGAAAGTTCTCAACCACTTTTGTCTAAAACAATTTTTATTATCTGTCCTTTGAGCACTATCATTCAAACTCCACTGCTGATTCCTGGGGTAACTAAAGAGTCTCATTAAAGCAAGCTCCTGAAGCTTTGCTTCAAGCATAAATTATGAACGGACAGTCCCATAGAGGACTAGACGATTTGGTGGTCCAAAGTAGAAAAGACTGGGAGGCTTCCTAAAGAATAACAGTAGGAATAAAAACCACTCTTAGGTTGTTACAGGCCATATTAACTTGAGTAGGAAAACATTTTCTTAATTATTATAACTACTCACATTCTTAAGATGAAATTTTAGGGTCTGACGTTTTTTGCCCCAACATTTTTTTTTTAACATGCGATTTAAGTATCATACAACAAGCTTTTGGAAATTCTTCGGAAATAAATGCTCTGATTACTCAGCAAAATAGATCCACCCTCCCACACAGACACATTCTTGCTCACAAATGTACAGTAATGTTTTCTTCAGTTCAGGTCAGTTCAGTCACTCAGTCATGTCCAACTCTTTGCGACCCCATGAACTGCAGTACACCAGGCCTCTCTGTCCATCACCAACTCCTGGAGTTTACACAAACTCATGTCCATTGAGTCGGTGATGCCATCCAACCATCTCATCCTCTGTCGTCCCCTTCTCCTCCTACCCTCAATCTTTCCCATCATCAGGGTCTTTTCAAATGAGTCAGTTCTTCGCATCAGGTGGCCAGAGTATTGGAGTTTCAGCTTCAACATCAATCCTTTCAATGAACACCCAGGAACGATCTCCTTTAGGATGGACTGGTTGGATCTCCTTGCAGTTCAAGGGACTCTCAAGAGTCTTCTCCTACACCACAGTTCAAAAGCATCAATTCTTCAGTTCTCCGCTTTCTTTATAGTCCAACTCTCATATCCATACATGACTACTGGAAAAACCATAGCTTTGACTAGACGGACCTTTGTTGGCAAAGTAATGTCTGCTTTTGAATATGCTGGCTAGGTTGGTCATAACTTTCCTTCCAAGGAGTAAGTGTCTTTTAATTCATGGCTGCAATCACCATCTGCAGTGATTTTGGAGCCCAGAAAAATAAAGTCAGCCACTGTTTCCACTGTTCTCCCATCTATTTGCCATGAAGTGATGGGACCAGATGCCATGATCTTAGTCTTCTGAATGTTGAGCTTTAAGCCAACTTTTTCACTCTTATCTTTCACTTTCATCAAGACTCTTTAGTTCCTCTTCACTTTCTGTCATAAGGGTGATGTCATCTGCATATCTGAGGTTACTGATGTTTCTCCCAGGAATCTTGGGAGAAATCTTCCAGCTTGTGCTTCCTCCAGTCCAGCATTTCTCATGATGTACACTGCATATAAGTTAAATAAGCAGGGTGACAATATACAGCCTTGACATACTCCTTTTCCTATTTGGAACCAGTCTGTTGTTCCATGTCCAGTTCTAACTGTTGCTTCCTGACCTGCATACAGGTTTCTCAAGAGGCAGGTCAGGTGATCTGGTATTCCTATCTCTTTCAGAAATTTCCACAGATTATTGTGATCCACAGAGTCAAAGGCTTTGTCATAGTCAAGAAAGCAGAAATAGATGTTTACATTTATATTTTTTTTTCCTCTGAGATATAGGAAATTCCAATTCTAAAATGACATGGCTTATCTAATAGAAAAGTGCTTTGCAAGATATCTTCCCTACAGATTACCTGCCTCTTAGCTCAAGTACCTTTCCCAGTGGTGCACTTTCAATATGAGCCTCCTCAGCTAAGTCTGTCTAATTAAGAACAGTAAGTCCCTCCATCTGAACCTTCAAGTTGCAAACTTTCAAAGATGAGACTATGTGTTCTCATATCCAATCACGTAAGTTAATTCACATGTTCAGTGTACATTTTCATGTGCATGTATCTTCTACACATGGTTGTACTTTTGTGAACATTACTGTATAATGCTGTATAGAGTCTCCTGGAGGAGGAAATGGCAACCAGCTCCAGTACTCTTGCCTGGAGATTCCCATGGAAGAGGAACCTGGAAGGCTACAGTTTATGGGGTTTTAAAGAGTTGGACACTACCGAAGTGACAGCACTAGCACGTTGACTGGCTACTGTCACAATTAGAAACTTTCTACTCCAATAAAATTAAATTTAAGAAAGAACTTAAAGTCTAGTAGGAGAGAGATTTTAAAAAATAAGCAATGAAAACACCATAAAAAAACAGGTAGTGTTACAAGAATAATGGATATGGGAAAATACTTCATCTTTACAGAGAGAAGACTGAACATACGCCCAAGATTGGAAAAAAAATTAAGAAAGACTTTTTTTAGAAAAGATGCCAATTAAGTTAAACATTAAAGGACAAACAGATATTGGCATATTGAAATATCATTTCAGACACAGGTTGGTGCAATGCAAAAGCATTCTAACCTGTGAAAACAGAAGACTCAACTTATTATAAGTAGCACTTTGTGTTTGGGACTGGAAAAACATGAATGTGAGTCAAAGACAAGCCTTTAAGATGTGGAGGAGCTCAACCATCTAGTGCCCTGTCTGTTCATACTAAGGATTTTATATTTTATCCTGAGGCTATATGGCTTTTAATCACAGGACTTTTGGAACAGGACTTATTAGACTAAGAGAACTAATTTGAAGTAGAAAAGAAGTAAAAATGCAGTTGGTATAAAAATCAAGTACCAGTAGATTAAGGTAATTAAGACCTCAATTAAATGCTGTCAGTCCAAGCAGAGAGAAAGAATTAGATTTGAGAGCTATTTAAATGGTAAACATAATGATGCATGGTAACAGATTTGATGTTGGGTTGAAGGTGAGAGAAGAATCATGTCTCATTTTTAGTTCAGGTGATGGACAGCTGGCCATTCTCTTTGTGGAGATAAGTAATTCAGGTAAAAAAGTAGGCATTGGGAGGAAAAATGATGAAATTAGTCATGTAATGGTTAAGACAGTAAAAAATCTGCCTTCATTACAGGAGACCCACGTTCTATCTCTGGGTTGGGAAGATCCCCTAGAGGAGGGTATGGCAACCCACTGTAGTATTCTTGCCTGGAGAATTCCATGGACAGAGGATTCTGGTGGGCTGCAGTTCAGGGGGTTGCAAAGAGTCAGACACAACTGAGCGACTATCACTTCTTGATTTCTTCACCCTCAAGGTTAAGATGCCTTAAGAAAATCTGAGAATCTTATCTTGTAGACAGATGAACATGTAGGTCTGAATTGGGAAAATGACTTCTAGATTGGAAACTGTCTTACAGTCTGCTAGGGCTGCCAAATCAGAGTACCACAGACTAGGTGGCTAGAACATTAAAAATTAAGTTTCTCCCAGTTCTGGAGGGTGGAAGTCCAAGATCAAGGTGCTTAATCATTGGTTACTTGTAAGAGCTAAAAACAGACTTTCTGGCTTCCAGACAGCCCACCTTCTCATTGGGTCCTCACATGGCCATTTTTCTGTGTGAACACTTACTTGGCATCTCTTCCTGTTCTTATACAAACCCTAGTCCTACTGAATTAAGTCCACACTCTTATGACCCCATTTAATCTTAGTTACTTTCTTAAAGGCCTGTCTCCAACGACAGTGACATTAGGAGTTAGGGCTTCCACATAAGAATTCAGGGAACACAATTCAGTCCGTAACAGATGCAGATCTGATGACAGGACACTTGTTATTATTATTTTAGAAATGGGAAGACTAAGGTTGGAACCTCTAAGTTATTTGTGCATACAGAGAGCATGAGAAATGGAAATGGCTTCTTACTCTTCCCACAATCATACAGTATGGTGGACAGGACAGTTATCCCTGACTGGCAAGTACAACCTGAACCGCAGCAACAAAACAACAACAACATCACCTAAATCAACAGAAAATTAACCAGGTAGGTTGTGGATACCTCCTGGAACACCTCTAAGGCTTGATTGAATTTCCAAAAGGAACAGGATTAAACAGTGCTTGCCGACTTCAGGGAACACGCTTTTTCATGATGCTGAGCAAGAATGTCCCAGAAATTTTCTCAGGACATCAAACACAGCTCCACATCTTATAGATAGCCTCCCAGGGAACCTTTAATACCCTCACAGAATAAACCACGCTATTTGTGCCTCTGAAGGATGAAGGATGAAGCAACTGCCCCAGCTGTGACTTGAAACTGGGGTTCTGATGTGTTTGGGTTTTGGGGAAGCAGGATATTTCAAAGCCAGCTTTGCCTTTAGCCTTGTAAACCAGCCCCTCCGGCTGTGTTCAAACACATGACTTGCTCACTGCACAATGTAATGATTATCCAACTTTCACCAGAGGGCTATGCAAGAACAAAAGGCTGAGTGGTAAAGAGGATTTTTATTATTAGGTTGCTGTTCTTATGAAACATTCATATAGCAAAGGAATTGCTTTGCCATTAAAAATTTTTTGTGAAGGAAGCTTTATGAAAAAGGTGATAACATGGCCTTTAAAGTAACTATACATGTATTCAAAAAATATATATATAGAAAAAGAAAACAAAAAGGCTGAGTTTAGAAACTCAGTTCAGAACCATATTTTAAAATATAAGTAAGGGAAAATGTAGACATCTATTGGACTAGTTTAAAACTCCACAGGCATGGATTTGAACACTAATTATATGTCAAGTAGAATTTATTTTGTTTTGGCACATGTGGTGTTGGTAATGACTCCCCATTTCTCTTCTGCCACAGCTTGGCATTTATTTGGAACCACAGACCCAGTTAAGGTGGGTAGCTCAAGGCACACGGGTTGTGTCCACACAATTCATCAGGATTTTATAGGTTCCCAAGTGCAATGAGTGTAATTTTCAGTTCAGCATCTTTTCCCTCCACTCTCCTAGCTAGCCTCACCCAGCACCACCACTTGAATAAATAAACTGTAAAAGCTCAAATCCTTTGAAATTGTGGTGCTGGTCTCGCTTTCTCAAGTGAGGAATGACAGAGCATAGGTGAGTGTATTACTTGCATTATCAAAGTAGATCCACATATCCTATTCTTTTTACTGACTAGGTAGGGAAGAGAAAAGTATTCTTGCTTATAAGTATTTCACATGAAAATATGTTTAGGTTAACAACCTCTTCTTTAGAAGTTAAAAATGTTATTAATAGAAACAGAAAGGAAAATATTATTAACATCGTTTGGTGGTTTTTCCCAGGGAGCTTACACATAGCAGGACAAAATTAAATGAGGAACTTTGGAAAGAAAGAAGTCAACTTGGAGAGCATGACACTCCTGAGGGTTACAAAACAGTAAGTGAAAGATGTTAAAGAAAAACATAATTAGAAAGTGGCAAGAAGAGAATTCTTCGATTGTGTATTCCATTCCTGTGCACAATTGTATCTGACTCTCTGCAATCCCATAGACTGTAGATCACCAGGCTCCTCTCTCCATGGGATTTTTCTTAAGACAAGAATACTGGAGTGGGTTGGCATTTCCTCCTCCAGGGAATCTTCCCAGCCTGGGGATCGAACCTGCACCTACTGTGTTTCCTGCATTGCTGTGGATTCTTCACTCACTGAGCCATCGTTATTAGTCTCAGAGTAAACCATCAGCTGGTACCTGTGTTAGGATATCACAAGGTGGTACAAGGTGATGATAAAGAGCAAGGGCTCTGGAGTCTGATACACTTGCATTTGAATGCCCGGTCTACAGATTGGGTGACTTTGGGCATTGTCACCCAATTATCCAATAACTTTGGGCAAGTTACTGGATCTTTGAAGGACTGATGCTAAAGCTAAAACTCCAATACTTTGGCCACCTCACACAAAGAGTTGACTCATTGGAAAAGACTCTGATGCTGGGAGGGCAGAAGAAGAAGGGGACGACAGAGGATGAGACAGCTGGATGGCATCACCTACTCAATGGATGTGAGTCTGAGTGAACTCCGGGAGTTGGTGATGGACAGGGAGGCCTGGTCTGCTGCAATTCATGGGGTCGCAAAGAGTCAGACACGACTGAGTGACTGCACTGAACTGAACTGAAACTGTAATATCCTCTGTAAAATGGAGTGAATCACGTTACTTGGAGCGCTTGTGAGAAGTACCCAACAGAGCTACCAGAAATGCTTAGGAAATGCCTGGTGTGGATGTTGTGTAAGTTCATTAAGTATTAAAGTCATGGAGCCCTAGAGCTGGAAGGTATCTTAACAGAACCTCACAAACTCCAACATTTTACAGAGTAGGAAAGTGAAGAGCTAAAGCATTAAGTTTTCTTGCCAGAGGAGATGCGAGCATAAAATCATCTTCCAAGTTGTGTCTTAATGGTTTTTAGGACACTGCTGTTAATCAGTTCAAGCTGCAGTTAAAAAGGAGAAGGCAATGGTACTCCACTCCAGTACTCTTGCTTGGCAAATCCCATGGACAGAGGAGCCTGGTAGGCTGCAGTCCATGGGGTCGCTAGGAGTTGGACACAACTGAGTGACTTCAATTTCACTTTTCACTTTCATGCATTGGAGAAGGAAATGGCAACCCACTCCAGTGTTCTTGTCTGGAGGATCTCAGGGACGGGGGAGCCTGGTGGGCTGCCATTTATGGGGTCACACAGAGCCTGACATGACTGAAGCGACTTAGCTGTCCATGGGGTCGCTAGGAGTTGGACACAACTGAGTGACTTCAATTTCACTTTTCACTTTCATGCATTGGAGAAGGAAATGGCAACCCACTCCAGTGTTCTTGTCTGGAGGATCTCAGGGACGGGGGAGCCTGGTGGGCTGCCATTTATGGGGTCACACAGAGCCTGACATGACTGAAGCGACTTAGCAGCAGTAGCAATCTTAAAAAATAACAGTCTGTGTGCCTTAAACAACGTAAATGTATTTCCCACAGTCTGGAGGCTGGGAAGTCCAAGACTGAGGTGCTAGCCAATTTCAGTCCCCCATAAGTGTCCTCTTCCTGGCTCTTAGATGGACACCGGATGCCTTCTCAGTGTCCTCATGTGGCAGAGCTCCAGTCTCCTCTTCTTATAAAGGCAGTAATCTAATTATATTACTCTACTCTCATGACCTTATCTAAACTTACTTCAGTTCAGTTCAGTCGCACAGTCGTGTCCGACTCTTTGCGACCCCATGAATCACAGCACACCAGGCCTCCCTGTTCATCACCAACTCCCGGAGTTCACTCAGACTCACGTCCATCGAGTCCGTGATGCCATCCAGCCATCTCATCCTCGGTCGTCCCCTTCTCCTCCCGCCCCCAATCCCTCCCAGCATCAGAGTCTTTTCCAATGAGTCAACTCTTCGCATGAGGTGCCCAAAGTACTGGAATTTCAGCTTTAGCATCATTCCTTCCAAAGAAATCCCAGGCTTGATCTCCTTCAGAATGGACTGGTTGGATCTCCTTGCAGTCCAAGGGACTCTCAAGAGTCTTCTCCAACACCACAGTTCAAAAGCATCA
>SJYX01018588.1:0-30682 GCA_006410675.1 Oreotragus oreotragus | reverse complement strand
AAAAAAAAAAAAAAGAGAGAGAGAGAGAGAGAGCAGAGGTTCCCCTCTGTGATGCTCTTCAGGCAGATCCAAGTATAGAAAAAAAAAAAGAGGACAGACAAAAAGAATCTCATTGTGGAACTTTGCCCCATTTCTCCTCCTCATTTTTCTGGATTCTGGGAGCAGTCAATTCTGTTATTTGACCATGAGCCAGGAGTCAGAGCTGAGAAACTCTTGAGAGTTAGTCAAGCATCATTAATCTGATATCGTCATTTGTAGAAATGTACTTATAAGAGTTTTCAAAATAGGCCAAAAGTTGTTTGTTTGTTTTTTTTTAATTATCATTGCTTTTCCCTCTTTTTGACAGGGAATACACATTTTTTTTTTTTTCTGGAGTGTAGTTGCTTTACAATGTTATGTCAGTTTTTTCTGTGCAGCAAAGTAGATCAATTACATGTATACATGTGTCCCTCCTTTTTCAGAGTTCCTTCTCATACAGGTCACCACAGAGCACTGAGTAGAGTTCCCTGTGCTGTACAGTAGGCTCTCATTGGTTTTCTGTTTTATACATAATAGTGTGCATATGTCAATCCCAACTTCCCAGTTCATCCCGTCCCCTCAGTTCCCCCTTGATATCTGTAGGTTTGGTCTCTACCTCTCAGGGGATACACAATGCTAAAAGTGTCGTTTGGTCTCTGACCTTCCACGTGTGCAGAGGACTGTGGAAGGGAGTAAGTCAAGGATCAGAAATACACTCACTGGCATTCAGTAAACTATTTGTTCATATATGTTACCATTTCTGACATTTATCAATTGTCTGTAATTGTCTTTTTTGTCATTACTGCTCCTACTCTAGGTAAATTTTTTTCTAAAATGTACTATTAGTATCAAGTGTAAATCTTAAGAGTGACAAACTAAGATTTCAGGGAATTACAATAAATGGATCATGTTAATAATTCCTTAAAGCAGGGGTTGCAAGTTGCTGGGTCACAGGTCAAGTCCCATGCATCATGTTTTGTTCAAACAGAGCAATACTTTGTTTTGCTTTTGTTTTTAATTTAAAGTGTCTCAGAAAGGGCATTCAATCTTTACTCTCTCATTTTTTCTAGGACTCCCTCTTGTTTTAGCCTGTTGCCTCCTCATATGCAGCTGCATCACCAACTGACCCAAAGCATCCAAGTGTGTAACCCCTAAATTAATGAGTTTATATAATCAATAGAAGAAACATATAACTTCAAGGGAAAGTCAAGTTCTTTACAGTTTCAAAAATGCTTTTTCTAATGATTTTTCACAGGAGGTCCTGAAGAAGGAGCTTGGCAGACTAGAAGAATTCTTTTGCTATACAAAGACCTGTCACCTCCCTCTGAACCCTGCCCTATGCGTACAGGGGATTGATGGTGATGTAAGTCAATGTATTCAGTAGATAAGTTGAGTATTTTTATTTTGTGTTGTTTAGGTTTTGAAATGCCAAAAACAATTTGTGAATTGTTATTATAATTATTTAAGAAAAATTAATTGAATCTCATCCAAATTGCGTGATCTATTTTATGCACTGTGACCAGTTGGGATCACATTAACTGCATCAGCTATTTCATTGGTTTATTAATAGAAGCAGACTTTCAGTTCAGTGAAAAAATAAAGATACTCCTTACTTAAATTGATTTCTTGACTTAATCAAAACTGGTTACTTTGGTGACCCCATGCAGGCTGGTTTAATTTCATGCTTATTTAGATTACATGTGCACCCTTGCCTAGGACGTGAGTATATCATTAGTTATAACATCTCAGTTTTGATTCAATTTAAAATTCATTGATGTTCATGAGTCATGATGCTATGGAATATATTTTGTGATTTTACTTATGCCCAGAAAACCCTTCTCAGCATCACTGAACTCACAGACCCTTTCTCTGCCAAGTCTCTATCAGTCACACTTGTCTGACTTAGAATCATTCTTTCTCCATGAGTTTTATTATTTTCTTTCTCCAAAATCCAGGACTAGAAGACTCTATTAAAAATGATTGATAAGTGACATTTAGAAGTGAAGAGATTAAACTTTCATACATACACAGTAAATGTTACATAACTGAAGTCTTAATACAATCAAGGAAACAAATTTAATAATTAAGGGGAAAATTAGACCTTTAGTATGAATAGAAGAGGGCTTCCCAGGTAGCACAGTGGTGAAGAATCTGCCTGCCAAGCAGGATACGCAAGAGACTCAGGTTTGATCCCTGAGTCAGGAAGATCCCCTGGAAAAGAAAATGACAACCAACTCCAGTATTCTTGCCTGGGAAATCCCACAGACAGAGGAACCTGGAGAGCTATAGTCCATCCATGGGGTCGCAAAGAATTGGACACGACTGAGCATGCACACACCCGCACAATGCATGAATAGAAAACATTTTGCTAAAAACAATGCTGTCATCTTGACAACTTTTCTGCTACAAAGACACCCTACAAACTTTCCTAATATACTTCATAGATGTATTTTGAACAAAAACAAAACTAGGCATCAACTCCATAAGCTGATATGTCTATCAAAGCTAAAATCCAAATCATCACTGATTTTTTAAAAAAATGTGTAACATTTTTATTATGAGCAGTATACACTGATTGATGCTAAAGGTACATGGAAACTCGATATTTCAAAGACAGTGTATCTTTTTTTTGGTTATAAGTATTAATATATTTTTGCTAGCACTACAATCAAATAGCAGTTGGGTCCAGTCAACAGTTTTTGAAGTGAAAAGGAAAGTTTTTACATAAAAGCCACATGAGCAATACATAGAAAGAACAATGGAGATTGTGGAGGTCAGATGTTATTTTTTATTTCTGCCTTCTTGATTGGTTGTTATTGTTTAAGGAATAGAAAGATTTTTTTTTCCAATTAAAATTATGTATCAGTTATGCCTCATGCAGGCCTTGGGGATGTGGAGCACTGGCTCTACTGGGTGGCTGTGGGAGTGTCCAGGTGAGCTGGCCAAGCCAAGGTCCCCACGAGCCCAGCAGTCAGCACCCAAAGTGCTGTGGCTGAGACTACGCTCCTCCCCTACAGCAACCCGCAGCCATCAGCACTTTTCCTGAGGCTGGCAAGTGCCCCAAGTGGAGCCATCTCTTCGCCCATCTGCTCTGGTCAGCTCTGCTGTGCATATAGCAATGAAAAGGGAAAGTGGCAGGTGAAGCTCTCACCTGCAGGACGTTTTAGTCTGTTCTCAGTCCTACTGAACAACAAGGAGGTCTGAAGGGATACACATCACCTCTGAAGGTGCCATAAATGCAGCAAAATTCTACTCAGAACCCACATCTGGTTGACCATCAGGGAATCCATACTTGTAAGAACCTCTGGGAATGTAATGAGTATGTTAGGAGATTTAGAGAAACCTCTCAGCCAGTGGTTCATCTGAGCACCCACTGAGGGGACAGATTCTATGAAAGTGAATGTGAGGAGACTTGTCACCATTCCTCCCATCTCACCAAATACTAGACAGGGAGAAACCTCATCAAGGTGATGAACATGAAAAGCCTTCACTCCTCATTCTCTCAGAGGCACATCAGACAGCCCTTATTGGAGAGAAGTCTTCAGAATATCATGAATGTGGGAGCCCTTCATTCAGAGTAGAATCTTTTTACAGCACCAGGCACTTCACACAGGTGACAAATGCTATGTTGAAATGAATGTGGGAATGCTCTCTGTTCTGATAAAAATCTTACTGACCACCAGAAAGTTCACACTGGGAGAAGTCTTACAAGTATAAGGAATGTAGTAAGGCCTTCAGTCAGAGTAAATCCAGTGTCAAATAAGAGAGTCAGTGTCAGTCTTACTTGACACTGGGTCCCCCATGCCAGGGAACAAGCACATATGTGCTGGCAGTGTAGAAAAGCCTTCAGTCAGACCTCTAAACTGGTTGATTATGAACAAATTCATGCCAGAGAAAAGCCTTTTGAATGTGGCATGGCATGGCATTTAGTCTAGTAAATACCTTACTTTATGTTACAGACTTCACACCAGCAAAAGCACAATAAATGTGGAAAACACACAGTTGAGACTCACACCTCATTATATATCACAGAATTCACACAGGTTAGAAGTCCTATGGATGTAAAAATGAGCATGAGAAAGTCTTTGGTTATACCACCAGTCCTCTAGGACATCAGAGAGCCCATCTGGGGAGAAAGCTGATAAATACAGTGATGGTGGAAAAGTCAATACTGAGCTTATCGTGTGTCAGAAGTCACTCTGGAGAGAAGTCCCATGAATGAGAGAGCGTGGGAAAGCCTGCATATACAGTCAGCATTCTAGTTTAATCACCATCAGTTAACTACACTAGGGAGAAGCACTCAGGCCTGGCTCAATCCATTTCTTAAAACATGGCCCTTCAAGACAGAAAGCAAAAGTCTTCTTAGGTTTGGCTAAGCTTTCTTTATAAGAAGAATTCTCACCCCTACCTCTTGTTCAGACCACTAATCACAATGGACCATTTCCTGTTTCACTAAGGGATGGATAGAATGAGAGTGGGAATAACAATGCAATCCTTCTCTACTCCTGGGAAAGTAAGGACCAGACTTTCCTTTACTAATAGGTTTCTTTTCCTTTTAAAAATCTCTTTTAAATTTATTTCAGCAGTGTTTACTTTACAACAAGTGAAGTCATATCATCCTTTCTTTATTCTAACCTTTCTTATCTTTCTCTATTCCAGCTCCTTTATCTCATCATTTTTATAAACTATACTCTAAGACTTTGATTTATTCTTTCCTATCTCTTGGTTATGGCCTTCCCAATCCACTTTTAACGTCTACTCTGAGGTGTCTTTGTTTGCCTTTTCCTATCTAGCAAACCTTTTCTTTCACCTGTTTACTAATCTATGTCTTTCACAATCTCCAAATTCAGCTCATCTCTGAAATACTCTCTTCTTCAAATGCTTCCTCATTCAACTATGTTACATTGCCTTGTAAATTATTTTTGACTTAATGCATGTGTGTATACTTTCATAGCAACTCTTCGCAGGCTCTTTCAGAGGTAGATATGGTGCCTCTTTCTATTTGCATATAGATAGTGGTTTGTGCGGGAGAAGGAAATGAGGTCGCACAGAGTCGGACACGACTGAAGCAACTTAGCAGCAGCAGCAGCAGCAGTGGTTTGTGCATACTAGTTGTCAAGTGTATGGTATTTTTGTTGTGACTCTCAAAAAACAGACTGCATCTGAAAACCAAAATATGAAAAAATGAAAGCACAATCCCTCTCAGTGATGTAATTACAAAGAGGGGCTCAGTCTCTCTTAGCTCTTTGTCTCTTCCCTGGACTTGGCATGCCTCAAAGACTTTATCACCTCCCTCTACCCCTCTCATCCCCAGAGCTGAATGAGGAGAATTTGAAAACCACTAGTCTAGACTGTGCCCCAATACAGAGTTTTCTAATTGAATACCATGACAGAAGGTCATATTCCCTGATTGACTGATTCTTACAGCAACAATTCATTACTTAACAAGCAGCCTCATCCTTTCACTGTAAAACTCAAATTGATTCAGTAAACAAGGGTTTCTGTTTGCTTGGGGATTATGTTAGATTTACACTGATAGGTTAAGAAATAGATCCTTTCCTCTCTTCTACCCATTTCAGACTTCTCAGAAATAATGACATTCAAACTGATCCTTCAAAATGTATTGATGTCATATTTTTACTAAGTTGATAAGTTGAAAGTATCAAATCCTTTTCCTTTTAGTATTGATTTAATTCTTCACTGTCAACATGATCTCTCTAATAACCTAAAAACATATAGCCTTTAGCACTAGAACAATTGTAAGCACATAAAAGGAAAATAATGAAAGCAGTCGATATTATTTATGATATTGTTCACCTTTAGGTGAAGATAAAATGTAAAGTATAATTGAAAAACATGAGAACAGGAAATATATGTTATACTGTTATTTATAAAGATAAGAAAATGTTCATTTACAAAAAGGGGGAAAATGTATTAATCTTTTAGAAGTACCTGATTAATATCAGACATTGTAAAAGCTATTTTATATCCATTAGTTCATATACCTATTATAAAATTATATGAGGTAGGCTTTTTATCCCTATATTACATTAGGATACAAACATTTATCTCAATGTGAAATAAGGATAGCTGAGTCAGACACAACTGAGCAACTAACACACAAGCAAAAATATTTAAGTAATTTGTCCAAGGTGTTAACAGTTGATAAGTTGCAGAGTCCAAATTTTTTTTTAATTGGAGGATAATTCCTTTGCAACATTGTGCTGGTTTCTGCCAAAGCAATGTGAATCAGCCATAAATATACATACACACAAAAACAAAACACTGGGAGCTGGCTGTGGCTCAGATCATGAACTTCTTATTGCCAAATTCAGATTTAAATTGAAGAAAAAAGGGAACACCACTAGACTCTTCAGGTATGACCTAAATCAAATCCATTATGATTATACAGTGGAAGTGAGAAATAGATTTAAGGGTTTAGATCTGATAGAGTGCCTGAAGAACTATGGATGGAGGTTCGTGACATTGTACAAGAGGCAGTGATAAAGCCCATCCCCAAGAAAAATAAATGCAAAAAGACAAAATGGTTATCTGAAGAGGCCTTACAAATAGCTGAAAAAAGAAGAGAAGCTAAAGGCAAAGGAGATAAGGAAAGATATACCTATTTGAATGGAGTTCCAAAAAATAGCAAGGAGAGATAAGAAAGCCTTCCGCAGTGATCAATGCAAAGTAATAGAGGAAAATACATGGGAGCTGTGTTCTGAGATCAGGGGGAAATGTGCATGGTGCCCAGAGATGTGCAGAACCACAGACGGGGCCTCACAGTCAGATACATATAGAGAGATATTACTCTGGTCTTGGAATGTATTGCTATTTCCCAGGAGACTAAATCAAGGAGGTGGACTGAGAGTTCTAAAATAACTAAATAACCAGGTTGTTGAACCACTAACAGGCATAGGCAACTCATCACATAAATGAGATGTGCCACAACAGAGATCAAACCCGACTCTTTGGAGTGGGAGCACTGACTCCAAGACCCTAGACTACAAGAGAACTAATCCTAGGGAGTATCAAATAGAGAGAACTCACACAAAGGAGACTGCTGGAATACAAGACCTGACATCACCCAACCACCAGTAGCACCCTATGTAGGACGCCAACAAACAAAACAAAAATACAAACCAAATCATCAGCAGACAGGAGTACCACCTCACTCAGCCTTGCCTATCAGAGGAAAAACAAACAAACAAAAACTCAGCACAAATCTCACCCTATATGAAGCTCACACAAACCACNTACAAACCAAATCATCAGCAGACAGGAGTACCACCTCACTCAGCCTTGCCTATCAGAGGAAAAACAAACAAACAAAAACTCAGCACAAATCTCACCCTATATGAAGCTCACACAAACCACTGGACCAACCTTAGAAGGGCAGAAATAAAAAGGAAGAAAGAATTCAACCTTCTTCAAGGAAAAGAATTCAAGTTTCCTCGAAGCCTGGGAAAAGGAGACATCAAATACAATAACTTTAAAGAAAAACTGAAAAGGCAGAGAAATACTGCACAAATGAAGGCATAAACTAGAAACACAGAAGTCCAAATAAGTGAAGAGGAAATAGGGAAATTATCTGAAAAAGAATTCAGAATTATAGTAATAAAGATGAGCAAAAACCCCAAAAACAAAACAGAAAAAAATGCAAGAATCAATTAACAAAGACCTAGAAGAATTAAAGAATAAGCATACAGAAATTAAAAATACTCTAAAAGGAATCAATAGCAGACTATCTGAAGCAGAAGAACAAATCAGTGAGCTGGAAGAAAAAAAATGGTGAAAATAACTTCTGAAGACCAGAATAAAGTAAAAGNAAAAACAAAACAGAAAAAAATGCAAGAATCAATTAACAAAGACCTAGAAGAATTAAAGAATAAGCATACAGAAATTAAAAATACTCTAAAAGGAATCAATAGCAGACTATCTGAAGCAGAAGAACAAATCAGTGAGCTGGAAGAAAAAAAATGGTGAAAATAACTTCTGAAGACCAGAATAAAGTAAAAGGAATGAAAAGAACTGAGGATAGTCTCAGAGACCTCTGGGACCATATCAAATGCACCAACATTCAAATTATAGGGGTTCCAGAAGAAGAAGAGAGAGAAAAAGGGTATGAGAAAATTTTATAGGTGAAAATTTCCCCAACATGGAAAAGGAAATAGCCAATCATCTCCAAGAGGAACAAAGAGTCCCATACAGGATAAACCCAAGAAGAAACACACCAAGAAGCACACTAATCGAACTAACAAAGACTAAACACAAAGAAAGAATATTAAAGGGAGAAGCAGCAAGAGAGAAGCAACAAGTAAACAAATTAATTCAAGGGATTAGAACAAGTAAAATACAAGAGAAACCTCATATGCTTAACAGCTGATCTTTCAGCAGAAACTCTGCAGGCCAGGATGAAATGGCAAGATATATTTAAAGTACTGAATGGGGAAAATCTACAACCAAAATTACTGTACCAATCAAGGATCTCATTGAAAATTGATGGAGAAATAAAAAACTCTTCAGACAAGAAAAAGTTAAGAGAATTCAATACCACCAAACCAGCTTTACAACATATGTTAAACCAACTTATATAGTCAGAAATACAAGAGAAGGAGAAAGATCTACAAAATCAACCCCAAACAATTAGAAAATGGCAATAGGAGCATATATATATCAATAATTACTTTAAATGTAAATGGATTAAATGCTAAAACCAAAATACACAGACTTGCTGAATGGATACAAAAACAAGATCCATATATATGCTGTCTACAAGAAACCCACTTCAGACCTAAAGACACATATAGACTGAAGGTGAGAAGATAGAAAAATACATTTCATGCAAATGGGAAGCAAAAGAAAGCTGGACTAGCAATCCCCATACCAGACAAAATAAACCTTAAAATAAAGATTACAAGAAATAAGGAAGGACAGTACATAATGATCAAGGGATCAATCCAAGAGGAAGACATAACAATTGTCAATATCTATGCACCCAACATAGGAGCACCTCAATACATAAGACAAACATGAACAGACATAAAAGGAGAAATTGACAGTAGCACAATAATAATAGGAGACTTTAACATCCCACTCACACCAATGGACAGATCATCAAAACAGAAAATTAATAAGGAAACACAAGTCTTCAGTGATCAGTTCAGTTCAGTCACTCAGTTACGTCCGACTCTTTGCGACCCCATGAATCACAGCATGAAATGGATCTCATTGATGTCTTCAGGACATTATATCCAAATACAAAAGAATGCACCTTCTTTTCAAGTTCACATGGAACATTCTCCAGGATAGACTTGGGTCACAAATCAAACCTCAGTAAATTTAAGAAAATTGAAATCATATCAAGCATCTTCTCCAACCACAACACTATAAGACTAGATATTAATTACAAGAAAAAACTGTAAGAAACACAAACACATGGAGATTAAACAACTTCTAAATAACCACAGGTTAATGAAGAAATCTAAAGGGAAATCAAAAAATTTTAGAAACAAATGACAATGAGAACATGACAACTTAAAACCTAAGGGATGCAGCAAAAGTGGTTCTAAGAGGGAAGTTTATTGCGATACAATCCTACCTTGAGAAACAAGAAAAACATTAAATAGACAACCTAACTATACCTAAAGCAACTGGAGAAAGAAGAAGAAAAAAAATCAGTAGAAGGAAAGAAATCATAAAGATCTCAGAAGAATCAGTGAAAAAAGAGATGAAAGAAACAACAGTAGAGATTAATAAAACTAAAAGCTTGTTCTTTAAGAAGATAAAATTGACAAACCCTTGGCCAGACTCATCAAACAAAAAAGAGAGAAGAATTAAATCAACAAAATTAGAAATGAAAAAGGAGAGGTTACAACAGACAATGCAGAAATACAAAGGCTTATAAGAGACGTTTATGAACAACTATATGGCAAGAAAATAGATAACCTGGAAGAAATGGACAGATTCTTAGAAAAATTCAGTCTTCCAAAACTGAATCAAGAAGAAATAGAAATTTTGAACAACTCAATTTCAAGCACTGATATTGAAGCTGTGATCAAAAATCTCCCCAAAAAAGACAAAAGTCCAGGACCAGATGGCTTCACAGGAGAATTCTATCAAACATTAGAGAAGAGCTAATGCCTATTCTTTTAAAGCCCTTTCAAAAAATTGCAGAGGAAGGAGCGCTTCCCAATTCATTCTATGAGGCCAAAATCACCCTGATACCAAAATCAGACAAAGACAACACAAGAAAAGAACACATCAAAAAGCTCATACACCGTGATCAAGTTGGATTTGTTTCAGGGATGCAAGTATTCTTCAATATACAGAAATCAATCAATGTGATACACTGTATTAACAAATTGAAAGACAAACCATATGATCATCTCAATAGATGCAGAAAAAGCCTTTGACAAAATTCAGCACCTATTTATGATTAAAACTCTTAAAAAATGGGCATAGAAGGAACCTACCTCAACATAGTAAAGGCCATATATGATAAGCCTACAGCAAACTTTGTGTCTTTCCTTTTCCCAAGTCCTTTCAATAGCTCAGTTGGTAGAGCGGAGGATTGTAATTGACACTCTAACCAAGAGATATCCTTAGGTTGCTGGTTTGACTCAGGCTCAAAGGAGACATATCCACTTTTGGACTTAACTTGTGGCTCAGCTGGTAAAGATTCCATCTGCAATGTGGGAGACCTGCATTCGATTCCTGGGTTGGGAAGATCCCCTGGAGAAGGGAAAGGCTACCCACTCCAGTATTCTGGCCTGGAGAATACCATGGACTGTATAATCCACAGGGTCATACAGAGTCAGACACGACTGAAGTGACTTAGCAGCAGCAGCGGCAAACATTATTCTCAATGGTGAAAAACTGAAAACATTTCCCCTAAGATCAGGAAAAAGACAAGGGTGTCCACTTTCACCACTGTTGTTCGACATATTTCTGGAAGTCCCAGCTACAGCAATCAGAGAAGAAAAGAAATAAATGGAATCCAGATCAGAAAAGAAGTAAAGCTCTCACCGTTTGCAGATGACATGATGCTATACATAGAAAATCCTAAGGATAGTATCAGAAAATTACTAGAGCTAATCAGTGAATTTAGCAAAGTTGCAGGATACAAAGTCAATACACAGAAATCACTTGCATTTCTATATACTAACAATTAAAAATCAGAAGAGCAATTAAGGAGCCAATCCCATTCACCATTGCAACAGAGAGAATTAAACATCTAGGAATAAACTTACTTAAGGAGAAGAAAGAACTATAGACAGAACATTATAAGACACTAATGAAAGAAATCAAAGATGACATAAACGGATGGAGAGATATTCCATGTTTCTGGGTAGGAAGAATCATATTCTTTCACAATCATATTGTGAAAATGACTATACTACTAAATCCAATCTACAGTTAAACACAATTTCTATCAAATTACCAATGCACTTTTTACAAAACTAGAAGAAAAAATTTCATGATTCATATGGAAACACAAAAGACCCAGAATAGCCAAAGTAGTCTTGAGAAAGAAGAATGCAGCTGGAGGAATCAACCTTATTGACCTCAGGTTATATTACAAAGCTACAATCAATAAGACAGTATGGTACTTTGACATGAATCTGCCACGGGTGTACATGAACTCCAAAACCAATAGAGTACTGTAAAGTAAAACAAAGTAAAATGGAAGCTCTAAAAAAAAAAAAAAAGACAGTATGGTACTAGCACAAAAACAGAAAGGTAAACCATTGGAACAAGATAGAAAGCCCAGAAATAAACCCATGCATCTATGGGTACCTTATTTTTGACAAAGGAGGCAAAAATATACAATGGGGCAAAGACAGCATCTTCAGTAAATGGTGCTTAGAAAACTGGACAGCTACATATAAAAGAATGAAATTAGAACACTTCCTAACACCATACACAAAGGTAAACTCGTAATGGGTTAAAGACATAAATGTAAGACCAGAAACTAAAAAGCTCTTAGAGAAAAACATAAGCTGAACACTCGATGACACAAATCAAAACAAGATCCTCTATGGCCCACCTCCTAGATAATGGAAGTAAAAACAAAAGTAAACAAGTGGGACCTGATTAAATTTAAAAGCTTTTGCCAAGCAAAGGAAACTATAAGCAGGATGAAAAGAAAACCCTCAGAATGGGAGAAAATAATAGCAAATGAAACAGCTGGCAAAGGATTAATTTCCAGAATATACAAGCAGCTTATACAATTCAATACCAGAAAAACAAACAACCCAATCAAAAAGGGGGGAAAAGACCTAAACAGACATTTTGCCAAAGAAGACATACAGATGGCTAACAAACACATGAACTGATGCTCAACATTAATCATTATTGCTGCTGCTGCTGCTGCTAAGTCGCTTCAGTCATGTCCAACTCTGTGCAACCCCATAGATGGCAGCCCACCAGGCTCCCCCATCCCTGGGATTCTTCAGGCAAGAACACTGGAGTGGGTTGCCATTTCCCTCTCCAAGGAATCACTCAGTATTAGAGAACTGCAAATCAAAACTACAATGATATATCACCTCACGCTGATCAGAATGACCATCATCAAAAAGTCTACAAACAATAAGTGCTAGAGAGGGTGTGGAGAAAAGGGAACACTCTTGCACTGTTTGTGGGAATGTATATTGACACAGCCACTATAGAAGATGGTATGGAGATTCCTTAAAAAGCTAGGAAAAAACCACCATATGACTCAGCAATCCTACTCCGAGGCATATACCCTAAGGAAACCAAGCTTGAAAAAGACACATGTATCCCATTATTCATTGCAGCACTATTTACAATAGGTAGAATGGGAGCAACCTAGATGAATGGATAAAGAAATTGTGGTATATATACACAATTGAATATTACTCGGCCATAAAAAAAGAATACATTTGAGTTAGTTCTGATGAGGTGGATGAACCTAGAAACTGTTATATAGAGTGAAGTGAGTCTGAGAGAGAAAGATAAATACTGTATTCTAACACATACATATGGAATCTAGAAAAATTGTACTGAAGAATTTATTTACAGGGCAGAAGTGGAGAAACAGACATAGAGAATAGACTATGGACATGGGGAGAGGGGAGGAGAGGGTAAGATGTATGGATAGAGTGACGTGTAAACTTACATTACCATGTGTAAAATAGATAGCTAACAGGAATTCAGTATGGCTCAGGAAACCCAAACAGAAACTCTGTATCAGACTAGAGGGGTGGGATGGGGAGGGAAATGGGAGGGAGTTTCAAAAGGGAGGGGATATATGTATACCAATGGCTGACTCATTTTGAGGTTTGACAGAAAAGAGCAAAATTCTCTAAAGTAATTATCTTTCAATAAAAATTAATTTAAAAAATAAAGGAAAATAATAGAATGGGAAAGACTAGAGATCTCAAGGGATACCAAGGGAACATTTCATGCAAAATGGGCACAATATAGGACAGAAGTGGTATGGACCTAACAGAAGCACAAGACATTAAGAAGTGGCAAAAATACACAGAAGAATAAAAAAGATCTTCATGACCCAGATAACCACGATGTTGTGATCACTCATCTAGAGCCAGGCATCCTGGAATGTAAAGTCAAGTGGGCCTTAGGAAGCATCACTATGTAAAAAGCTAATGGAGATGATAGAATTCCAGTTGAGCTATTTAAAATCCTAAAAAATGATGCTATGAAAGCATTGTGCTTAATATGTCAGCAAATTTGGAAAACTAAGCAGTGGCCACAGGACTGGAAAAGGTCCGTTTCATTCCAATCCCAAAGAAAAGACAGTGCCAAAGAATGTTCAAACTACTGCACAATTGCACTCATCTCACATGCTAGCAAAGTAATGCTCAAAATTCTCCAAATCAGTCTTGAACAGTACGTGAACCATGAACTTCCACACGTTCAAGCTGGATTTAGAAAAAGCAAAGGAACCAGAGACAAATTGCCAACATCCACTGGATCATTGGAAAAGCAAGAGTTCCAGAAAAACATTTACTTCTGCTTTATTGACTACGTCAAAGCCTTTGTGTGGCTCACAACAAACTGTAGAAAATTCTTCACGAGATCGAAATACCAGACCTCCTGACCTGCCTCCTGAGAAATCTGCATGCAAGTCAAGAAGTAACAGTTAGTACTGGACATGGAACAACAGACTGTTTACAAATTGGGAAAAGAATATGTCAAGGCTGTATATTTTAAAGGCTGTACATTTTCACCCCATTTATTTAACTTATATGCAGAGTACATCATGCAAAATGCCAGGCTGGATGAAGCACAAGCTGGAATCAAGATTCCTGGGAGAAACATCAGTAACCTCAGATATGCAGATGACACCCCGCTTATGGCAGAAAGTGAAGAACTAAAGAGCCTCTTGATGCAAATGAAAGAGGAGAGTGAAAAAGTTGGCTTAGAACTCAACATTCAGAAAAACTAAGATCATGACAGCCAGTACCATCACTTCATGGCAAATAAATGAGAAACAATGGAAACACTGAGAGACTTTATTTTTTGGGCTCCAAAATCACTGCAGATGGTGACTGCAACCATGAAATTAAAAGACACTTACTTGTTGGAAGAAAAGTTACAACCAACCTAGAAAGGATATTAAAAAGCAGAGACATTACTTTGCCAACAAAGGTCCATTTTGTCAAAGCTATGGTTTTTCCAGTAGTCATGTATGGACGTGAGTGTTGGACTGTAAAGAAAGCTGAGCACTGAAGAATTNTGCTTCTTGGAAGAAAAGCTATGACCAACATAGACAGCATATTAAAAAGCAGAGACATTACTTTGCCAACAAAGGTCCATTTTGTCAAAGCTATGGTTTTTCCAGTAGTCATGTATGGACGTGAGTGTTGGACTATAAAGAAAGCTGAGCACTGAAGAATTGATGCTTTTGAACTGTGGTGTTGGGGAAGACTCTTGAGAGTCCCTTGGACTGCAAGGAAATCCAACCTGTCCATCCTAAAGGAGATCGTTCCTGGGTGTTCATTGGAAGGATTGATGTTGAAGCTGAAACTCCAATACTCTGGCCACCTGATGGGAAGAACTGACTCATTTGAAAAGACCCTAATGCTGGGAAAGTTTGAGGGCAGGAGAAGAAGGGGTCTAGAGAGGATGAGATGGTTGGATGGCATCACTGACTCAATGGACATGAGTCTGAGTAAACTCCAGGAGTTGGCGATGGACAGGGAGGCCTAGCATGCTACAGTTCATGGGGTCACAAAGAATAGGACACAACTGAGTGACTGAACTTAACTGATATGTGTGTGTGTCTGTGTGTGTGTATTCAGGCTTCCAAGCTGGCTGAGTACTAATGAATTTGCCTGCCAAGCAGGAGACACAGGTTTGATCCCTGGGTCAGGTAGATTGTCTATGGAAAGAAATGGCAACCTACTCCAGTATTCCTGCCTCAAAAAGCCCATGAACAAAGGAGCCTGGAGGGCTACAGTCCATGAGGTCAAAAAGAGTTGGACATGATTCAGAAACTAAAGAACAGCATACATATTGTTGTTGAACCTCCCTCCCACCTCCACATCCTACCCTCTATGTGGTCACAGAGCACCATGCTGAGCTCTCTTCTCTGTTATACGTAAACTTCCCACTAGCTTTCTATTTTACATGTGGTAGTGTACATATCAGTGCCACTCTTTCCTTTTGCCTCACCCTCTTCCTCCTCCACTGTGTCCACAGGTCTGTTCTCAACAACTACGCCTCTATTCCTGCCCTACCAAAAGGTTCATCAGTACCATTTTTCTAGATTCCATCAGTTCAGTTCAGTCACTCAGTCGTGTGCAACTGTGCAACTCCATGGACTGCAGCACCCCAGGCTTCCCTGTCCATCACCAACTCCTGGAGCTTGCTCAAACTCATGTCCNTGTTCTCAACAACTACGCCTCTATTCCTGCCCTACCAAAAGGTTCATCAGTACCATTTTTCTAGATTCCATCAGTTCAGTTCAGTCACTCAGTCGTGTGCAACTGTGCAACTCCATGGACTGCAGCACCCCAGGCTTCCCTGTCCATCACCAACTCCTGGAGCTTGCTCAAACTCATGTCCATTGAGTCGGTGCTGCCATCCAACCATCTCATCCTCTGTCATCCCCTTCTCCTCCTGCCTTCAATCTTTCCCATCATCATGGTCATTTCAAATGAGTCAGTTCTGTACATCAGGTGGGCAAAGGATTGGAGTTTCAGCTTCAACTTCAGTCCTTCCAACGAATATTCAGGACTGATTTCCTTTAGGATGGATTGGCTAGATTCCATATATGTGTGTTAATACAAAATATTTGTTTTTCTTTATGGCTTACTTCACACTGTGTGTGCACACTAAGTTACTCCAATCATGTCTGACTCTGCAACCCTATGGATTGTAGCCTGCCAGGCTCCTCTGTCCAAGGGATTCTCCGGGCAAGAATACTGGAGTGGGTTGCCATGGCTTCCTCCAGGGGATCTTCCCAATCCAGGGATCAAACCCACATCTCTTACGTCTCCTGCATTGGCAGGCATGTTCTTTACCACTAGAGCCACCTGGGAAGCCCACTTCCCTCTGTATCAGAGTCCAAATTTGTATTCAGGTCTTTCTTAACTCTGTATCCATATTTCCTTAAAATATGCTGTTGGGCAGAAAGAATGAAAAGGAAATATATTTTTTAATAGTAATTTCATCTTTTAGATATTAACCAACCAGCAAAAGCACAATACCTACATACTACTTAATTTAAACCCCCTCCACACCATCACTGCTCAGTGAGGAAAAAAATATCCTTGAAGATTTACAACCTGCTGAAAAGCTGGCTTTTTAATTTACAAATGAAAGCTTTGGTTGGTAGACTAAAGTCTTTTTTTTTTTTNGGGCAGAAGTGGAGAAACAGACATAGAGAATAGACTATGGACATGGGGAGAGGGGAGGAGAGGGTAAGATGTATGGATAGAGTGACGTGTAAACTTACATTACCATGTGTAAAATAGATAGCTAACAGGAATTCAGTATGGCTCAGGAAACCCAAACAGAAACTCTGTATCAGACTAGAGGGGTGGGATGGGGAGGGAAATGGGAGGGAGTTTCAAAAGGGAGGGGATATATGTATACCAATGGCTGACTCATTTTGAGGTTTGACAGAAAACAGCAAAATTCTCTAAAGTAATTATCTTTCAATAAAAATTAATTTAAAAAATAAAGGAAAATAATAGAATGGGAAAGACTAGAGATCTCAAGGGATACCAAGGGAACATTTCATGCAAAATGGGCACAATATAGGACAGAAGTGGTATGGACCTAACAGAAGCACAAGACATTAAGAAGTGGCAAAAATACACAGAAGAATAAAAAAGATCTTCATGACCCAGATAACCACGATGGTGTGATCACTCATCTAGAGCCAGGCATCCTGGAATGTAAAGTCAAGTGGGCCTTAGGAAGCATCACTATGTAAAAAGCTAATGGAGATGATAGAATTCCAGTTGAGCTATTTAAAATCCTAAAAAATGATGCTATGAAAGCATTGTGCTTAATATGTCAGCAAATTTGGAAAACTAAGCAGTGGCCACAGGACTGGAAAAGGTCCGTTTCATTCCAATCCCAAAGAAAAGACAGTGCCAAAGAATGTTCAAACTACTGCACAATTGCACTCATCTCACATGCTAGCAAAGTAATGCTCAAAATTCTCCAAATCAGTCTTGAACAGTACGTGAACCATGAACTTCCACATGTTCAAGCTGGATTTAGAAAAAGCAAAGGAACCAGAGACAAATTGCCAACATCCACTGGATCATTGGAAAAGCAAGAGTTCCAGAAAAACATTTACTTCTGCTTTATTGACTACATCAAAGCCTTTGTGTGGCTCACAACAAACTGTAGAAAATTCTTCACGAGATCGAAATACCAGACCTCCTGACCTGCCTCCTGAGAAATCTGCATGCAAGTCAAGAAGTAACAGTTAGTACTGGACATGGAACAACAGACTGTTTACAAATTGGGAAAAGAATATGTCAAGGCTGTATATTTTAAAGGCTGTACATTTTCACCCCATTTATTTAACTTATATGCAGAGTACATCATGCAAAATGCCAGGCTGGATGAAGCACAAGCTGGAATCAAGATTCCTGGGAGAAACATCAGTAACCTCAGATATGCAGATGACACCCCGCTTATGGCAGAAAGTGAAGAACTAAAGAGCCTCTTGATGCAAATGAAAGAGGAGAGTGAAAAAGTTGGCTTAGAACTCAACATTCAGAAAAACTAAGATCATGACAGCCAGTACCATCACTTCATGGCAAATAAATGAGAAACAATGGAAACACTGAGAGACTTTATTTTTTGGGCTCCAAAATCACTGCAGATGGTGACTGCAACCATGAAATTAAAAGACACTTACTTGTTGGAAGAAAAGTTACAACCAACCTAGAAAGGATATTAAAAAGCAGAGACATTACTTTGCCAACAAAGGTCCATTTTGTCAAAGCTATGGTTTTTCCAGTAGTCATGTATGGACGTGAGTGTTGGACTATAAAGAAAGCTGAGCACTGAAGAATTGATGCTTTTGAACTGTGGTGTTGGGGAAGACTCTTGAGAGTCCCTTGGACTGCAAGGAAATCCAACCTGTCCATCCTAAAGGAGATCGTTCCTGGGTGTTCATTGGAAGGATTGATGTTGAAGCTGAAACTCCAATACTCTGGCCACCTGATGGGAAGAACTGACTCATTTGAAAAGACCCTAATGCTGGGAAAGTTTGAGGGCAGGAGAAGAAGGGGTCTAGAGAGGATGAGATGGTTGGATGGCATCACTGACTCAATGGACATGAGTCTGAGTAAACTCCAGGAGTTGGCGATGGACAGGGAGGCCTAGCATGCTACAGTTCATGGGGTCACAAAGAATAGGACACAACTGAGTGACTGAACTTAACTGATATGTGTGTGTGTCTGTGTGTGTGTATTCAGGCTTCCAAGCTGGCTGAGTACTAATGAATTTGCCTGCCAAGCAGGAGACACAGGTTTGATCCCTGGGTCAGGTAGATTGTCTATGGAAAGAAATGGCAACCTACTCCAGTATTCCTGCCTCAAAAAGCCCATGAACAAAGGAGCCTGGAGGGCTACAGTCCATGAGGTCAAAAAGAGTTGGACATGATTCAGAAACTAAAGAACAGCATACATATTGTTGTTGAACCTCCCTCCCACCTCCACATCCTACCCTCTATGTGGTCACAGAGCACCATGCTGAGCTCTCTTCTCTGTTATACGTAAACTTCCCACTAGCTTTCTATTTTACATGTGGTAGTGTACATATCAGTGCCACTCTTTCCTTTTGCCTCACCCTCTTCCTCCTCCACTGTGTCCACAGGTCTGTTCTCAACAACTACGCCTCTATTCCTGCCCTACCAAAAGGTTCATCAGTACCATTTTTCTAGATTCCATCAGTTCAGTTCAGTCACTCAGTCGTGTGCAACTGTGCAACTCCATGGACTGCAGCACCCCAGGCTTCCCTGTCCATCACCAACTCCTGGAGCTTGCTCAAACTCATGTCCATTGAGTCGGTGCTGCCATCCAACCATCTCATCCTCTGTCATCCCCTTCTCCTCCTGCCTTCAATCTTTCCCATCATCATGGTCATTTCAAATGAGTCAGTTCTGTACATCAGGTGGGCAAAGGATTGGAGTTTCAGCTTCAACTTCAGTCCTTCCAACGAATATTCAGGACTGATTTCCTTTAGGATGGATTGGCTAGATTCCATATATGTGTGTTAATACAAAATATTTGTTTTTCTTTATGGCTTACTTCACACTGTGTGTGCACACTAAGTTACTCCAATCATGTCTGACTCTGCAACCCTATGGATTGTAGCCTGCCAGGCTCCTCTGTCCAAGGGATTCTCCGGGCAAGAATACTGGAGTGGGTTGCCATGGCTTCCTCCAGGGGATCTTCCCAATCCAGGGATCAAACCCACATCTCTTACGTCTCCTGCATTGGCAGGCATGTTCTTTACCACTAGAGCCACCTGGGAAGCCCACTTCCCTCTGTATCAGAGTCCAAATTTGTATTCAGGTCTTTCTTAACTCTGTATCCATATTTCCTTAAAATATGCTGTTGGGCAGAAAGAATGAAAAGGAAATATATTTTTTAATAGTAATTTCATCTTTTAGATATTAACCAACCAGCAAAAGCACAATACCTACATACTACTTAATTTAAACCCCCTCCACACCATCACTGCTCAGTGAGGAAAAAAATATCCTTGAAGATTTACAACCTGCTGAAAAGCTGGCTTTTTAATTTACAAATGAAAGCTTTGGTTGGTAGACTAAAGTCTTTTTTTTTTTTTAATAAATATGTTTCTTTGTTTCAAAGTGTAAAAATTATTCATATGTGTTATATTTGCTCATATAACAGATTCCGCTGGGGCCATGATTTCGAACTGTTCTTTTTGCTTTATTTTGCTCACCATATTTCTCTTGCTCTTGTCCTGTAGGCATGTTCATATTTCACATCTAATGCTTTGCCGTTGAAGATTACTTTCATTAATGCCAATCCAATGGGCAAAAACATCAGTGTCATTTTTAAGGTACAGTAGCTCTCCTGAAACATCAAATTGATCCAATAGATAGGACTATTGATTTATTACTCAGAAAAATAAATTAGTATAGCTCTATTCCTCTGGCAACAGCACAGAAGATGCCAGTTATTTTTGATTCCGCATTTTCACAGAATTATAGTACATGTCCTACTATGATTGGCAATAAATCCAACATTACTGGCTCAAAGCCAATGAATCTTCAGTGCAAAACTCTGGGAGGTATGTTTCAATAAATGAAATAATATGATCACTTTTGAGTAGTACAGAAAGCAGAACTGTGGTAAGTTTCTGGGGGTGGGGGCAGGCAGTAGAGTCTTCTTTTGGCCTCCATATTAAATTTGAATCAAAATCAGCTGCAACTCAAATGATATGATTTAACATAAAATTTTTCTTAGTGAGTACTTGCTTATTTTAGTAGTTTGGGTTGTTATCTTCTTTTAAAATAAAACATAAATATGGGCCATATCAGTCTTTATCATGAATCCCATGGGACAATAGAGTAAAAAGTTACATACACTTCAATAGGAATAAAGGAAACATTTGCCAGTCATTCGATTAATGTGTTAAATGACTCAGCCAAACCAGAAAACAAGGTCTCAGAGTGGAATTTGTATTCAATTCTGACTAGTTTAAGGATCACACTGATTAGTACACTCATATTTTTGTTGTGATCTGTGTAACTTCAAGCATTAAGAGTTCCCCCAGCACTGCATTTTTGGTGAAGGAAAAAGAACCACACAAAATTTCATCGTGGCACAGTCTTCTGCATATAATTTAGAAAGCATTTTCAAAACTGAGCCTCTTAGTAGTTAACAGCATAGAACTGTCCTTCCCCTTCGGACATTTTCCATTTCCTTCACCTATGCTAGAAAATCACTCCTTTGTGATTTCTTGTTATCAAAGGCCATTTATTCTGAAACTTTGTAACCGCCTTCAAAGTAAGAGAAGCCAATGAGCCAAAGTCTGATGAATCACATATGTGCTATTTATACTCCAGTCAACAAGCTACAGGTAATCTAACTGTGTATCAGTGTATAAACTTGCAGCACATCAGATATGTTTCCCTTTGAAAGAGAAGTCACTTGGCTGAGTTTGAAATTTGGATGAACGTTTGTCTAGCCTCTCTTCACCAGACTTTGAGGTTAAGAGGCTGCACATGGATAGTGAATTGAAAGATCGTTATCAGGGAGCAACATTCCAAGACACTTCTAATTTGATGGCTGAAGCTTCTATAATCATTTAAAAGAAAGCTCTTATTTTCTTTGATCTTCTATCAGAAACACAGGGTACTCTTAGTGCTAACAGAACAACTGAAACCACCCTAAGTTAGGCTGGAAAGTTATTCAGAGAAGGAAATGACATATACTGTTGTTGAAAACTTTCAGTGAAATTAAAGGAGAAACCCAGAGTCTATAATTTTGTTTCTAACAGGCTGGAGATGATCTCCGTCAGGATATGCTTGTTCTGCAGATTATTCAAGTGATGGACAATATTTGGCTGCAGGAGGGCCTGGATATGCAAATGATCGTTTACAGATGTCTATCCACGGGAAAAGGCCAAGGTCAGTATAGAGTAGAAAGCTGACTTCATTACTTATCTCATACACTTATTGGTAATATACCCTCAGACTTTCTACAACTTTCATTTTAGATGACAAATTTTAAAATACAAAGAACTAAACATAGCCATTCTTCTTCTTTTTTATTTTTTAACAAAGGATTAGTTTCAAAAATAATAAGCCAAGATGAGTTAATATCGTCAAGTGACTGGCTGTATGGACTGCAGCCTGCCAGGCTTTTCTGTCCATGGGATTCTCCAGGCAAGGATACTGGAGTGGGTTGCCATTTCCTCCTCCTCCAGAGGATATTCCCAACCCAGAGATCAAATTTGCATCTCTTATGTCTTCTGCTTTGGCAGGCGAGTTCTTTACCACTAGCACCACCTGGGAAGCCCCAAACATAGTCATTCTTCTTTAAAAAAAAAAAAGAATTAGTTTCAAAAACAGTAAACAAAGATGATTTATATAAAGCATAATGTCCTTTTAAAATATTAATCAGGACTCTGACAACTCAAATGTTAACTGTAATATTCTTTTGAGTGTCTTTAAGGATTATTTACATTAATAATTCATATTTTTTCTCTTTTCAAGCTGATAGTAGAAAGGTCTGCTTATTCATAAAAATTATATTTGTTTCCAATTAAGATAAAATTTACAAAGTTGCAAACACTTAAAGGAGTTCTGAAAATTCTAAATAAGTTATAAACCTGCATTTAGTTTCTGAAAGACTTTTGAGTACAGTGTGATATCAACAATCAAAGATGATCTATATGCAAACTTTGAACTTATTTCAGCATTTCTCTTTATGAAGCTAAGATATTAATATGGAAATATAATTACATATGTACACATTTTCAATGAAAATAAAATGTCGAGGATCCACACAAATAAGCAGACATCAGAAGTAAAAGTTGTACTTAATTACAATCATGATAAATTGAAGAAATAATTTCTAAGGTATCATAATTTTTTTACATGTGGCCATTGCCACTTAAAATTTCATTAAAGTAATTGGTATGAAATATAGAAGATATGGGCTTCCCAGGTGATACTATTGCTAAGGGATCTGCTGCCAGTACAGCAGACACAAGAGACCCAAATTCAATCCATGGGTTGGCAAGATCCCTGGAGAAGGAAATGGCAACCCACTCCAGTATTCTTGCCTAGAAAACCCATGGATAGAGGAGCCTGGTAGGGCTACAGTCCATGGGGTTGCAAAGAGTCAGACAAAACTGAGCACTTGTCAGCAGCAGCATAGAAGATATATCTACATAAATAAAGGAATAAAATAATCATAGAGTTGGAAAAGGGATTATGTTGTTGTTGTTGTTTTTAACTCAGACAGAACTATGATTTAAACCCATCATCTTAAAAGAAAAACTATTACTGCCTCCAGGCACCCTCCAGTTCCTGGGGTCCCATCACTAGGCTCAGTCCCCCAGCTGAGATTCAAGACTTTAGAAGCTAAACATGGAAGCATCTCCTAGTTAACTTGCAGCTAGATAGTTCAAGGTTACTGTTACAAGTCAAACTGCCCAATTATTTTGATTCTAATAATAGGGCCCTTGTTTCCATGCCAAGTAAACCTCTCCTGAACTTCTAACGTTCTAAATCCTGAAAGTCTTTTATTAGTGCTACTCAGAGATACTTATTCCTTCAGTTTTATTCTCCCTTTTCTCACATAAATGACCTAATTTTTTCATATCTTAATATGTTGAAAGAGTAAGAAGCCAAGGCTTAGATGAGCCAAGCTGATCTTCTTGATGTCACATGGATTACTTTTTATTCAGAAATTGAACACAGCAATAACCTCAGTGGAAATCTTCAATTCCATCTCTTTCTCTGTTTACAATCATAGGAATATAATGGAGACTAAAACTTTTAACATTCATAAAATAATTCAGCAAAAATAACTCTCAGTTCAGTTCAGATCAGTTCAGTTGCTCAGTCGTGTCCGACTCTTTGCGACCCCATGAATTGCAGCATGCCAGGCCTCCCTGTCCATCACAAACTCCTGAAGTTCACTCAAACGCACGTCCATCGAGTCAGTGATGCCATCCAGCCATCCAATCCTCTGTCATCCTCTTTTCCTCCTGCCCCCAATCCCTCCCAGCATCAGAGTCTTTTCCAATGAGTTAACTCTTCACATGAGGTGGCCAAAGTACTGGAGTTTCAGCTTTAGCATCATTCCTTCCAAAGAACCCCCAGGGCTGATCTCCTTTAGAATGGACTGGTTGGGTCTCCTTGCAGTCCAAGGGACTCTCAAGAGTCTTCTCCAACACCACAGTGCAACAGCATCAGTTCTTCGGTGCTCAGCTTTCTTCACAGTCCAACTCTCACATCTATACATGACCACTGGAAAAACCATAGCCTTGACTAGACGGACCTTTGTTGGCAAAGCGATGTCTCTGCTTTTCAGTATGCTATCTAGGTTGGTCATAACTTTTCTTCCAAGGAGTAAATGTCTTTTAATTTCATGGCTGCAGTCACCATCTGCAGTGATTTGGGAGCCCCCCAAAATAAAGTCTGACACTTTTTCCCCATCTATTTCCCATGAAGTGATGGGACTGGATGCCATGATCTTCGAATATTGAGCTTTAAGCCAACTTTTTCACTCTCCTCTTTCACTTTCATCAAGAGGCTTTCTAGTTCCTCTTCACTTTCTGCCATAAGGGTGGTGTCTTTTCTTCCAAGGAGTAAATGTCTTTTAATTTCATGGCTGCAGTCACCATCTGCAGTGATTTGGGAGCCCCCCAAAATAAAGTCTGCCACTGTTTCCCCATCTATTTCCCATGAAGTGATGGGACTGGATGCCATGATCTTCGAATATTGAGCTTTAAGCCAACTTTTTCACTCTCCTCTTTCACTTTCATCAAGAGGCTTTCTAGTTCCTCTTCACTTTCTGCCATAAGGGTGGTGTCATCTGCATATCTGAGGTTATTGATATTTCTCCCGGTGATCTTGATTCCAGCTTGTGCTTCCAGCCCAGCATTTCTCATGATGTACTCTGCATATAAGTTAAAAATAACTCTAGACTTGCCCAAAGTTACAGATACAATTAGGCAAACAAGATATTCTTCCCCACTATCTACCAACAAATTCTTTAGTTGTAAGACTACAATGGAAAGATACTTCTTCCACAGAAATGGCCACCATTAAAGCAAATGTCATTTTTTAGGCATTTAGGTTCCATTTTTAATCAGGTTCCAAGGGTTATTGAATATCTACTGTTCTCAAGAAATGTCACAAAGTAAAATGCATGTGTGCTAAGTCCCTAGTATCCAACGCTTTGTGACACTATGGACTTTAGCCTGCCAGGCTCCTCTGTCCATGGCATTCTCCAAACAAGAATACTGGAATAGGTTTCCATCTCCTTCTCCAGGGGATCTTCCTAACACAGGGATCGAACCCATGTCTCCTGCGTCTCCTGCATTGCAGTCAGATTCTTTACTGCTGAACCACTGGGGACACCTATCACAAAGTAAGATAGGGGATACTAAAATGACCTAAACAGGGCTGTTGGTCTTAAGGAGAGTATACTCCAGGCCACAAGTTAATATAACTTTATCAACATTATTGTTAATTCTCATGACTACTTGGGATATGGTGTTGTAGGAACTTTGGGAGAGATTATCAGAGCAGATAAAATTTCTTTAGGATTTATTTCATTGCTCCAAATTTGCTCCAGATTTGATGGGATAAAAATTACTTAGGAAAATAGGAGCAGTTACATCTAGGATCCAGCCAGGTTATTAAATCAAACTCTACACTGGGCAGGGGTGGGGAGGGAAATGGAAGGTGGAGAGGCTCAGTCTCAATGATTAGAAAAAGCTGCTCTGGTGTTTCTCAGGCACCTTTTTTTAAAAAATATAAATTTATTTATTTTAATTGGAGGTTAATTACTTTATAATATTGTATTGGTTTTGCCATACATCAACATGAATCCACCACAGGTATACACATATTCCCCATCCTGAACCCCCCTCCCTCCTCCCTCCCTGTATAGATGTATAGAACAGTCTCAGGCACCTTTTTTTGAGAACCACTACCTTGTATGATGGGGCTTCCCTGGTGGCTCAGTGGTAAAGAACCCATCTACCAATGCAGGAGACGTGAGTTCAATCCCTAAGTCAGAAAGATCCCCTGGAGAAGGAAATGGAAACCCACTCCAGGATTATTGCCTGAGAAATCCCATGGACAGAGAAACCTGGCAGGCTACAGTCCATAGGGTTGCCAAGAGTCAGACACGATTTAATGACTAAGCATGCATGCACACCTTGTATGATACCATCTTAAAAATTTTTTTTTTTTAATTGGAGGTTAATTACTTTATAATATTGTATTGGTTTTGCCATACATCAACATGAATCCACCACAGGTATACACATATTCCCCATCCTGAACCCCCCTCCCTCCTCCCTCCCTGTATAGATGTATAGAACAGTCTCAGGCACCTTTTTTTGAGAACCACTACCTTGTATGATGGGGCTTCCCTGGTGGCTCAGTGGTAAAGAACCCATCTACCAATGCAGGAGACGTGAGTTCAATCCCTAAGTCAGAAAGATCCCCTGGAGAAGGAAATGGAAACCCACTCCAGGATTATTGCCTGAGAAATCCCATGGACAGAGAAACCTGGCAGGCTACAGTCCATAGGGTTGCCAAGAGTCAGACACGATTTAATGACTAAGCATGCATGCACACCTTGTATGATACCATCTTAAAAATTTTTTTCCATAAGAACCTTGCTACTTAAAGTGTGACCTATGGACCATGCAAACTTGTTAGAAATTCAGAATCTCAGGCCCCACTTCCACCCTACTGAACCATAAACTACATTTTGACAAGTTCCACAGGCAATACATATGGGCTTTAAATTTTGAGAAATGCTGTATACAGAACTATGGGATTGGAGCCACACATGTTACCCAATGTGCACAGAATTATGCTAAAAGTGTTTAAAATGTGTATAATACACAGTAGCTTAAAATGTATAAAAATGTAAATTACGGTTTGAATTAATAGGCAGAATTTAGCCACCATGATTGTTATAAATGAGGTACAAAGTTTTCTGGGTAGTCAGCAATGAAAGACTTATGATAAATGACTTGGGATTTAGCAATGATTAATTCCCTGGAGACAAATGAGGTCTGAAGCATAACT
The DNA here is from genome assembly GCA_006410675.1 of Oreotragus oreotragus. Taxonomy (NCBI): domain Eukaryota; kingdom Metazoa; phylum Chordata; class Mammalia; order Artiodactyla; family Bovidae; genus Oreotragus; species Oreotragus oreotragus. The sequence continues at coordinate 3,381 of SJYX01018588.1, read as the reverse complement.
GACTTTGCTACAGTACCATATCTAAGGGGTGCACTAATCTACGTCTGGGGTGTGGTCAGATGCACAGGGCCTTCCCTGGTGGCTCAGTGGTAAAAAATTGCCTGCCAATGCAGGAGAGGCGGGTTTGATTCCTAGGTCAAGAAGACCCCCTGGAAAAGGAAATGGTAACCCACTCTAGTATTCTTGCCTGGGAAATCCCACGGACAGAGTTGCCTGGTGGGCTATAGTCCATGGGGTCACAAAGAGTCAGACATGACTCAGTGACTGAACAACAAATGCAAGGTAGCGATGAAGCGTCACGGAACCAGGTGCCATGGTTTTCCGTTAGAAAGGGTTAAATGGAGGAACTGGGAGAATGAAGGAAAATTTCAGGTCGGAAAAAAGGAATTATATTACTGTTTCCCAAGTAATTATATTACTATCAAGTGTTAAGTTTTACATTCACTATCTCTATAAGCAAGGGAATACCTGCACAAGAGCCAAATAGTCAGGCAGGAAGGGAGAAATTATATTAAAGATATTACTAGGATTTATCTCTGGGGTGTTACATTTCCTTCTTTTTTGTTTTCAACAAATTGATTTTAATATGTTATTTTTTGTAGCTGTCTTTTCCCACTCTCCATGTTTTAAGTTTCTCTCTGATCCAGCAATGTATATGCCTAATGGTCACCCTTGGGCTGGGTTACTGAATATTATGAAATTAAGGCTGCCCCAAGAAAAAGAGAGAGAGAGAGACAGACAGAGAGAGAGAGATGAAGGCTACAACCTGCTGCCACTGGCCAAATCCAACACAGAGAAATGTTCTGCCTACCATTACTATGATCTACTCATTTGCTGTTTAATTTGAATATTTTTAAGGTAGACGTGAAACAGTCAATTTTTAAAACTTAACTGTCTCTCTTTTCATATAGTTACATTTATGTCCCTAATCTCTTTGGGCATTTGTGTTTGCAACTTTTGCAGCTGTCAAAGATTGTGGAAATCAGAAATTCTCAACTCTAATTTCTTTCAATGACTTTATTTACAGAACTGTAGGTTATAGGTTGTTTTGGGGGCATTATTCCTAGGAGAATTTTAAATACTGGGTTTAAATTGCTGTTCTGTACAGAATAAAAATCAGAAGGTTTGAAAATATTTACATTCCAATAATGTTAGGAACACAGTGAAAAGAAGTTTTGATGGTTAGTGGGTCAAAGGTCCTATTGAAGTTCAATCAATGTATGTTCCCTTAAAAAAATTATCATAGCTACCCTTTAATATTGACTGAGAAGGAAGGAGCAGCTGGCTCTGTACATGTTTACTGCAGAATTACTCTGTTCACTCCTAGAAGTGAAATTGGTAAGTGAAGTTTTTATTAACCTGAACATTGATTTTATAGTATATTTGAAATATTTATCATGTAGATTATACTTGATTCACTTATACCATAAATGTGCTTATTATACAAGTATAAATGTTTTCCTTTAAATTCTAAATGCATGCACAAGCCATACATTAATTAATTTACTACTCTGTTGACTCAGTGAGGTTTCTGGGAGACCGTCTAGACTGACTCTCTACTATTGTTTTAATAGAATGTCTAAGCATCAAGTAGAAATAGATGTTTCTGATACATCTGACCAAATACAAGTAGCCTCATCACTCTCCAGGATTTAGGAAAAATTAGAAGGAATACCATCTAGGTAAGACTCCTTCAGAAAAGAAAATTTGAAAAAAGAAAAAAAGTGGGGTGAGGGGGTAATCCAAGTCATGCTAGCAAGTGTTGTTGTCATTACCTAGATCAAGATGTGTTTCCTAAATATCCTTCATCCTGCAAAAAAGAGCTGTTTCCATAATCTCTTTTTTATCACCCAGGCTTGGTGCAGATGGTGCCTGATGCTGTAACCCTAGCAAAAATCCATCGCCATTTTGGGCCGATAGGACCCCTGAAAGAAAATACAATCAAAAAATGGTTCAGTCAACACAACCCTTTAAAGGTGGATTATGAAAAGGTTTGTCCTTCTGTAGCTAATTTTAAATGATGTACTTACATAAGGATATACACTGGCTCATTAGATATTCTGATTTATGAAAAAATAAATTGAGTTCTCTTGAGTTCTTGAGTTCTCTTGAGTTTTAATTCACTCAGTCATCAGCCTAGTAATAACACCGTTTAAATGGTGTATTGTTGTCGTTGTTCAGTCATTAAGTCATGTCTGACCCTTTTGACCCTATGGACTGCCATATGCTAGATTTCCCTGTCCTTCACTGTCTCCTGGAATTTGCGTGTCCATTGAATTGGTGATGCTATCTAACCTTCTCATCCTCTGCCACACCCTTCTCCTCCTGCCTTCAATCTTTCCCAGCACCAAGGTCTTTTCCAATGAGGCAGCTCTTCGCATTAGGTGGCCAAAAATTTGGAGCTTCAGCTTCAGCATCAGTCCTACCAATGAATATTCAGGGTTGATTTCCTTTAGGATTGACTAGTTTGATCTTCTTGTAGTCCAAGGGACTGGTATATTAACTTGGTAAAAATTTCTGTATTTGGTTTTTCCTCTGGGTGGAAATTCTGGGCTATCAATAAAGACTTAGCTGCCCCCCTTAGAGCAATCTCACATGAGATGATGCTTCCTGAAATTACCTTCTGTAAGTTACCTCTGCCTATTTGTCCACAATCTATAATTTCTATAAATCACCCTCCTTCCTTTGCAATGTATTTTCTTCTGCTAAGTTCTCTTTTCTCATGCCTTATTCTTTTAATGCTTTCAGAATGTATAATAGAGTTTTCATTTTTTATATCTCAGAATTTACAAAATGTAATATTCCATTTGACCACAAACATTTTCCCACTTTACCCTGGCATCTAGCCTGCAGTATACAGTGTTCAGATTCTGCCCTCAACCAGGGCTCCTAGATGAAAGAATGAGTTGACTAGAGCCAGGCCTTGCCCCACTTGCCAAAGCATGGTCCCCTAGAGAGGTAGGGATGCCTTTATTCTGATTCACACAAAGATGCAATATGGGCCAGCATCACATTTGCTCAGAACCATCTTGAGGCCTAAACATCCCTCCTTCTAGGAAACTCCTCAGTCCTAGGCAAATTGAGAGGTTTGGTCAACCTAATTAGCCTGGGACAGGAAAGAGAGACCCACGATTTAATCTACTCCAGACTTCTATGAGATTGAGTGAGTCAGTGAAAGTTGCTCAGTCATGTACAGCTCTTTGCAACCCCATGGACTATACCTGTCTCTTATACACATCTCAGCTATTTCCCAGGAAGTGATGGGACTGGATGCCATGATCTTCGAATATTGAGCTTTAAGCCAACTTTTTCACTCTCCTCTTTCACTTTCATCAAGAGGCTTTCTAGTTCCTCTTCACTTTCTGCCATAAGGGTGGTGTC
>SJYX01018587.1:466802-550898 GCA_006410675.1 Oreotragus oreotragus | reverse complement strand
ACCCTTTTAGAATCAGAATGCTTATGAACAATACCTAAGGCCATAAAGACACTTGGAAAGATCAGTCTCTTGTCTCTGGGGAGAAATTCCCCCAAGCAGGGAGTCATTTGGACCAGCACACACTGCCGTGGATGCACCCTAGGTTAGAAACGTAGACTTTTAGCACTGTCTCTCACCAACTATACAACTGTCAGTTACCAAGGAAGCAGGGATAAGTGGACACGGGGGAGGCAGCCAGCAACCTCCACCACGGTGTCGGAGGTGGATTCGCTGTGCGATGTCTCAGGAGCCCGGGGGGTCGGGGGATGTTTCTACACTTGACTTCAGCCCTGAGATGCCCCGTGCCAACCTGGCAGCCAGACACGGAGCCGAGTGGTCACTGGGGCCTGGGGCCTGAAGATGGGGCCACTTCTGGAGGTGAGATGACCATGAAAAGGAGCAGAAACTAAAATGGAAAGTGATCAGGGTGAGACAGTATGTGCCTGCCTGGGTCAGGTGCCGTGGGAATAGAAGCACTCAGAGACGTTAAGAGATGCCTAGGCAACTCTTCACTGTTGGCCTCAGCTCTGCCTCAGTCACAGAAGAGACCATCTACTTGGCCTCCATCATCATGTCTTGAAAACACGGAAGGCAACAGAAAGACATAGGGACAGCCTTCCCATGTAAAAGCACTGGATCTCCATGACAACCCCATGTCCTGTGGACAGACAGCTATTTTTATCCCATTTTACAGATGTGAAAACTTGCTCAGTGTTACTGAATGTCCAAGAGGCAGTGCCAGGAGATAGAGTCCAGGTGCTGGGGTTCTCGGTGCAGTGAAGGAATTGCAGGTGTGAGGCAGTGGTCAGGATGTCCTCTGGGACCACTCTGGCTGGGCAAGCTATCCTTCCCTGCCTTTGGGTGTCTGGGGCCTGAGGAGTGAGGAGGCAGCAGCAATGCCTCCCAGCGGCGGGGCAGAGCAGCATGCTGGGGAGCAGGCGGTGTTGGATCACACTCTGCTCAGCAGGCCTGCACCCTAGACTTCCTTTAGAGTCAGCTTTTCCACATGAGCCGGGCTTCCCTGGTGGTTCAGATGATAAAGAATTTGCCTGCAGTGTGAGAGGTCTGGGTTCAATCCCTGGGTCGGGAAGACCCCCTGAAGAAGGGCAAGGGTACCCACTCCAGTATTCTTGCCTGGAGAATCCCATGGATAGAGAAGCCTGACAGGCTACAGTCCATAGGGGTCACAAAGAGTTAGACACAACTGAGCAATAACACTTCCAAATGAACCGGCTTCTGCAGTCATTTCTTGGGAACGGTCCACAGCCAGCTTCAATGCACCTCCTTTGGGTGACCTGCCGTGACAGGCGCTTTGAAGCCTCTCCTGAGTGCCTGCCTCTCCCTCCACTCCCGGACCCATGCCCTCTCTCCGCCACAAGCTGGGGCTTTGTCACTCCCAGCTCTGCCTTTTTCGTTGTCCTCATGACTGCTTCTTCAGTCTCCGCTTGTGGGGCCCCCACTCACCCATCTCTGGGTTATGGCACCCGGATGCCTTCCTCCAGCTCTTCCTCCTGCCACTGTTGCCCATCCCCAGTTAAAAGTCTCCGGAGAGGATCTGATTGGCCCAGCTCATCCTTGCATGCAGATTCCACCTCATAGGCTGCTGCCAGGCAGCATATTGGCCATTTCGAGCCAATCAGCTGATGTCGGGGAGGGGGTGTGGTCACATGATTGGCTTGGAGCTGCCCCGGGCTCTGCGCTGGGCAGTTTCACTTGCAGGAGACCGTGGAGATGAACTGTGAGAGAAACCTACATGTCTGATGCATAGGTGCTATGCTGTGGAAGAATCTGGAAGCCTTTATGGGAGAGCTGATACTTGAGCTAGGCTTGGAAGAATGGGTGGGATTCCAGTGAGCAGAGACGAGGCAGAATGTTCCAGGAGGAGTAAAGGAAACAAAGCAGATGTGCACAGAGCAGCAGGGAGTCTTGTGTGGCCTGAGAGGGATTCATGGTGGGGATCAGGGAGTGGAGGAAAATGAGGCAAAGAGCTGGGCTGAGGCCAAACTGGACCGGGATTGTGTTCTGCAGGAGTGGGGAGAAGCAAGGCTGACATTACAGAGCTGTGCTCTAGGAAGCTGGGAGCAGGTGGACGGTGGAGGGAACTGGGAGGGAGCCCACACTTCCCCCTGCATCCTTTGTCATCCATCTTTCTGTGTCCAGGCAGGAGCCAACCTGCTCTTCACCCTGGCACTCACCAGGCTGAAAAGACACTGGGCACTGAGTGCCTGCATGGGCTTTCCACCGTCCCAAAGTCCTAGCTGCTGGCCAGTGGTCCATCATAGCAGTGACCTATGTCAGTTCGGGGTCAGAGTTCTCTATGCCCTCTCTTCTCATGCCCCAGTGACTGGGGATTGTCCAGCTGTGGTTCTTCTAACAACCTGGATCCCTGAAACACTAGGTGAAGCAGAGCCCTGCCCTCACCCTCTCCTGCTGCGCTGAGCATATAATGTGCCTGAGAAACTTCCTGCAAAGTCACTGAAGTTTGGAGGCTGATTTACTGCAATAGAGCCAAGCCTAACCTAATAGACCAAATGAGGGGACCTCCCTTCTCAGGAGCACAGAGATGGGCTGGCGGTGGGCAGATTGGGGAAGACATCAGGAGTTAGTGCCCTGGGGAGGGTTTGGCTGGAAGGTCTCCACGCACAAGTGCTCACTGCCACTGTGGGGCCACCACTGGGCTGAGCCTGCGTTAGCTGGGCACAGACACCAGCACTGTGGAGGCGGGGGCAGCTAGAGAAGATACGGGGAGCCTGCCTGTAGAGGGTCAGCCACGGGTGGTCAAAGAAGGGGGAGTGTGTCGGATTCACCGGCTACTCAGCCCAGCAAGAGCCCTTGTCCTGGGGAGGAATGAGGCTGGAGACTAGACTCTGCCTCCAAGGCAACAGCCTCCCCCATCTCCAGCAACGTGGCCTTTGGCCGGGAGCTCCGACCAAGGTAAACTTGACCATATTTCTTCCCCACTTAAAAACCAAGAGAAGGTCCATGCGTGTTAGTGGAAGTTTGTTTCAAGGCCATCTACAGCCTGGCCCCTTCCTTCACATCCAGCCAGTCCCCAAACTCTTGTCTCCTTGAAACTCCGTGAGAGGCTTGCCCCTCCAGACTGTGGCCTGTCATTCCCTCCGCCAGAGTGCCCCACACTTGCCCCTCCACAGCTGACCTGCTCTGGCTCTGCCCCACGCTGACCCTGGTTTCTGTCTCTGCTGGAGGCAGGGCCCTGCCGGTATGGCCTGGGGGTCCCTGCCCACAGTCTCAGTCACCTCTCTGAGGTGCAGACAAGGTATGGTTCTCTCCACCTGTGCAGGCCCAGTGCTGGGTGCTGGTTCAGAAGTGACCAAGATAAACATGGCCTTGCCCTCCTAGAACTGACCATCCTGGGGGTGGATGGATATTAACACATGGTCAGAAAAATATACCTATACATCCTGCCTGTAAGTGGGGTGGCGGAAAGGTGGGGGGGCAATCTCCTTTGGTGTAGACTGGGGGTTTTGAGGGAATGTCTCTCTGAGGAGGTGGTTTTTAAAGCTGAGGGGAAATGGGGAGGAGGCCTCGCCAGGCAGGGGCGTGAAGGGTACAGGGAGGGGATGAGCAGTGCTGGGAAAGCCTGAACTGTGGGCCCTGCAAAACCCAAGTCCTGTCTGCAAAACCCAAGATTCTCCCTGGCTTCTCTTTCTCTCCTTGCTGTTCTTCCTACCAGCCCCATCTCTCCTGACCGGATTCTAATATGTACCTCAGGGCACCAGGCGCTGTACTCAGGCCTTTGCACACATTCATTTCCCAGCAACCCTGGGAGAGAGCTGCAGTGGTGCCCATTTTATAGACAAAGTAACTGAGGCTCAGGGAGGTTAAGAGGCCCGCCCAGGTCACTGGTCAGCAAGTGCTGAAGCGCATATTCAAACTCAGGCCGGGTGCTTGTGATGCCTTCTCTGTCCCACAGAGCTCTGGAGCTTGATTTCTGCCCCAGGACCTTGCTCAGCAGAGGCAAGATGCCCTCCTGCCCCACCTCCTCTCTGCATGCTACGGGGAGAGGGTCGTGGGAGTGCAGGAGGCAGTGACCCCAGGGCCAAGCCTCCTGGGGCCCCGCAGCTGGGCATTGATAAGGCAAGGCCCTGAAGTTGCAGGCTGTGAATGATTAAATGGTTACAGCCCCAAACCACCCAGCGGGCATTGTTTTTTGCTGCCAGGCCCGATTGTGTCTACCAGAGTCTCAAAGAAAGTAAAAGTGTCACTGTAAATCAAGGGGGCAGACTCTCATTCAGGCCTGATGACTTGCTGACAACATAATTTCTAGGATTAGGGTGGAGCCCAGGTGAAGACACAGCAGCCAGGTCCCATTGCAGCCCACACAGAAAGGGGGAGGAGACAGCAGTCTGCCCTGCTGGTACCTCCATCCAGGTTCAGCCACCCCCAACATTCCATCCATCCACTACAGTCCCTGGGGAGGTGGGGTGAGCCAAGATGACTGTGGTGCCTGAAGTCACATGACCGGCGCACTCCAAGCTGGGGTTGGAACACTGGGCTCTCTGACCCAACCCCGAAGCCCATATTTCTTTCCAGCAGGGCTGGCAGCCCCAGGGAAAGGAGCCCTGGGCCCCCAGGGGCCACTCGTGGGAGCTGAGTCCAAGCCCCGCGCTGGAGGCCCTCTTAGAAGAGGCTTTCTGGGCCGCATATTACCGCCAGTGTCTGAGCATCTCAGCGTGATGAGGACCCCGGTGCTGATGTCAGGGTCTCCGGGCTGGGACCTCCCAAGGGTGAGGATGAGGAGGACACGGGTAGGGCTGCACAGGAGACTCTTGGGGATGAAAGCAGCTTTCCAGGAGGTGAAAGCAGCCTTGATTCTATTTCTGAGATCTTTAACTGACTCCAGGACCAACCTAGAAAACTCTAGGTAACTGACTTCTTAGTTTGTGTGCATAATGGTGGCAGTGGAGGGGTGGAGGGGAGAGCAGGTTGAGGTTTCTAGTCTCCTAAAGTCCTGTCAGTCTGCTCTGTATAGACAGGGACCCTCTCCCACTCTTTCCTGTAGGATCCTGCACAGCTTAACTAACCAGAGTAGTTTTTAGAAGCAATGCTTCCTAGTACTGTCCTAGCTACCTAGCTAAGTCACTTCAGTCTTGTCTGACTCTTTGCAACCCCATGGAGTATAGCCCACCAGCCTTCTCAGGCCATGGGATTCTTCAGGCAAGAATCCTGGAGTGAGTTGCCATTTCCTCCTCCAGGGGATCTTCCTGAACCAGGGATTGAACCCAGGTCTCCTGTGTTCCAGGCAGATTCTTTATCTTTTGACCCTCCTCTGTCCAACACATAGAACTATATTCAATATCTTGTAATATCATTAATGGAAAAGAATCTGAAAATATATATCTATTCACTGAATCACTTTGCTGTGTACTTGACACTAACACAACATTGTAAATCAACTATATTTCAGTTTTAAAAAATTATCCAAAAAAAGAAAATCTATATAGAGACAGAAAATAGATTAGTGGTTGCCCAGGGCAAGGAGAAAACGGGAATTAATTAACAGTGAAGGGGGGAAAGGGGGACTTCCCTCTTGGTCCCGTGGTTAAGCCTCTACCTTTCCAATGCAGGGGACGGGGGTTCAGTCCCTAGTCAGGGAAGTAAGGTCCCACATGCTATGGCATAGGGCCAAAAATTTTTTTTTAATTAAAAAAAAACAAAACCGGTGAATGGATGTGAGGGATCTCATTGGGGTGATAGAAATGTTCTACAATTGATTTATGGTGACAGTTGCACAATTTGGTAAAGTGAAAGTGAAAGTGAAGTCGCTCAGTTGTGTCCGACTCTTTAGGACCCCGTGGACTGTAACCTACTAGGCTTGAACCCCAGCAGGGTTCAATCCCTGGGTCGGGAAGATCCCCTGGAGAAGGAAATGGCAACCCACTCCAGTATTCTTGACTGGAGAATCCCATGGACGGAGGAGCCTGGTAGGTTACAGTCCATGGGGTCGCAAAGAGTCAGACACGACTGAGTGACTTCACTTTCACTTTCACTTTACCAAGTTGTGCAACTGTCACCATAAATCAATTGTAGAACATTTCCATCACCCCAATGAGATCCCTCACATCCATTCACCGGTTTTGTTTTTTTTTAATTAAAAAAAAAATTTTGGCCCTATGCCATAGCATGTGGGACCTTACTTCCCTGACTAGGGACTGAACCCCCGTCCCCTGCATTGGAAAGGTAGAGGCTTAACCACGGGACCAAGAGGGAAGTCCCCCTTTCCCCCCTTCACTGTTAATTAATTCCCGTTTTCTCCTTGCCCTGGGCAACCACTAATCTATTTTCTGTCTCTATATAGATTTTCTTTTTTTGGATAATTTTTTAAAACTGAAATATAGTTGATTTACAATGTTGTGTTAGTGTCAAGTACACAGCAAAGTGATTCAGTGAATAGATATACATTTTCAGATTCTTTTCCATTAATGATATTACAAGATATTGAATATAGTTCTATGTGTTGGACAGAGGAGGGTCAAAAGATAAAGAATCTGCCTGGAACACAGGAGACCTGGGTTCAATCCCTGGTTCAGGAAGATCCCCTGGAGGAGGAAATGGCAACTCACTCCAGGATTCTTGCCTGAAGAATCCCATGGCCTGAGAAGGCTGGTGGGCTATACTCCATGGGGTTGCAAAGAGTCAGACAAGACTGAAGTGACTTAGCTAGGTAGCTAGGACAGTACTAGGAAGCATTGCTTCTAAAAACTACTCTGGTTAGTTAAGTTGTGCAGGATCCTACAGGAAAGAGTGGGAGAGGGTCCCTGTCTATACAGAGCAGACTGACAGGACTTTAGGAGACTAGAAACCTCAACCTGCTCTCCCCTCCACCCCTCCACTGCCACCATTATGCACACAAACTAAGAAGTCAGTTACCTAGAGTTTTCTAGGTTGGTCCTGGAGTCAGTTAAAGATCTCAGAAATAGAATCAAGGCTGCTTTCACCTCCTGGAAAGCTGCTTTCATCCCCAAGAGTCTCCTGTGCAGCCCTACCCGTGTCCTCCTCATCCTCACCCTTGGGAGGTCCCAGCCCGGAGACCCTGACATCAGCACCGGGGTCCTCATCACGCTGAGATGCTCAGACACTGGCGGTAATATGCGGCCCAGAAAGCCTCTTCTAAGAGGGCCTCCAGCGCGGGGCTTGGACTCAGCTCCCACGAGTGGCCCCTGGGGGCCCAGGGCTCCTTTCCCTGGGGCTGCCAGCCCTGCTGGAAAGAAATATGGGCTTCGGGGTTGGGTCAGAGAGCCCAGTGTTCCAACCCCAGCTTGGAGTGCGCCGGTCATGTGACTTCAGGCACCACAGTCATCTTGGCTCACCCCACCTCCCCAGGGACTGTAGTGGATGGATGGAATGTTGGGGGTGGCTGAACCTGGATGGAGGTACCAGCAGGGCAGACTGCTGTCTCCTCCCCCTTTCTGTGTGGGCTGCAATGGGACCTGGCTGCTGTGTCTTCACCTGGGCTCCACCCTAATCCTAGAAATTATGTTGTCAGCAAGTCATCAGGCCTGAATGAGAGTCTGCCCCCTTGATTTACAGTGACACTTTTACTTTCTTTGAGACTCTGGTAGACACAATCGGGCCTGGCAGCAAAAAACAATGCCCGCTGAGTGGTTTGGGGCTGTAACCATTTAACCATTCACAGCCTGCAACTTCAGGGCCTTGCCTTACCAATGCCCGGCTGCGGGGCCCCAGGAGGCTTGGCCCTGGGGTCACTGCCTCCTGCACTCCCACGACCCTCTCCCCGTAGCATGCAGAGAGGAGGTGGGGCAGGAGGGCATCTTGCCTCTGCTGAGCAAGGTCCTGGGGCAGAAATCAAGCTCCAGAGCTCTGTGGGACAGAGAAGGCATCACAAGCACCCGGCCTGAGTTTGAATATGCGCTTCAGCACTTGCTGACCAGTGACCTGGGCGGGCCTCTTAACCTCCCTGAGCCTCAGTTACTTTGTCTATAAAATGGGCACCACTGCAGCTCTCTCCCAGGGTTGCTGGGAAATGAATGTGTGCAAAGGCCTGAGTACAGCGCCTGGTGCCCTGAGGTACATATTAGAATCCGGTCAGGAGAGATGGGGCTGGTAGGAAGAACAGCAAGGAGAGAAAGAGAAGCCAGGGAGAATCTTGGGTTTTGCAGACAGGACTTGGGTTTTGCAGGGCCCACAGTTCAGGCTTTCCCAGCACTGCTCATCCCCTCCCTGTACCCTTCACGCCCCTGCCTGGCGAGGCCTCTTCCCCATTTCCCCTCAGCTTTAAAAACCACCTCCTCAGAGAGACATTCCCTCAAAACCCCCAGTCTACACCAAAGGAGATTGCCCCCCCACCTTTCCGCCACCCCACTTACAGGCAGGATGTATAGGTATATTTTTCTGACCATGTGTTAATATCCATCCACCCCCAGGATGGTCAATTCTAGGAGGGCAAGGCCATGTTTATCTTGGTCACTTCTGAACCAGCACCCAGCACTGGGCCTGCACAGGTGGAGAGAACCATACCTTGTCTGCACCTCAGAGAGGTGACTGAGACTGTGGGCAGGGACCCCCAGGCCATACCGGCAGGGCCCTGCCTCCAGCAGAGACAGAAACCAGGGTCAGCGTGGGGCAGAGCCAGAGCAGGTCAGCTGTGGAGGGGCAAGTGTGGGGCACTCTGGCGGAGGGAATGACAGGCCACAGTCTGGAGGGGCAAGCCTCTCACGGAGTTTCAAGGAGACAAGAGTTTGGGGACTGGCTGGATGTGAAGGAAGGGGCCAGGCTGTAGATGGCCTTGAAACAAACTTCCACTAACTCCACAGTTCAGGCTTTCCCAGCACTGCTCATCCCCTCCCTGTACCCTTCACGCCCCTGCCTGGCGAGGCCTCCTCCCCATTTCCCCTCAGCTTTAAAAACCACCTCCTCAGAGAGACATTCCCTCAAAACCCCCAGTCTACACCAAAGGAGATTGCCCCCCCACCTTTCCGCCACCCCACTTACAGGCAGGATGTATAGGTATATTTTTCTGACCATGTGTTAATATCCATCCACCCCCAGGATGGTCAGTTCTAGGAGGGCAAGGCCATGTTTATCTTGGTCACTTCTGAACCAGCACCCAGCACTGGGCCTGCACAGGTGGAGAGAACCATACCTTGTCTGCACCTCAGAGAGGTGACTGAGACTGTGGGCAGGGACCCCCAGGCCATACCGGCAGGGCCCTGCCTCCAGCAGAGACAGAAACCAGGGTCAGCGTGGGGCAGAGCCAGAGCAGGTCAGCTGTGGAGGGGCAAGTGTGGGGCACTCTGGCGGAGGGAATGACAGGCCACAGTCTGGAGGGGCAAGCCTCTCACGGAGTTTCAAGGAGACAAGAGTCTGGGGACTGGCTGGATGTGAAGGAAGGGGCCAGGCTGTAGATGGCCTTGAAACAAACTTCCACTAACACGCATGGACCTTCTCTTGGTTTTTAAGTGGGGAAGAAATATGGTCAAGTTTACCTTGGTCGGAGCTCCCGGCCAAAGGCCACGTTGCTGGAGATGGGGGAGGCTGTTGCCTTGGAGGCAGAGTCTAGTCTCCAGCCTCATTCCTCCCCAGGACAAGGGCTCTTGCTGGGCTGAGTAGCCGGTGAATCCGACACACTCCCCCTTCTTTGACCACCCGTGGCTGACCCTCTACAGGCAGGCTCCCCGTATCTTCTCTAGCTGCCCCCGCCTCCACAGTGCTGGTGTCTGTGCCCAGCTAACGCAGGCTCAGCCCAGTGGTGGCCCCACAGTGGCAGTGAGCACTTGTGCGTGGAGACCTTCCAGCCAAACCCTCCCCAGGGCACTAACTCCTGATGTCTTCCCCAATCTGCCCACCGCCAGCCCATCTCTGTGCTCCTGAGAAGGGAGGTCCCCTCATTTGGTCTATTAGGTTAGGCTTGGCTCTATTGCAGTAAATCAGCCTCCAAACTTCAGTGACTTTGCAGGAAGTTTCTCAGGCACATTATATGCTCAGCGCAGCAGGAGAGGGTGAGGGCAGGGCTCTGCTTCACCTAGTGTTTCAGGGATCCAGGTTGTTAGAAGAACCACAGCTGGACAATCCCCAGTCACTGGGGCATGAGAAGAGAGGGCATAGAGAACTCTGACCCCGAACTGACATAGGTCACTGCTATGATGGACCACTGGCCAGCAGCTAGGACTTTGGGACGGTGGAAAGCCCATGCAGGCACTCAGTGCCCAGTGTCTTTTCAGCCTGGTGAGTGCCAGGGTGAAGAGCAGGTTGGCTCCTGCCTGGACACAGAAAGATGGATGACAAAGGATGCAGGGGGAAGTGTGGGCTCCCTCCCAGTTCCCTCCACCGTCCACCTGCTCCCAGCTTCCTAGAGCACAGCTCTGTAATGTCAGCCTTGCTTCTCCCCACTCCTGCAGAACACAATCCCGGTCCAGTTTGGCCTCAGCCCAGCTCTTTGCCTCATTTTCCTCCACTCCCTGATCCCCACCATGAATCCCTCTCAGGCCACACAAGACTCCCTGCTGCTCTGTGCACATCTGCTTTGTTTCCTTTACTCCTCCTGGAACATTCTGCCTCGTCTCTGCTCACTGGAATCCCACCCATTCTTCCAAGCCTAGCTCAAGTATCAGCTCTCCCATAAAGGCTTCCAGATTCTTCCACAGCATAGCACCTATGCATCAGACATGTAGGTTTCTCTCACAGTTCATCTCCACGGTCTCCTGCAAGTGAAACTGCCCAGCGCAGAGCCCAGGGGCAGCTCCAAGCCAATCATGTGACCACACCCCCTCCCCGACATCAGCTGATTGGCTCGAAATGGCCAATATGCTGCCTGGCAGCAGCCTATGAGGTGGAATCTGCATGCAAGGATGAGCTGGGCCAATCAGATCCTCTCCGGAGACTTTTAACTGGGGATGGGCAACAGTGGCAGGAGGAAGAGCTGGAGGAAGGCATCCGGGTGCCATAACCCAGAGATGGGTGAGTGGGGGCCCCACAAGCGGAGACTGAAGAAGCAGTCATGAGGACAACGAAAAAGGCAGAGCTGGGAGTGACAAAGCCCCAGCTTGTGGCGGAGAGAGGGCATGGGTCCGGGAGTGGAGGGAGAGGCAGGCACTCAGGAGAGGCTTCAAAGCGCCTGTCACGGCAGGTCACCCAAAGGAGGTGCATTGAAGCTGGCTGTGGACCGTTCCCAAGAAATGACTGCAGAAGCCGGTTCATTTGGAAGTGTTATTGCTCAGTTGTGTCTAACTCTTTGTGACCCCTATGGACTGTAGCCTGTCAGGCTTCTCTATCCATGGGATTCTCCAGGCAAGAATACTGGAGTGGGTACCCTTGCCCTTCTTCAGGGGGTCTTCCCGACCCAGGGATTGAACCCAGACCTCTCACACTGCAGGCAAATTCTTTATCATCTGAACCACCAGGGAAGCCCGGCTCATGTGGAAAAGCTGACTCTAAAGGAAGTCTAGGGTGCAGGCCTGCTGAGCAGAGTGTGATCCAACACCGCCTGCTCCCCAGCATGCTGCTCTGCCCCGCCGCTGGGAGGCATTGCTGCTGCCTCCTCACTCCTCAGGCCCCAGACACCCAAAGGCAGGGAAGGATAGCTTGCCCAGCCAGAGTGGTCCCAGAGGACATCCTGACCACTGCCTCACACCTGCAATTCCTTCACTGCACCGAGAACCCCAGCACCTGGACTCTATCTCCTGGCACTGCCTCTTGGACATTCAGTATCACTGAGCAAGTTTTCACATCTGTAAAATGGGATAAAAATAGCTGTCTGTCCACAGGACATGGGGTTGTCATGGAGATCCAGTGCTTTTACATGGGAAGGCTGTCCCTATGTCTTTCTGTTGCCTTCCGTGTTTTCAAGACATGATGATGGAGGCCAAGTAGATGGTCTCTTCTGTGACTGAGGCAGAGCTGAGGCCAACAGTGAAGAGTTGCCTAGGCATCTCTTAACGTCTCTGAGTGCTTCTATTCCCACGGCACCTGACCCAGGCAGGCACATACTGTCTCACCCTGATCACTTTCCATTTTAGTTTCTGCTCCTTTTCATGGTCATCTCACCTCCAGAAGTGGCCCCATCTTCAGGCCCCAGGCCCCAGTGACCACTCGGCTCCGTGTCTGGCTGCCAGGTTGGCACGGGGCATCTCAGGGCTGAAGTCAAGTGTAGAAACATCCCCCGACCCCCCGGGCTCCTGAGACATCGCACAGCGAATCCACCTCCGACACCGTGGTGGAGGTTGCTGGCTGCCTCCCCCGTGTCCACTTATCCCTGCTTCCTTGGTAACTGACAGTTGTATAGTTGGTGAGAGACAGTGCTAAAAGGCTACGTTTCTAACCTAGGGTGCATCCACGGCAGTGTGTGCTGGTCCAAATGACTCCCTGCTTGGGGGAATTTCTCCCCAGAGACAAGAGACTGATCTTTCCAAGTGTCTTTATGGCCTTAGGTATTGTTCATAAGCATTCTGATTCTAAAAGGGTCTAGGGTCAAATCCATTTAGGAAAAGTGTCTACACAGATCTCACTGCTCTAGGTCCTGCCCAAGACCAGTTTCTGTAGTTAAGGTCTTGAGTGAGCACATGTGCAGGGGACTCTCATTTCATCTGCTGAACCAGCACCTGCTAAACACACTCAAGAAACACTAAGTTAAAACATCTGCTCTTCCAAAGACCTCGCTCTTTTTCATTACAGACCAAGAGGCTCAGCACCAGGCTCCAGAGGAAAGACAGCTTTTGTTTCAGAGGAAGAGGATGGCAAAGAACAAAAACACGGACAAACCCAAATTCTCATGAACGTGAAAATCGCTCAGTCGCGTGTGACTCTTTGCAACCCTATGGACTAAAAAGTCCGTGGAATTCTCTAGGCCAGAATACTGGAGTGGGTAGCCTAGCCCTTCTCCAGGGGCCCTTCCCAAACCAGGAATTGAACCGGGGTCTCCTTCATTGCAGGTGGATTCTTTACCAGCTAAGCTATGAGGGAAGCCCAAATCCTCATGAGCACCAGCTAGAAAGGCAAGGCCAAGGCAGGGCTGATTAGAATACAGATGCCTTCACTGGGAGAAGTCAGGCTGCATCTCCTCCCCACCACACACTCCCCAGGAGGGAGGGTGGCAGGCGGTGACCTGTGTCCTGAGGAGGGCGGGCCCCCGTGGAGGGAGGCAAGAGCGATCCCAGAGGTAGAAGCAGAAGAGCCAGCAGTGCTGGGGCCCTGGGACACACGGGGAGCAAAAGCGATGGCATGTGCCTTCTCTGGGTGCTGTTTCTTTGAGTCTTGACTAAAAGGAAGAGCTCTGATAAAGGGATGTGCAAGTAGATAACTGCAAAGCAGGCCTGCCTGTTTAGAGGCAAATTAAATGGACTCAATTGCAGCAACTGGAATAGAATTTCCATAAGCTCCCAACACCTCACCCGCCTCTCTGCCTCTGTGCTCAAGGACACTGCCTTCTCTCTGGTATGTATGGAGCCTTCCTGGCCCCAGCAAAGACCTCTGCTCTCCTTGTCCACTCAAGGACATTGCTCCCAGCTGGTCCTCTCCCCCACTGGGTAATCCCCATCAGCAGGAACACATGCTGCCAAGAGTGCTGAGTGGTTGTGGCCCATGGGCTTAGTTGCCTCTCAGCATGTGAGATCTTCCCAGACCACGCCTTCTGCATTGGCAGGCGGAGTGCCTCCCTTCTCTTTACAGCCAAACTCTGCTAAGAGTTGTCCATCCCTCTTCTCCCCTTCTCTTTTGGAGCCACTCTGATCAGCCTTTGACCCCCCTGCTCCTCCAAAACTGCTCTTGCCTCCATCACCAGTGACCTCTGGTTTGGACCCAGCATCCACGCTCTGTCCTCATCACTTTACCTTGGAACAACATTTCACCTGATGCTCAGTCCCTCCTCCTGGTGCCACCCTCCTCTTGGGGCTTCTGGGATGCCACACCTGCCTAATTCTCCTCCTGTTTCTTTGCTCCTGTCCAGTTTTCTGCTAGTTCCTCCCCATCTTACTGTCTTTTATGTAATGGAGTGCTCTTGGGTTCAATTAATCCGAACCCCTTCCATTTTATAACCACACTCCCTCCCTAGATTTGACAGTATTCAACAGAAGTTTAATATCAAGCACACATGTAATTAAATTTGTTCTAGTACCCATATTTTAAAAAGTAAAAATATTAACAGGTAAAACTAACTTTAATAACATCTCATTAACTTAATATAGCCAAAATACCATTTAAACATGTAATCAACATAAAAATTATTGAGACACAACTTTTTGTACTAAATCTTCAAAACACCGTGTATATATGACACAGCATATGTCAATGTGGACACCAATTTTCATTGGAAATTCTTGATCTGTATTTAGATTTCATGAACTCTATAGTTGAAAAAGTAGATGTATATACCCAAGTTCCAAACATACTAAGCTTTTTTTTTTTAACCAGTAACTCAATCCAGTATCGTTTAAAAAATGTTAATTAAACATTTAGAACTTCAGTTGCACGATTTCCACTAATTTCAAGTGCTCGGTAGCCACATGTGGCCAGCGCCTACAGAGGTAGATCCTCTCAGAAAACTGTGGTTCTAAATACCAGCAGGTCTTGCTGATGACTTCCCATGTTTATCTCCAGCCCGTACATTTATTTCCTCTGGCCCTGCAGACCTGTCTAACCAGTGTCTACTCAGCCCTGCCCTTGGATGTCTCATGCATACCTCCAAACCTCACCTGTTCAAAACTGCACCCCAGAGAGGCCCACTCCCACCCACCGAACGAGCAGGGCCAGTTTTCTCCATCTCGGTTAATAGCCACCTCTTTCTTCCTGTTGCTCAAGACAAAACCTTGGCTCTCTCCTTGTCCTTTCTTTCTCTCTTACCTCCTATCTGGCCTGGCAGTAAATCTTGAGAGTTTTCCCATTAAAGTATTTCCAAAATTCCATTTCCGGTCATTTTAGCTCCCAACACCGTTGGACATGTCCCTCATGGCTCCTAGGTTACTAAAGGGCCTCCTGGCTTCTGACCTGCCCCCTGCAGTCTGTCCTCATGCAGAACGATGCTTTTAAAAGAAGTCAGATGCGCCCTTCTTTGCTCAGAACCCTGCAGGGCTCCCAGCTCACCCAGGAGAGAAGCCCCAGTCCTTACGAAGGCCCCACAAGGCCTCCCTCATTTGATCTCCCGCGCCCTCCACCCGACCCCACTCCTCCCCAGCGGACCCCTTCAGCCCCAGCTTCTCCTCCCCCACCCTGCTTCAGCCACACTGGCCTCCCGGCTGCTCCTGGAACACTGGAGGCAAACTCAAATCTCGCTCTTTCCCTCCCTGTACATTTCATATCCTCTTTCCCTGCATTTTTTTGCCTTTTGCCTTAATTACTGGCACGTTATGTATTTTACTTATGCTGTTCTGTCTCTTCCATTATAATGTAAGCTCCAGGAGGGACTTTTGTATGTGTTTGTTTTTGCTGCTCTTAACTGGGTGCCTAGAATAGTACCTGGAACCTATCAGGCGCTCAAGAAAAATTTAAAGTGAGTGACTTCCAGGAAGACAGAAAAACTGGAGCAAATCCAGGAGCAGTTGCTGCCTTGAGAAGCCTGAAGCTGAAACTGGCAGGGGGCCCAGACCGCTCCCCGGGTTGGGACTGGGTCAGGGGCGGTCACGGAAACCTCCCTGCACTGGGATCTTGCTATCCGCAAGATGGGAGCGGGCGCAGGCAGCTCAGTCTTGGGAGAGCGGCGGGTCTGTGATCTGCTTCCGAGAGGCTGGCAGAAAGGCAGAGGCGGGTTGGCTTTCTCCGCTACAACCGCCTCCCGGCCCAGGGAAGCCCGGGAGATCCGAATGTCGAAGAACTCTGAAAAAGCAAAACGTGTCTTTAAACGCAAGCAGGGGATTTGCGCGGAGGATCCTAAATGACAGCTGGCCCCGCGGCGGAGCGCGGAGGGCGGGCCGGGCTTTGTCCCGGGGGGAGGAGCTGAGGGCTCGGAGAACGCGCGGGTCACGTGGCTGCCCGTGGGCGCCTCCCCGCTCCAACCCCGCAGGACCCGCGCTCGGGGGAAAGGAGCTGGAGGCGGGCTGTGGGCCCTGAAGCCTGGGAGGGCAGCTGCGGACGCATCGCGGGGGTCAAACACTCCCTGTCCTCCGTCCCGCCGGCACAGTGCAAGCCCGAGCCATCGCTCCGAGCCGGACGCGCGACCTCCGGTGCCCGGGGCCCCCCTCTCCCGCCGCCGGTACGCCTGCGCCGCCGGCGCGCACGCGGGCCGTGCGTACAAAGGAGAGCCTTTCCCGGGCGCCCGCGCTGCCGCGGCCCCGGCCCAGCTCGGGGCGGGGGGTGATCGCCCGCGAGCGGCTCCCGGCCCGCAGGCTCCCCGGCCGCCTGCCCCGGAGCTGCCCTTCATTTATTTATTTTGGTGGAGGAAGGCGGGGGTCATCTATCTTGGAGCAGAAAATCTTTCCAGGAAGTTTGTACCTATTAATATTTCAGTTCCTGGCAGCGGCTTTAAGTGCGGGTGCGTGGGGGAAGGGCCAAGTTCAATGCGGCAGGAGAGGGAGCTGCGGAGCCAGGCCGAGTGTTCTCGATAGGCCTGAGGCAGTGGGGCAGAGGGGCAGGCCCGCGTCTCCCGGACGCATTCCTTGCGCCGCATACAGGAGCTGCCCGGACCCCCGTGGGCCGCGGGCACGACGGCGGCGGGTGCTCTTGGGAGCGTCGCGCTCGGGGCTCCTGCGGGGAGAAGCGGACCCCGAGTCTGCCACCGGAGAGGGGACGTCAGAGGGAGCGGGGAGGAAGGAAAGGCGAAGCCGGGAGCACCGAGTCTCCGAGGGCGCATCCCCGCGTCTCCGAGGGCGCATCCCCGCGAGCGAGGGTCAGCTAGCCGGGTCTCTGCAGCTCAAACCGCAGCCAGCGTTCGCGGGAAACCGACGACGGTGAGGGCCAGAGCTCCGACAAGGTCCAGACGCCCTTTCTGACCTTGGTCCGGTCACAGAATGGGAGGGCGCTGCAGCAGAAACTGACCTTATAAAGCTCGGATACTCCTCGCAACCGCCCTGCAAGGTTATCGTTATCTCCAGTCTTCAGAAAATGAAGCTCGGAGAAATTAAATAACCTGCTACACAGCGAGGTCCCCCTTTTGGACATATCTTGCAAGAAAGCGTCCCTTGGTAGCAAATGCATCTCTGATCGCTGTGCTTCCTAGAGTAGTGCCCCCTGCCCCGACACACACAGAATCACTCTCTAAGGGAAACCATGGCAACGAGAACTCTAGACCCACAGCACCAGGACTTGTCAGCTTTTCAGAATCCCCTTCATTCACCGCAGAAGTGCGGGCTTAGGCTTTCTAGCCAATCACACAACTGGAACACCGATCCTTTTGCCAAAGAAACTTATTTGTAACGTTCCTCCCCTGCCTGTGAAGATAAAGAGATTTGAAGCAGTTGACCTGGCCATCTCTGGAGCGGAGCTCCTGAAAAGGTTACTTCAAGTGCTAACAGCCGCAGGGTAAACACTGAAGTCTCACAGAGCAGCAGGGCACTGTCTCGGCCCCAGTATTGCAAAGTCGGTGGTAGACACCATGGCAGCCTTTTTGCTCAGCCCCAGTCTCCTCAGGGACTCTGGCCAGCCCCGCACGGAGGTCACTCGCTCCAGGGCCAAGACTTGAAAACCCTCGGGCAAGGAGCAGTTGGGCTTATGCATCTTCTCACTCTAGTGTCCAGGAAATCCTCCCCCTTGCCCCGTCCCCATCCCTAGCCACTTGTGTTTCCTCCAGATCGCCAGAGCCCCGCTGGCCTATGGACCAGAGGGGAGGATGTGAGAGATTCAAGCGATTTAAAGTAGAGCTTGCTGACTGGAAAATCTTTCCTGACCAGGGCTCCTAGGAAAAATACTCATAGAAAAACCCCTAAAGGAGAACTGGCTGCCGCATCTGTCTCATGATGATGCCAGCCTTGGTGATCCGGTGGAGGAATTCCATCCCTCTGCCGGCTCCAGTCAGCAGGGAGTGCTTTGTGGAGGAGGCTTCAGAGAGCTTTCTCCCCCAGGTCTGGGCCATACCCAAAGCACCCTGCTTCTGTTTGCATTCCCACCACTGAGGTTTCCGTGGGGGCTGGGGGTGCTGTCGGTGAAACACATGCCCTCTCCCCAGCTTGGGTGGGCCAGCCCTGCCAGCTGCCTTCACTTTTGGCTGCAGAAAGCCTGCCAGGCTGCAGTGTGCAAGGGCCTGGAACAATGACTGGTAGCATCAGCTATTTTAATGCAGAGTTAGGCACACAATCCTTGCTAAAAATAAATACAAAGGAAAACCCCAAAGTAGCTGAGCCTATTTTAATACCTTTTATTTTTCTTGTCCCTGGTTCTTTTGTCTTCCCTTGCAACTTGGAAGTAGTGTTTCACACGGGGCCCCCCTCCACACCATGTCCTACCGACGGAGGGACGGTCGTACTGCCCAGTCTTGATCACTGGCAGGAATAGCAGAGGGAATAGAGGGAACAAAAGGAGAAGGACTCCACAGTTATTTATCTGAGTGCAATTTATATTGTTAAATAGAACGATGGCACAGCTTCTGAGATAACTACAAAGGAGCTTAGGGGTGATGAGCCCTCTTCCCACTGCCTCTCCCCTGTCCAGCACAGCCCCACCTTGAGGAGAATGGATATTTGCAAAGCACCTGGCTGAGAAATAGCTAGCTGCCCTCCTCTGATGGGAGGAAACAAATCCGAGTGCCTCTGGACTCCCAGGGGCATCGCTGCTTACCTTTTCAGAAGGGTGTCTACTGTTAAATTACTTAAACAAGGAGGCCTTTAGACTGCCTGTGGCTCTAATGCATTGGGGGCTACCTAGGCAGACCAAAACCTAAGCCTGTAAATGCTTCAAGGTTATGAAATCAGACCTGTAAAGATAAATCACAAACAGCCAGCTAGTCTGTAAGCTATGGCCAAGAAATAATTTCCTTTCTTTGCTTCCGCAAATAAGTCTCTCTGTCTTCCCTGGAGAAGTACTCCTACCCACTTCCAGTTTAGCTCTGCCCTCTTCAGGTGGGGTTTTTGCTCAGACTCTTAGAATTTTGAATATGTCTCAGTTGATAGTGTTGGAATCAGTGACCCCTCTTTTCTCTGGGAACTGATCCTCATCCAAGGAGACAGTTTCTCCCTGCTGAGACATTACAGATTTTCTCTCCCTCCCCTGACCGGCACCTCTCTCAGAGTTGATAGGATCAGGGTGGACCCTTGACCCTATCAGGCTCTTCCCTGGAATTTTGGAACAGAGGAGAAAGGGAGGGAAGGAGAGAGAGAATGAAGCCCAACATCTAGGCCTCCTCAGAGAGTTTTTAGTGCCTTTTTTTTTTTTTCAGCTTACAGGGCACACTTTCCCATTTCTTTGCATGTCTCTCTTTTTTAATCAGTAAGTGGGCATTTTAGGTTAGGCATTATAGCGGTTTTGAACTTGGACACATTTCCCCGCCCCATCCCACCCCTGCAACCCCCCAAGTTTACCATTGGGTGGATTTGTTTATCTACTGGCTCAGACCAATTCTGCAGAGCCTGTCTGCCCGTAATGTGCTACTCCTGCTCTCTCTGCTACATTTTTTCTTCTCGTTGTGATTTTTAATCTGGCCTTCCTAGAGGCTAACCCTGTGAGCCAGCGATGGGTCAGAGGTTTGTGCCCACACGTTTGAGCCAGTGAGGCTTCTACCCTTTGCCAGTAGATCCGTGTGTAGGTCAGGGGAATCCATTCAAAGCTCAGGCAGTTGTGCGAAAGTGACCCTGCCTTTACTTTCTGCCAGGCGCTTTTGTGTCTCTTCCGTATGCATGCAAGGCATGCATTCAGCCCAAGGATGTGTGGAGAACCAGGGCCCTCTCTGGTCTCTCCTGAGTGGTGCAGCCTTGGGCCCACGCATGCACCTTTCCAAACCACCCAGGATATGGACTGGATGCCCAGGAGAAGGGCCCCCTTTGTCCCCCTCCAGAGGACATTGGTCACCGGTGTCTGGCCCTTTATCGTCATGACCAAGAGGATGCCTATGATAGGACCTCAGGCACAGCCCAGAGGCCAGAGCTCCTCTGCTGAAGAGAGAGCTGGGGTCCTCCTGCTCTCACAGAAAAATGAAGACTTCTGCTCCACGCTAATTCTACACAGCCTTCCCACTTCTCCCCTTCAGCAGAGAGCAGGTCAGGCCTGGGGCAAGCAGACCACAGGTTCTCGGGCACCAGAAACTCAGGGCTCGGGTGGGGAAGAGAGCCAGATATGTGATTAGCTCTAGGACAGTCCCCTAGGTGCCCTAACCGAGGTGGGGCAGGAGGTTGACTGGGGACAGGGTGGGATGCGGATGGGCAGACGCTGGGCCCTGACGGACAAGGGGGCTCCGGCTTCCCCCGCTTCTGTCTCCTCTGCTTGCCCCTCCTGGCTCTTGATATGCCCCCAACCCCCTGGCCTCATTTCACTTCCAAAGTGGATCAGCACACTTTGGTCCTTTGATTGGTGGGTTTTCTAAGATTTGTATTGCTAAAAGATAAACTGAGGCAGATTAAAAATCTTTTTTAAGAGTAAACTTAAACTGATCAAAAATCAGTTCAAATTGGGCAGCATCCAATCTAACAGAGCTGTACAAAAGGAAAGACTTTTATAGGCAGAAGTGGGAAGGAACAGTTAATATGAGGCTGAAAGCAGATGCGTTATCGCAAGGTCACCTTTCTTTAGGGGATGGCAGGGGTGCGTCAGGTGGATAAGCTCACTAGTGCTAACTGGCTTTGTTTCCTGATGGACTGGCTTTATTATTATTATTATTTTTTTGGATTGGTTTTAGATTACATTTCTGGGACTGCAGAAACTGTAATTAAGTCTTGCATTGGTAACGTAGGGCTTAGCATAAGCAAGTCCATTTTGGGCCTGTTGCCTTGTTTTTTTCCCCACAGTGTTGCTCTGTTGTGCTTATTTATTTATTGTTATGCCTCACTTTTGTAAGTATTTGACTTACTTACTTCCTGGGCTTCCCTGGTGGCTCAGAAGTTAAAGAACTTGTCAGGTAGCTGATACATTCACATTGTCCAAAATTCAAAAACACAAAATGGTATTCAAACTTCCTGCCTTCCCAGGCCCCTCAAACTCTGCTCTCCTCTGTAAAAACAGACTCAGTCCTGTGTCCCAGCTGAAAAGTTTCAGCTCCCAGCTACACCACAAAATTTTTCGGCCAGCGGGACTCTGGGACCACCTGTTGGGACCACCTGCAGTACCAGCGTTGGAGGCAGGACTGTCTCGACTGTAGCAAAACTTGAAGCCTTGTCTGTCAAGAACCCAGGGAATGTTGGTGGAAAGGATAGGCTGACAAGGGAGCATCCTTATTTGATTAATATTCAGCCACCACATATTAGGAGCCCTCTGCAGAGTGTTAACGTGTCTTATTTCTAATCCTTTTAATAACTCTGTGAGGCACCTGATCTTTATTTTACAGTTAAGGGAACTGAAGCTCAGAAAACTCAAGGACACTCAGCTTATAAGTAGCTTCATTGGTTATATGTGTGTGAGAGTACTCAGTCACTTCAGTCATGTCCAGCTCTCTGCAGCCCTGTGGACGGTAGCCTGCCGGGCTCCTCTGTCCATGGGATTCTCCAGGCAAGAATACTGGAGTGAGTTGCCATGCCATCCTCCAGGGGATCTTCCCATCCCAAGGATCGATCCTGCATCACATTTTAGGCAGATTCTTTACCCACTGAGCCACCTGGGAAGCCCTTCTTGGTTATATACTGCTGGGGACCCTAAAGCTCAGTGGCTTTGAAACAAAGCATATTTATTATCTCTCACATTTTATGTAGGCCAGGAATTCAAGAATAGCTTCATTCTGGCTCAGGGTCTCTCGTGAGGTTAAAGCCCAGATGTCTTGCAAGGGCTGCAGTCATCTGAAGGCTTGAGTAGGGCTGGTGGGTTTGCTTCCAAGGCTGCTGACTCACATGCCTGGCAAGTTAGTGCCGCTGGTGGTGGGAGGCCTCAGCTCCCCTTCAGGGCCTCTCTGAAGCTGCTCCAGTGGCCTCACAGCATGCAGGCTGGCTTCCCCCAGAGCCAGTGATCCAAGAGAGAGGGTGCCACATGGAAGCTGCAATAACCTTCTGACCTTGTCTCAGAAGCCGCATGTCACTTCTACCATATCCTATTCATTATAAGCCAGTCATTAGGTCAAGTCCAGCTCATACTCAAGGAGGAGGGGCTTTTGCTCCATGTTTGGAAGGGAGACATGCCAAAGCATTTGTGAACACCTTTTAAATCTATCACAGGGCTGATCCAGAATTTTAACGTTAGTCCCCCAAGCCCATTTTTTTCATTCAATCCCCTGTCAAGCTCTCAGATATGAAGCACTGGATGGGCATGTAAGTTCTCTGCCCTCAGGATGCCCCCATCTGGATGTGTCATGAGGAAAAGACCCCACAGGGCAACCTGGGCTCTGACCTGATGGTGTGGATGGCAGTTATAGCCAAAGCCAGGAGAGGGCGGGGCCCTGAGTGGCTCTGAGGGCCTGGGAGAGGGTGGGAGCAAAGGGGGCTGGCTGGGAAGGTGCACAGGGAATGGGCCAGGAGAGACTGGGGTGGGCTAGGAGCCTCGAGGCTACTCGAGAGGAACCCTGAAATGAGGGGGAAACCCTGACTAGGTATGAGGGAGTTGTATGTTGGTCACTGCTGACCCAGGGCCGGGGATGTCAGTCTCTTAGAACAGTATGAATTTTGGCTGTCTAGGCCCCACCATCAAGCTCCTCCTAGCTTTCTCAAGGCACTGATGGTGCTTAAGTGGGCCCAAAATGAGAGCATGTGCCTGCTCCCAATTTCCCTGGGGCCTGGTGGCTCTGACCGCCCCAGGGAGGGCAGGTGCTGGTGGCCTTGCATACCTCTTGTTTCCTTTCTTAGGCCTGGTGTCATCCTCCTGGTGTGTCCCCAAAGCCCCATTCCCCTTCTGCTCCACTGGTCAGGGACCCTGAGTAGTGGGAAATCTCTCTACTCTGGGTCCCCCTGACTCCCTTCACCATGGAGCTCCTGAGGACAGACTCTGTCCCTGGGGGAAGGGGTCCTCTCTCGCCCGTTGGCCAAGCGAGGTCAATGCCAGTTGTACTCCGGATGACTTTTNTCTGCTCCACTGGTCAGGGACCCTGAGTAGTGGGAAATCTCTCTACTCTGGGTCCCCCTGACTCCCTCCACCATGGAGCTCCTGAGGACAGACTCTGTCCCTGGGGGAAGGGGTCCTCTCTCGCCCGTTGGCCAAGCGAGGTCAATGCCAGTTGTACTCCGGATGACTTTTAGTGTTTGGGGAACTAGGTCAGGAGAGTGGGGAGAAGAGGGAATTCTTCATCAGATGATCATTCCTGCAGGAGACTGTCGCTTCCTGGAGGGGTAGCATCAACTGTCTGCTAGAAGGTTCATTAAAGAAGCCCCTGACAATAACGGAGAGGAGATGAAGAATAATGATGATGAACGTGGGTGAGCTGAACCGTGCATCTTCTCAACGGTGCCAGTCCCACGCAAGGCTCCTCGCCTCTGACAGCCTCTAGGCTCATTACGGAAATCAGGATTGCGCAGTGTCTGTCTCCCCTCTGACCTTGGGCTTCTGCCCACTGCCGGGAGAAAAGCAGAAGGGGAGAGGTAGGGGCAGGGACAGGAGGCACCAGCTTTTCTTAAGGGCCAGGAACCCTGGCTGCTGGGGGAGCTCCTTGGTGGGAAAGATGAGTAGATCTGTGAAAGGGCACTTTCCTGGGTGGGGGGTGTATTTCTATGAGGATAGAGATGAGAGGTCCAGAAGAATTCTCCCGACTGATGGCTGAGTTCAGGGAGGTGTGAGGAGCAGGCCCTCCTGGGATGGGGTGAGACCCAGGGAGCGGGCACACAGCCACCAGAGGCAGAGCTGGGACATGGCGGCGGCTCCTGACTTGGGGAATCTGGGGGAGCCCTTTCTTTGCTCCTGGGATGTCTGCACCTGTTTTGGGCAGGAGTCCTCAATGGTCCTTCCTTGACATTCAGGCAATCAGTTACCAACCACGCAGGCAGTACATGCTTGGCTGCCTTCAGATAATAAGGAGGAATGATGATCAGGCCTGGGGGTGCTGGAGGAGCCCTGGCATGTGAGGGAAAACAGGGAGACCCAGGGCCTTTGGGGAGGAGGGTCTGGGCTATCTCCACCCCCAGAACCTCAGGCTGTCTTTCCACTGACTAAAGAAAGTTCCACAGGGACTACTCACAGCCCTATGGCCAAGATTCATGGGGGAGGTCTCAGGACAAGGTGCTCTTGATCTCACTTTACAGATGAAGAAACTGAATCTCAGAGAGGTTGAGTGACTTGCCCCAGGTCACACAGCTGGTAAGTGGTGAAGTCAGAATTCTTTGCCTCAGTATCAGGAAGTAAGAAGCACTCTTCATGGATCCTATTAAAAAATGTTTCAAGTCTCCACTCCCACCTGTCCTGGAGAGCCTGATTCAAAATAGGTGTCAGGAACTATGTGTAGAGCAAGTAAGCAAAGACTCAATAGGAAACGATGAATGAAATCTGCCTCCTGAGGTGCCTTCTGCACACACTGCCCAGAGGATGGAGCCCATCTCTGCTGAACAGGCTCCAGGCTCTCCCCAGTTGCGGGGAAGAGGGAGTGGGCAGCTGTGGTGAAGGCAAGGGGTGGTTTCTACCTGAAGCTTCAGGTCGTGTGCCCCTCCCCACAGGCTTCCCAGGCTTGGCCCCTGCCCTCTGGCCAGGGAGGCCCAGGGCTGCTGGGGTGGTGGAGTGGGAGGCTTTCCAACCTAAACGGGAGTGAGGAAGGTCCTGGCCACCCTGGCATTCACTGGGTCAGTCTCCCTTCAGCCGAGGCACGTGAGCACCTGTGTGTTCCCTTAGCTCTTTGGACTTAATGAAAACCTCACAAAAGTCCGAGGATTTAAAAACAGTGAGTGAGCAGTGGTATCTGCTAATGGTGGGTCTCTGCTCAGCACCAAATGGCCAAGGGAAAGGCAAGGTTTGTGTGACCTCCTTGCCCAAGTTGGGTGGTTGAGTCTTTCCTTGTGGCAGGGTGGCCTGAGGCTGGTGGACCAAGATGGGGTCCACACTTCACACTGGAGCCCGAGATGCCAACTCCTCCATCTGCCAGCAACCAGAGAGCTGTCCCACTGACTTTAAGAGTATGTGGGCATGCGTGGGTGAGTGTAGGGAATCCGTGGGTGCCCCCAAGCCAGAGTCCCCACCTGGAGCACCCACTGCAGGCAGGGTGGGAGGCCCTGGCCAGCATGCAAGTGCTCCCTGGGTGGACTCCAGGTCTTTTCCAGCAGAGGCATGTGGAGCAGGGATGAGGGAAAAGGTCAGGAGGGGAAACTGAGGCAGGAAGGGGCCCAGCTTTAGTATCCCCAAGCCATGGGGGACAGAATCCTGACATCCCAGCTCCCTGCCGGGTAGGCTATAGAGTGAATGGAAAAGAACTGAACAAGGCATCTATTGCTGAGCCTTTAGTCAGCTCCCGCATCACATGCCTACCCTTGGCTCTGTATCTCTTGTGTGTGCCCAGTCCTGTCGGACTCTTTAGCAACCCCATGGACTGTAGATCACCAGGCTACTCTGTCCATGAGATTTCCAAGGCAAGAATACTGGAGTAGGTTGCCATTCCCATCTCCAGGAGATCTTCCCAACCCAGGTATCCAACCCACACCTGCACTGGCAGGTGGGTTCTTTACCACTGCACCACCTGGGAAGCCCTTGTATCTGTTATTAAAAGGGAAGTATTTATTTTAGAAAAGGACTAATTTTCAAGTCCCCTGACCTGATATGAATGTTCTATTTACAAGGATCACTTTCCTACACTTTATTCATTGAGAGAAATCCCATCGATTTTGTAAAGGGAGGAATCCTTTTGTTAAGCGGATGCCAGATTTCCCTGTACAGCGTGTGCTCAAAAGAGCTGCTCTGGATGGCCCAGGCTGGTAGCCAGTCGCGACATCACAGAGTTTGGGCTTGCTGCACCTGGAAATGAGAGGATCTGGCTCCCACCCTCACCCACGTTTGATTTTAATAAATACAATAAGGAGGCAGTTGGTACCACTACGTGCCGCGCTGGGAAAGCCCACCTCCACCGCCGGGCCTCCACGGGTGAGCTTGGGGCGCCTCGGGATCGCGCCCCGCAGGCTGAGAGGCAGTGCTCATTCTCCGTCCTCAGGCCGAAAACAGAGACCCCAGGACGGTCAACACCTGCCCGGAGGTCACACAGCGACCCGGCTCGGTTCTCTGGCTGGTGGCCTCTGGAGGTTCGGGCCGGGACAGGGTCCGCGCGATTGTCCCCCAAGGCACACACCCCCCTCCCCGATCCTTCCCCGCCAGCCCAGGCCGGCTGCTCTGCAGGCAGGAGGTCCCCGCGGCCCAGCGCAGAAGCAGGGTAGCCCGCCTTCGCGGACCTCGCCCGGGGGCACCCCCTGCCCGAGCCCAGCTCGCGCGCTCGGCCCGCTCTGCGCGGCAGGGTTGCGGGAGGACCGCGGGGGCCGGCGCCGGGCGCCCTCTGGTGGCCGCCGCGGGCAAGGAGCGGGAGCGCGGGTTCCCCCCGCGACGCCGCCGGGCGGGGGCGACGGCAGCCTGGGATTCCCCCCGCGCGCGAGGGGGTCCGGGCCTCGCGCCCGCGCGCCCCCTTTTCTCCGAGGAGGAGGCACTTTTGGATGGAACTGAACTTCTGTAAAAAAATCAATGAAGTCGACGGGAACGCCTGGTCTATAAAACGGGAGAGGCGCCTTCGCGCTCGGGACCCGCGCCGAGCGGAAATGGTGCCTATTGTCGCGGCGGCGCGCGGCTCCGCTCGGGCCACCGGCCGAGGGGCGCGCCCGCGGGGGCCCCGGGCGGGGAGGCGGCGGTGAGCGGGAGGAGCCCCCGCAGGGCCCCCGCCAGCCCTCCGCCGCCCTTTGTCCGCCGCGAGCCCCGCCCCTCCGCACCCGCCGCCGCCCGGGCCTCGCCCCTCGCGGGGGAGAAAAGCAGGCGGCTGTGATCGCCCGTCTCTGCCGCCGAGAACACCTTCTCCGGGAGGGCAGGTGACGCTCTGAGTCACACGGTACCGCCCGGACCCGAGCCCAGGTCTCCGGGGCCAGCGTGAGCCTCTGGCGGACGAGGGAACCGCACCCTCCCCGGCAGTCCCCCGGGGGGCCCGAGGCGCGGAGGCGGGGAAAGGCCGCCCCGGCCCTGTGAGCGAGGCAGTTTGCTGCCTAAGTCCGCGGTAGCCTCTGCTTTTCAGAAGTCGCCCTTTATTTGCAGAGCCCAGTCAAGAGGCGCCGCTTCTTATTTGCAGAGCCCAGTCTAGAGGCGCCGCTTCCTGGACTGTGCAGTCAGAACAGGGCGAGGGAGTTGCCGCTGCTGTTTCTGAGGATTTGATTTGGTCCCAGCTCCTGGGTGCTGCCCGGAGAAGACAGGCTCTTACTTGAGGGGCGGCCGCAGCCCAGACAGGGGCGGGCAGCGTTCCGCGAGCACAGGGCTCCGGCCTTGCCTTCCAGTGCAGGACTGAAGCCGGACGGACGTGGGGAGCAGGGGGAGATGGTGCGGAAGTCGGCGGGCCGGGGGTGGGGAGTGGTTGCTGCCGGAAGAGTCAGAGGCAGCTGGGGGACGAGTAGAGAGGCCCCCACCAGGGCCTCTGTCTGCCTCCGGGCTCTGGAGCCTGGCACGTGGCAGAGGTTCAGTAAATACATGTCTAAAGTGTCTGTTAGGATGAAGGTGGGACTTGAGCCGCCTGGACTCCAGCCGAGCAGAGGCGGCTGGAAAGGTCTGAGCGGACTGTTTGGAGCCTGGCAGCCCAGGGGCTTTGGAGGGCAGTGAGGAGCCGCCTAGAAGAGAGAGGCTCGGGGCTCTGTCTGGGTTGGAGAAGCTGGGCCCAGCGGGGATGAATTTGAGGAGGGTCTGAGGGCTGGTAGAGGGTGGTGAGGGCACCCGGGAAGCGGCCCCGCCGAGGGCTGGAGCTGACTGCTTGTAAAAGTGACACTCGACAGCAGTACACGCAGAGGATTCATCACCAGCAGATGTTTCCCCAGCCCAAGCCTCTCTCCAGCTCCTCCCTGAGGAGTGCTCAGTGGTGGTGGCCCTGGGCGGCCTGCCCAGGTGAGGCCCTGTCAGGCCAGGAAAGGCCCAACTGGGAGCTCAGCAAGCCTCTTACATCCCCGAAAAGGCAGCCTGTCAGTCACATGCTCGACTCTAAACATCTGGGAGGAACTACTGAGGGAAAACACCCCAGGGAACTGCTTGCAGCTCCAGCAGCCGCTGGATGCACGGATCCCGGGTTATTGCACTTATCAGGGTCCCTCACACAAGTACTAACTATGACACCTGAGAGGGACTCCGAGGGCTCAGAAGACAAAGAGGGACCAACGGAGTCTAGGCTGCTGCCACTATTTCAGCTACACGCAGCCGCCTCACCTGCCATCACTCAGCTGTAAGCTCTGCTCCTGGGGGAGCTCCCACTGCCCAAGCTGGGGTCTGTGCTTGCACCCCGTTGCCCAGGAGAGGGGGCGCCCTACAGCCTCTGAAGTGGGAGGAAAGGCCCTGCCTCCTAGGATGGCTCACACGTTGCCCTCAGCGGGAGGGCAGCGTGAATGCTGACAGCCCACCAAGTGTTTAATGCTGACAGCCCACCAAGTGTTTGATGCTGAGAGCTTCAAGGGTCTCCAGCAGGAGGGGCTGGACCATATAAGAAAGACCCCCTCTGCCCCCAGTGGGGATGATGCCGTAGGCAGGCACCGCTAGCCCAGGCCTGATCGGAGTTTCAGCTGCCAGGTGTGAGGCTGAGAAGGCCATCCTGAGGGCAGGGCAGCAGAGCCGCTGGGGAGCCTGGTGGCCCAGGAGGTGGGGCTGGGAATTGGATCAGAAGACCAGGGCTGTTTCCCCGGGGAGAAGCAGGAAGTCAGGTTAGGTTTCTGTTCGTTTACTTACCTCTTAAAAACTGAAAAAGAGGACTTCCCCAGTGGTCCAGGGAAAGACGCCGAGCTCCCAGTGCAGGGGGCCAGGGCTGGATCCCTGGTCAGGGAACTGGGTCCCCACGCCGCAGCTAAGACCTGATGCAGCCCAATACGCAAAGGAAAACACACTCACACACACACACTGAAAAGAAGATAAACGGTACAGCTGTGTAAAATGAAAGGCCTCCTTTACTCTTCCCACCCCCCAACCAGGGGGTGTGTCCTGACTAGCCCTCTTTTACATTTTAAACTGATGTGTAAGCCATAGGTCGGGTTTGCGTTGGTCTTTTTCAGTAACTGGAATCATACTGTGCATGTCATTCTGTGATATGCTTGTTGGAAATGTTTCCAGTCCTGCATACTCCTTTTAGCTACTACATAACATTCCATAGAACCAGTGTTTGCTCTTTTTTCCCCCTATTCTAACCAGATGATTTTATTGAAAGATAGCTAGCTTAGTTGGTAAAGAATCTGCCTGCAATGCAGGAGATCCCAGTTCGATTCCTGGGTCGGGAAGATCTGCTGGAGAAGGGATCGTCTTCTTGGGCTTCCCTCATGGCTCAGCTGGTAAAGAATCTGCCTGCAGTGTGGGAGACCTGGGTTTGATCCTTGGGTTGGGAAGATCCCCTGGAGNAGGAGATCCCAGTTCGATTCCTGGGTCGGGAAGATCTGCTGGAGAAGGGATCGTCTTCTTGGGCTTCCCTCATGGCTCAGCTGGTAAAGAATCTGCCTGCAGTGTGGGAGACCTGGGTTTGATCCTTGGGTTGGGAAGATCCCCTGGAGTAAGGAAAAGGCTACCCACTCCAACATTCTGGCCTAGAGAATTCCATGGACTATACAGTCCATGGGTTGCAGAGTTGGACATGACTGAGCAACTTTCACTTTTCAGAAAACGTAACCAGTGAATTGATAGTGCCTTGCTTAACATGCTGCGGATAATCACTGGCTCCAGACCCATGTACCAATCCTCACAGCCATCCTAGGACCACACGCTCTGGAAGGAGTGATGTCCCCCTGTCCCTGTTTGGGTCACATTTCTTGCAGTCCTGTTCCACCTTTGACAATTTTTTGGCTGTGCCACATAGCTTATGGGATTTTAGTTCCCTGAGCAGGGACTGAATCACACCCTTGGTAGTGAAAGTGCAGCGTCCTAACCACTGGACCGCTGGGGAATTTCCCCGCCTTTGAAAATGTTTCAGTTCCTCTCAGGTTGAATCCCTGTAAAGTCCCTGTGAGTTGGGAGGATGAAATATCAGTATTTTCCTTTTATAGTTAAAACCAGATCTTGATCGGGAGTTCCCTGGTGGTCTGCTGCTGCTGCTAAGTCCTTCAGTCGTGTCCGACTCTGTGTGACCCCATAGACGGAAGCCCACCAGATTCCCCCATCCCTGGGACAGTGGTTAGAATTTGGCGCTTTCACTGCTGTGGTCCATGTTCAGGGAACTGAGATCCCATAAGCCTCGTGGCAGGGCCAAAACAAAAACAAAAACCAAAGTTTTGATCAAAGGGGTTCACTGACTTTTCCAAAAGCGTTCGGAGACTCCCTCCAGCGCCTGCTGGGCCACCGCCAGTTTGCACCACATATTTCCAATTCCTGAGTGTACCTGTGACGATATCTTTGAAAGGTGGTTGGTTAACTTTTCTTCTAATTATTAAAAACACTTGGATGGGAAGCTAGAAAGGGAGAAGGTGATGAAAAAGGGGAAGTTCCGACTGGGGGAGGTATGAGCATCCT
Organism: Oreotragus oreotragus; assembly: GCA_006410675.1. Classification (NCBI taxonomy): domain Eukaryota; kingdom Metazoa; phylum Chordata; class Mammalia; order Artiodactyla; family Bovidae; genus Oreotragus; species Oreotragus oreotragus. Next base: position 520,277 of record SJYX01018587.1, on the reverse strand, counting down.
CATTCAGTTTTTCTATCACTCTGGAAGAAGGAAATTAAAAAGCTGTGAACTTCCCATTACTGCAGCTGCAACAGTGGATTCCTGATGGCTGTGGGGTTAAAGGAGCATCTGATTGGTTTCTCACTTCAGCATTTCACACTGCAGGGCATATTCTCTTACTTGCACTAATGTCATTAAAAAATATTTTCCCTTTCTAAATATTTTGAAAGGAAAGTCAGTTTTGTTCCCGTTTTCCTTTTCTCTCCATGAGGCAACTTCTGGAACAGGAGAATGTGAGCCTTGATTCACAGGATGCTGCTTTCTGGCCAGCTGCCCACCTTTCCCTCTGCCCCTCGGATTTCGTTTTCCTACAGTGTTCCTGGTCTCGATGGACATTCGGGTCATGTCATTCTGCTGTGATTATGCCCACTTTGTGCACACGTTTGAGTACAGTGCTGGGTGGGACTTGAAGGGGGGAGTCTTGGTGTGAGTCCCTGCCCATCTCAGGAGAAGGCACCCCACTGCCTGCCAAGTCTAGTGGGAGACTGGCTGGCCTGTGGATTTGGGACTAAAAAGTCCAAAGGCAACCGAGTGACTAGGTAAATCGCTGGGTTTGCTTCCAGCTTCAGAAAAAGCTGCGGGCCAGGTCGGCCCACTTGTGTCCACTAGATGGCGCCAAAGCCGGTAAGATGAGGCCTGGGCGCTGGAAGCCTCGCTGCAGCATGGGTTCCAGCTCCTGACCCCTTCATCTCACCGGTCAAGATTCTCCCAAGGCGTCAGGTGCCTCACTTAAACACCTTGGAGGGCTTCCCTGGTTAAGTACACAGGGTGCCGATAAATAGCCTTGTCGTTTGTACTCATTTCTCAATCCTGAATCAGTCGATTGTTCCATACAAGGTTCTGTTGCTTCTTGACCCCCCAAATAGCAGATTCATTACCAAAATCATATTGTTTTAGGTCACTGCCTTCTGGGGGCGGTGGTTTCACAGCACTGGGAAATGAAACATAAAACCTAAAGTGGGGGTGACCAACCATCCCAGGTTGGTGGGGACTAAAAGGTTTCTGGGGACTCGAGGTGTTCAGGGCTGACACTGAGGGAGTCCAGGCACATGGAGCAAGCAGTGGCTCTCAGACTTTCACGTGCACCTGAAACAGCTGGAGATTCACTAACTCACAGATGGCTGGGTCCTACCCCTAGAATTAGTGGGTACAGAGTGGGGTCCAATAATTTGCATTTCTATCAAGTTCCCAGGTGCATTGCTATTGCCGGTTGGCACCTTCCAGAAGGACTGGCCTGAATGGAAAGGCTGAGTTCAGTACCTGCAAGTCCCAGCTTACTGCGTGTCCCGTGCTTTCTCTGTGTGATCCAGCAGTGTGGCAGGAAATGGGGGAGGCCAAGGTCCTCTGAGTGTCAGGCAGGAGGAACCCACATCCTCCTGGCAGGGTGGCCAGGTGCTATGGAAACAAGGCTACACCCAGAAGTGCCCAGCCTCCTGGACACCTGCTTCCCAGAGGGAACCTCAGCCCCTGGGGAGGAGCGAAGTGAACAAACAAATGTAGAGATCGGCCCTTGGCCAGGGAGGGTGTGTGCAGGTCCCCACCCTTCAGGAAGCAACCGAGAGAGAGCAACCTGAAGGCAAGCAAGCCTGTGCAAAGGAAACCACCCACCTCCCAGAGTCATGAGTTTTCGAGCTAGAGGGGGTCTCTGCAATCATTGGGTCAACCTCTTCTTTTTAACGGGGCAGAGGTGGGGGACATGGGTTTAGGGGGAGCTGGGAAGACAGGCTGTGAGTTGACATGTCAAGACCACCCATCAAGAATGTGGTGCAGTCAGAAGCCTCTCCCAGCCACCTTCTGGGATAGCTCTCCCTCCTCTCAGATTCTGGCTGCAGGTCAGCCTGGACGCTCAGAGGTCCTCACTCTAATTGGTCCCACTCTGAGCCCACACCCCCCGCATGGGCCCTCCACGCCATGAGCATCCTCATCCACGGCAGCACCTGGGGAGCCCCAGGCCGGAACAGAGGAAAAGTAGAAAGTGGCTGCTGCCTTGTCCCGGCCAGGCCCCAGGCTGCAGCGTGAAGACCGTGGGTTCCTGGACCCTCCCCCGAGTCTGCAGTGGGGTCCGGGGCACCGACATTTTCAACAGGAGCCCTACACGATTTGGATGCAGATAGACTCTGAGAAGTCAGTCATCGGCCAGACTCTGAGAAGCCTTCCCGTAGCATCTTCACAGCAGGCCACCGACAAAGAGGTGACGAAGTGACAGAAACTCGACTCGAATACACTTGGGAGGAAGTGGGAGTTTATTACTGGTTCTAAGCCCCAGACAATGGACAAAGCAGAGCAAGGATGTCATTTGGCCTCATGGACAGTGGGAGCTGAGGGAGGCCTGGGATGAGTTCCCTCAATTCTCGTGGCTCAGGTTTCCATCCAGCTGGAAATAATCACCCAAGGCCACACCTGCCACCACGGGGACTGACTCCGAAATTAAACTCTGCGGGGAGGGCTGATTGGGGCAGGTGCTTCTCCCATGAACTGTGATCAGGTGAGTGGGGCCTACGTGGGCCCCGGTAGCCCAGCCTGGTCAGCACCACTCAGGGTAACAGAGGGAAATAAGAGGGAAAACTTGGTTCCAGCCTGTGGAGGCTTCCCTCAACCCCTGGGTCTCTGGGAGGAAACCGGCATGGCAGCTAGCCTCCAGGATGGCCCCATGATTTTCGTATCCTGGTATTCCTGGGCCTGTTCAGTCCTTCCCATACTGAACAGGGCTGACCTGTGTGACAAACAGGACGTGGCAGAAGTGATGGAGTGTCTCCCAAGGTTATGCCTTAACAGGCTTTGCAGCTTCTTCCTTGATCATGGGCCCTGGGAAGCCCTCTGCCATACTGTAAGGACATCAGTCGGCACTATGGAGCAGAGCTGGGACCAGGGTGGGTGAGGCACTTGCCTCAGGCTAAACCCTCCCCCCCTTTTTTTTCTTAGCCACACTGTGCAGCACATGGGATCTTAGTTCCCTGGCCCGGAACTGAACCTGTGCCCTCGGCCATGGAAGCGCCGTCTTAATCACTAGAATGCCAAGAAATTCCCAGGCTCAGAATTTAAGGGTGTGGGGGCTTCCCTGGTGGTTTAGCGGTTACGACTCTGTGCTTCCACGGCAGGGGCGCAGGTTCGATTCCTGGTTGGGGAACTAAGATCCCATGTGCTGGTCTGGGAAGATTCCAAAGGCCACAGGGCAGCAAGGACCATGTACTACAGCTACCGAGCCTATGAGCCACAACTCCCGAAGGCCACACACCCTGGCGTCCATGAGCCGTGACGAGAAGCCACCACAATGAGAAGCTCGCATACCACAACTAGAAAGCAGCTCCCGCTTGTCAGAACTACAGAAAGCCTGTTCACAGTGACGAAGGCCCGGCAGAGTCACACACATTAAAAAAAAAAAAACAACAAGGGGGTGCCAGCAAAGTCAGTAAACAAGATAAATATTTTAATGTAATATAAAAAGTGAAAACTCATGGGGGACGGACATCTCTGGTCCAGTGGTTAGGACTCCTTGCTTCCACCACAGGGGGCTTGGGTTCAATCCCTAGTCGGGAAACAAAGATGTGGCGGCCAAAAAGAAAGAAATTTCCTCAAGCAAAAAAAAATCCATGATGAACAATGTATCAAATTTCTATGTAAAGTCAGGCTCAGAACTGCCTGAACCATATTGGAACTCCAAGCAAAAGAGAAAATCAGTACTACTAGTTCAAATAGCAATTAATTCTGGAGCTGGCCAGGAGAGTGGGGAGTCTTAGTCCTGGAGCTGAGGAGCTAGTGACATCCACTCATGCGCCCCAGCAGGTGACTGGCTAAGAAGGCATGTGTATCATCTTCCAGCTGCAGGAAGATGGCAGATCTGGCAGGGCCTTCTGAGTCCGGGCTAGGCCGACTGAACCAGAGGTCCGCTTGGCCCAGCAGAACAGTAGCTGGCCAATTCCTGGTCTGCAGCCTGGTCATGACAGTGAATAGTGCTAGCCGCGTTTGTGGATTGCTGATCGCGCACCAGGCCCCCTGCCAAGCCCTTTCCAGGTGTTAACTTCTCTCCTCAGTGGGGACCTGAGGAAGTTCTGTCCTAATTACCATTTTACAAATGAGGGAATGGAAATACGGAGACTTAAGTAGCTCCCCTAACTTTACAGAGAGAGAGTGGTTGGTGTTGGGGTTTGACCTCAGGCAGTCTACTCTAGAAGCCACAATCTTCATTACATTTGCCTGAATCTGAATCTCAGCTCTGGCAAGTATTTGGTCTCTAGATTGGGAAAACTACTACTTTAGGCTCAGTGTTCACCTCTGTACAATGGGGAGAGCAGGCTTACGGTACTTAGCACCATGGTTAGGGCGAAACCATGAACATCAGCATTAGCTGTTATTATTCTTCCGTCAGGCGGACGTGAACTTCAGATAGTAGCCTCTGTTCATGGACAGTCTCCCTCTAGTCTTTTCCTCCACTTTTTTTTTTTTTTGGCCACACTGATCTGCTTGTGGGATCTCAGTTGCCCGACCAGGGACTGAACCTGGGCCCTTGGCAAGCTAAGCACTGAGTTCTCACCGCTGGACCACCAGGGAAGTCCTCTTCCGTTTCTTTTACTGGCTTGAGTAACTATCCTACTTCACTCAGCAGGGACCCCTTGTCTCTGGTGGGATTGTACCTACTCTTCACCTACCCCTCAGGCAGTGAAGCTCAGAAAATCCAAAAAGAGCTATGGGAAGCTGGGGAGAGACTGGTGGGTGGGGAGAGAGGGACGGGAGGTGAGGCAGGCAGGGAGAATGGGGCCCTGGGGGCAGGAACCACCCCTAGCTAGGGGAGCCCTCAGGGCCTCAAACGAGCCAGCTTGCCCAGGGTGCCCTGGCCCGCCCTGACCCGGAAGGAGACCTTTCTGAGCAGGTACACGTGAACATAGACTAACCCGTCTTCTCCCCGCCCTGCCGCCACCAGGGCAGACTCGAGGCCTCGCAGCTGGGAGAGCTGCAGGGAGATGGCGGAGCCACCTCTGCCCTTCCTTCCCTGTCACCCCCTCCCCAGTTCACGCTCATAAAGTGGCTTGTGCACACGGGCTGAGGACCAGCGACCGTGTGGGCACTGGAGTGCTGGTGGCAGTGAGCCGTGCCTGGTGGCGCCTGCTGGTGCCACTCCCCCGAGCCAGGCCACCCAGCAATCCCATCACAACTTCCCAAGTCTGTCAGTTCTTCCCAAAAGACTTGCTCCCTTCTCTTCTTAGCGCCTGCCTCCTCCCTTCCTGGAAAGGGATGGCGTTCATCCCGTGATGGAGGCCTGGTTCTGGGAGGAACCCTGAGACATCAGGATGAAGGGTGCTCGAGGGATTCTGGGTTCCAGTCTGCAGAGGAGGGGCGAGGAAGGGCCGATTTGGTACCCGTGCCTGGGCTGTGGTAGGCAGCCATGTGAGGACAGGGGCAACAGAGGGTTCTGGAGTCCTGAAGCTCAGGAGGGAGTAGACGCGTCCCCAGAGGAAAGGCCGACAGAACAACTGGGAGGAGTTCTAGGGGCGTGTCCTGGAGGCTAATGGGGAGGTGGAGGCAGCGATGGTGTGAGCTTTGTAATTAGCCTGGCTTTTACCTAGAATCCTCTGGGACATGATTAGATTTGCTTTTTGGAAAGCTCTCTGGCTGCGCTGCAGAGAATGGATGGGTGGGTGGGGAGGCGAATGGAGAATGGGGGCTGGCCCTGGGGAGAGCCTGCTAGCGAGTGTTTGGGAAGTGGGAATCCACAGGACTTGGGGGCTGATGAGGAGAGAACCTAAAGAGGACAGTCTGGGGATTCTCTGATGGTCCAGAGGTGAGGACTCGAAGCTCTCACTGCTGAGGGTCCAGGTTCAATCCCTGGTCAGGGAACGAAGATCCCACAAGGTACAAGGCAAGGAAAAAAAAAAGTTCGCTGACATGGAGGACTGAGGAGGAGGGCAGCTCTGGGGAAAGTTTCCAACATCCACAGGAGAATCCAGAAGGTATCTGGAGAGCACTGTGTAACTGGGGCCTCTCTCCTTAGGAGCAGGAGCAGCTGCCCCATTGTAAGGATGTCATTCAACCCTCCTCCCCCAGCCCGGATAAGGCAAGCCAGAGACTTACCTTACCTTCCCCCTCCTCCCATGTGACTAAGACCTGCAAACCTACTCAGTTTAAGGGGTGGACACTGTAGCTTCCCAGATGGCTCAGCGGAAAACAATCTGCCTGCCAAGGCAGATCTGATCCCTGGGTCGCAAAGATCCCCTGGAGGAGGAAATGGCAACCCACGCCAGTACCCTTGCCTGGGAAATCCCATGGCAGAGGACCCTGGTGGGCCACACTCCATGGGGTTGCAAAGTGTCAGACGCAACTGAGCAACTGGACAACAGGGAACTAAATCCCACACGCAGCAACTAAAGATCCTTCGTGTCACGAGGAAGAAGGAAGATCTTGTGTGCCGTGGTTAAGACCCGGTGCAGCCAAACACATATATAAAAGCAGGCCATGTTACATGGTTTAACCTGTCTGCACAGGCGGTCTTCCCATCCAGGCCTCAGACAAAACCACCCCCGAGAAACCTTCTTGATCACCCCTGTCCAAGCCAGATTACTGGCCCCCTGCTCAGTATCCCATTGCCTCCGCCCCCCGAAATTATCTTTACTTTCTTCATCACGCTTTCGTTATCTGAGATTCTTTCTTGCTTCCTTGGTCCGTCCGTCCAGCATCCAGCAGGATGTGGGCAGTCTGACAGCAGGGTCCTCGCTAGGCTTGATGCCCTAGTATCACTGGTGTCGGGCGAGGGGGTGCATGGAGTGGGGGTAGGTGCTCAATGAGGGTCTGTGCTGTTGGGCCGCTGGTCCAAACTGCCTCCAAGCCCTGGCATTTGAGCAGCCTGGGTCAGGTTGAAGGAGATTCCCACCGATTTCTGCCAGTTTCCTCCGGCACAGCCCTCCCTCCCTGTGGTCCCTCCAGCACCTCTCCTCTCATACGGACCAAGTCTGCTTCGAGTCCTGCTCGGTGATGATACCCCTTTTAATGAGCCCCCCACCCCTACTCTACTTGGGCAGTGAAGCCAGGAGCTAGCGGAAGCTAGGGGAGGGGCATGGGCCAGGCAGAGCAGAGCAGACCAGCACAGCAGCAGTAACTTTGCTCAGAGTCCTGTGAGATCGGAAAGAGCTGAGAGCAAAGCCAAGAGTCCACATCTCCCATGCAGGTTTCCAGGGCCCCTGTGCCCTCATAGCCTCTCCATGGGGTCTGAAGACCAATCAGGAGGCTCTCTTCCTCTGATTCCCTAAACAACTAACACTGTTTACTACAGAGGAGCTCCCGTTTCCTGGACTACAGAAGAGGCGGCCCCTAAACCGTGTAGGTGCCTCCCTGGTGCATAAGAGGGGTGCAGCCAGAATCCCAGGAACACTGGCCTTTAGGTGACAAATGGGAAGAAGTGGAGGTTAAGGAGAAGATAAAAAGTACCTAGAGGCTCAGAAGGAAGTCGGGAGAGGACGCTGGAGGCCAGTGCAGCAGAGGGTTTCAAGAAGGAAGTTGCAAACAGGATCAGTATGGTAAAGCAGTCCAGGATGCAAGTGTGTCAATGGTTAACCACAGAGACTTGGTATTTGGTGAGGGCAGAAGCCAGCCTGGCACTGTAGCGGCAAGAAGTCTGGGACTTCCTGAGTAGCTCATGTGTGTGTGATGGAAAGGAAATGGGGCAAAAGTTAACAGGACTCAGGAAACATTAGCCTTTTTTAAGATGGAAAGTGGAGTGGGACTTCCGTGATGGTCCAGTGGCTAAGACTCCGTGCTCCAAACACAGGGGGCCCAGGCTGATCCCTGGTCAGGGAACTAGATCCTACATGCCGCAACTAATGATGCTGAACCAAAGATCGGAGATCCTGCACTGCAGCCAAATAAATAAGAAAACATATATATACACACACAGACAGGATGGAACGTGAACATGCTTACATGGGAAGGGAAAGGCAGCCAGGAAGGAAAGAGAACCTCAGCGATGCTGGGAGGATCTGGTGGATGGGGATGGAGTGGGACAGGTGGAAGCAAGGCAGAGAGGTGAGGTGATGTAGACCAGAGATGAAGGTCTTTCTCTCTAGAAGCACCTGCCAGCCCAAGTGTAGAAACAAATCAAGGGTTTTTTCTCCACCTCTTCCAAACCCTCATTTTACAGAGGTAGCAGTCTTGTCTGTACTTTGGTAGCAATGTGGTTCCACGAGGAGTGTTAACAATAAAACCAGCTGGATAGAAGAAAACTCTCCATAGAAGCCAGCAACAGCAGAACTAGACAAAAAAAAAAAAAAAAAGCCTTCCCTGGTGGCCCAGTGGTACAGTCTGTCTGTCAATGCAGGAAACAAAAGAGACTCAGGTTTGATATCTGGGTAAGGAAGACCCCCACCCAGAGGAGAGCATGGCATTCCACTCTAGTATTCTTGCTAGAAAAATCCCCACGGATGGAGGAGCCAGGCTACAGTCCACAGGGTCCCAAACAGACATGACTGAGGCGACTGGAGCACAAGCCAAAAAGAGGCGGGGGCAGGGGGCGGGGGTGGTGGTGCTGTCAACAGGTCTACATTTATGGTGAAATAATAGGAAGCCCTCTTGCAAAACGACTGGAGAAAACTGAAGTATCAAAACAGGTCTTGTGTGAATGAATGGTTAGCTCCAAATCTAATTTTGGTTCTACTACAAATGATTATATGCTTTTAGGTAGGTAAACTGTTTCATTTTTAACGTGTTGTTAAAAGGCAGTGGAACTAGATAGCTGGACTCCTTGGGCTCAGAGGCTTCCAGCCTGAGAAACTTCAAGTCAGCAACCATGGGAACAGCCTCAGGGGCTCAGTCTGGTGGCTCTGCCCGCAACCGGCAGCGGATCACCAGCAGTGTGGCCACCTCCTCCCTGAGGTTGTTTTGAGTCTGGAGTTTGTCTTAGCCACTCCTTTTTCCTTTAAATTTGTCTCCAGAATTTGGGGCCCTTTCTGGCCAGGATAGAGATCTTTGCATTACGGACACCAGAAGGGAACTATGTCCCCTTCCCCCAGAATGAAAGAACTGCCCAGGAGGGAAGAGGTTCTGTCATAAAACATCTCCGAGATGAGTTCATCTGGTCCAAGCTTCCCATTTCACAGGTTGAGATACACAAGTCACCCCCCAAAAGCTGTGTTTTGTGAACTTCACAGATGGTGTTAGAGCATGTGCGCCCTACATACGGGACAGGGTAGGTGGGGCTGTCTTGGAAAGACTGGGAAACTGATGAAAGAGGGAGGCAGCCTGTTCGGATACGAGCGATTAGTACATGGAGCCAGAATGTATTACAGAGGTCTGCAGCACACCCATTTTGGGGCCAGAAGAAACAAAACCTTCCCTTTAACTTTTTGTGATCTCCACGGGTAGCCGGTCTATAGGTGTACTCAGTGTTTTGTTGTGTAATACGAAGATTTCCCAAAGATGCTACAGAGGGACATAATCCCTCAGGCAGATATTCACAGGATACTAATACATGAAACATAAAGACAGTGTTTGCCACAGGATTTTTAATTCTTTAAGGGATTTAATTATATTAAAGAGCTAAATGAATCTGTTCCAAGAGAGATTCCATTCCTCTTTCACAGCCAGTTTCATGGTGAAAGGCTTCTCGGGACAGATACTGTCCTCAGAGACAATTAACTGAGGCTTCAGGCTACTGTTGCGGCTGCCTTATTCAAAAAGGCTGAACTCTGAGGAGTCCCTGACAATCACTGTAGGGGACAACACAGGCAGAAACCTCACAGATTGTTGAGAAAAGGACCTTAAAAAAAAAAAGGCAGATAGAAGATGCTGGGAAGGTAGGTAGTCAAATAAAGGTCTTTGAGACTACAGAGAAGCTTGCGGAATGCACAGCTCAAAGTATAATCACCGACTGGCTGTGACAAATTTTTGTCCTCACCAGACCTTGGACTCTGAAGCTAGTTCTCATTATAATCCGGAAGCCCAGTGGATGGATGTGGGAACATCATTGCTCTCTATTCCCTCTGTACTGTTTAAAAGGTTCAGCAATTTTGCTTATGCTGCAAGTAAGAAAGCAAAAGCCTTCAGAAAATCAATCTGAGGACTTCCCTGGTGGTCTAGTGGTTAACAATCTGCCTTGCAATACAGGGGATGTCGGTTCCATCCCTGGTTGGGGAACTAAGATCCCACACGCCTCAGAGCACCTAAGCCCACAGGCCACAGCTACGCGCTCGCGCACTCTGGAGCCTGTGTGTCACAACTAGAGTCCCTGGTGCTGCAATGAAAGAGCCACATGACGCCAAGGAAGGCCCTACGGAGCCAAATGAATTATTAAACAGAACAACACACAAAAAAACACGAGGAGGCGCTGCCTTTCCAAGTGACTCCTTCAACTGGAAAAAAAAAAAAATCCATCTGTCCAATCCAAAGAATTGGAGAAAATATTTGCATATCATTTTATCTGTGAAAGGACTGATACCCAGAATATATATTATAAAGAATGTCTACATCACAGCAACAAAAAATCAAACAACCCAATTTAAAAAGTGGGCAAGAGACATGAACAGATGTTTCTCCAAAGCAGACATGCGTGGGTGAACCTTGAAGACATTATGCTAACTGAAGTAAACCATAAACAAAAAGAACAAATACTGCATGATTCTACTTATATGAAGTACACAGAGGAGTCAAATTCACAGAAAATGTACAGCAGTGATTACCAGGGGCTGGGGCAGAGAGGAAATGGGAGTTACTGTTCCATGGGGATGGAGTTTCAGTTTGGAATAATGAAAAATTTCTAGAGATGGACATTGGTGATGGTTTCACAACCCATGAATGTACTCAATGCCGCTGAAATGTACACTTAAGAATGGTTAATATGGGACTTAGCTGGTGGTGCAGTTGATATGAATCAATGCAGGAGACAGTTCAATCCCTGGTCTGGGGAGATTCCATATATTTTCTAGGTTTACCATTCCATTTTTTTTGGCCATGAGCAAACATGTGGGATCTTAGTTCCTTGACCTCATGCACTGGCAGTGCAGAGCCTTAACCCACTGGACCACCAGGGAAGTCTCAATTCACCATTCTTAAGATGCAGCAATGCATTAAAATTGAGAAAAACAGTAACTTTCCTTGAGCCCATCTCAGAGCTATTACAAAGCACCTGAATAAACTGAATCTGAAGGGATAAGAAACCCATCCAAGCAGAGAAGGGCTGCACTGAGCATGCCATGTTATGCTGAGCATGGGAGAAAAAGGTGGATGCCACTGGAGAAAAGGAAGAAAAACTAACATTTAACAAGATTTTAAAAGCCAAGTGTGGGCAAGTGTATCAATTATGACAGTATGGAGGACCAGAAAAGAACTCACACTCACGTGCAAACTCTTTTCTAGGCTGGGTCTCCAAAGGTACAGAGCAAGAGAGAGCCGCCCCTGGCGGCACATGCATGCCATTAAGGACTGACAGCTCTGGGCCGAACAGATATGGAAACCCGCCTCCTTCGAAGGAAACCTTTCCTCCACAGCCCAGGCAAAAAAGCTATTCCAAAGCCACTAGGGAGGACATGAAGTATACTGCTCTAATGCTTTTACACTGTACACGCAGTGCATAATATATCTGAAAGTAGACTGTGATACATTAAAGACACATGATATGAACCCTAGCAAAACACTAAACAAACCAAAAAAGCTAAATATGAATGAGTGAGTCAACATGAGAATTCCCAACAGGCAGTAAAAGAGAGGGAAAATCATCCAAAGAACAGACCCAACAAAGACAAAACAGCAAGATTATAGATGTAAATACAACTCTACCAACAACAATTAAATGTGAATTGCCTAAACACTCCCATTAAGAGCAAATGATCAGACTGGATTAAAAAAATCCATCTAGATGCTATCAACAAGAAACCCACTTTAAATATAAAGACATAGACAGGTTGAAAGTAAAAACATGGAGTAAGATATATCCTGTACACATTAAAAGAGAGCGTAAGTGGTAGTACCAATACCAGATGAAACAGACTTTAGGGCAAGGAATGTAACTTAGGCATGAAGACATGCATAATTAAAAAAGAGGTCAATCAATCTAAATCTATCCAGACCTAACAATCATAAATGTGGATATCCAAAAATAGAGCTTCAAAATACATAATCTAAAAACTGATTAAAAAAAAAAAAGATTCAAAATAGACAAACTCAGAATTTAGTTAAAGGCTTCAACACTCCTTTGTTGGTAACTGACAGATCAAGTGTACATAAAATCAGTGAGGATAGAGAAGCCCTTAACACCACTATCATGGAGAAGGAAATGTCAACCCACTCCAGTACTCTTGCCTGGGAAATCCCATGGACGGAGGAGCCTGGAGGGCTACAGTCCACGGGGTCGCGAGAGTCGGCTACGACTTAGCGACTAAACTTTACCACCACTACCAAGCTACTTGACCTGCTTGACATTTACCAAACATTCTACCCGACAACAGTAGACGACATTCTACTTAAGTGAATATGGAACATCTGCCCAGAGAGATTATTCTGGGTTCTCAAACAAGTCTCAATAAAAAGCACTTAAATATACAAAACGCGTTCTTTGGTTACATGGAATTAAATTAGAAATCAGCAATAGAAAACATCTGGGAAATTCCCAAATATCAGGAAATTAAACAAAGCACTTTAAAACATTAATAGTTTATGTATCAAATAAGACATCACAAAGGAAATGAGAAAATATTTTAAATAAATGCAAAAAATTCTTTCAATACATCGAATTTATAGAATAGATAAAGCAACATTTAGAGGAAAACTCATAGCTTCAAATGATTAGATAAAGAAGGTCTCCAATTGAAAAACCTAAGCTTTAAAAAAACAAAACAAAACTAAGCTACCTTAAGAAATTGAGGGGTTGTGTGTGGAAACAAATTAAACCCAAAACAAGCCAAAGGAAAGAAGTAATAATAAGAGGTAAAATCAATTCCAGTAAACAAAACAAAACAAAAAATCAATTAAACCAAAAGCTGATTCTTTAAAAAGACAGATCCTGAGACATTAAGTGAACAGTAGGAAATATTATGAATAAATTTATGCCAATCAATGACAGTTTGGTAAAATGGGGCAAATTCCTTGAAAGTATCAAACTACTAAAACTCACTGTTGTTGTTTAGTTGCTATGTCGTGTCAGACTCTTTTGAGATCCCACGGACTGTAACCCGCCACGCTCCTCTGCCCATGGGATTTAACAGGCAGGAATACTGGAGTGGGTTGCCGTCTTCTTCTCTAGAGGATCTTCTTGAACCAGGGATCAAACCCACATCTCCTGCTTGGAAGGAGCCACTAGGGAAGCCTGAAAGCTAAAGCTCACTCAAAAAGAAAGAGAACCTGAATAGCTCTCATCATCAAATAAATTAAGTTCACAGCTAAAAAAAAGAAAAAAGAAAATTCAAGGCCAAGATAGCCTCTCTGGAGAATTCCACCAACATTTAAGGAAGAAATAACCACCACCCTCACACACTCTTCCAGAGAACAGATGAGCGTATACTTTCCAACTCATTTTAGGAGACCTCCATTACTCTTGATACCAAAACCAGACAACAGCATCATCAGAAAACAGTTACTTTTCAATATTCCTCATAAACATAGAAATAATTTTAGCAAATTGAATCCAGCAACATATTAAAAAGATCATTATCAAGTGGAGTTTATCCTGAAAATGCAGCAGAGTTGGTTCAATATTCAAAAAGCAATCAATATAATTCAATGTATCAACAGGCCGATAAAGAAAAGTCATGTATAGCTCATCTCCATAGATGAAGAAACACATTTGATAATATTCAACATATAAGCTCTCAGCAAACCAACAGAAGAGGACTTTCTCAACTTGATAAAGAAAAACCTATGGCTATTATAATCTTAAATGGTTAAAGACTAAATGTCTTCTAAGATGGAGTCAAGAAAGATGTCTCTCTCTTATTGCTCCTTTTAAAAGGAGTGTTTTGCAGGATGTTGAGCTGTTTAGACAGTGTGCACCCCGAGCAGTCAGGGTGGAACTGCCAACCTCCTTCCGTGGGAACTACACTCAGCATCAAGCTATCATAGCTGAGCATCTCAGCTTTATCTTGAGTTTGTACAGCTGTTAGCAAGGTATGTCCCAATGTAACTGCTTCTTTACTTTTATGCACTTCAACTTATGAAATGTCATGGAGGAATGCTCTACCTTCAGTGAAGAAACCTGGATATGGTCAACTAATTTTTTTTTTCTTTGGGTCAAATGATTTTTGACAAAGATTCCAAAACAATTCCAAAGAGGAAACAATAAGTGGACATTTATGTGCAAAAACAAAACAAAACCAATAACCTCACATTATGTACAAAAGCCAACTTGAAACTGATCATAAAGTTAAAATGTAAAATCTAAACTATAAAACTTCTGAAGACAATATAGCAGGAAAACCTTGAATTAGGCCAGAAACCATAAATGAAAAAAGCAGATAACTGAACTTCATTATATTAAAATGCCTGCTCATCAAAAGGCACTGTTAAGAAAATGAAAAGACAAGTCAAACACTGGGAGAAAATATTTGCAAAACCCATTCCTGTAATGTACATCCTGAAATGTAAGGAACTCTTACAAGTAAACATTAAGAAAAAAGCCAAAAAAGGGGCAAAAAGTATGAACTAATACTTCATCAAATGACAGCCATGGACGGCAAATAAGCACATGAACAGATGCTCAACGTACACTTAACTGCAAATGAAAACCACAATGAGATACCACCTATTAAATGGCCAAAGTGTTTTAAACTGACCAAGTGCTGGTGAGGATATGAAGCTACTGGAAATCTCAGTGTTGGTGGGTACCCAAAATGGTAAAGCTACTTTGAAAAGCAGTCTGGTGGTTTTGTTAAAACTGACAAATTCTAATGGCAAAGACTAGAAACCTAAATATCTTATACTAGTGAAGTAATACAACCCATTCATTGAGAGGCCAAAAATAAACTGAAACATCTATGACTTCAACAAGGATTTTCAACAAGGATTCCAAAGCTATTCAATGGAGAAAGCACAGTCTCTTCAAGAAATGGTGCTGGGACAACCACATACTAAAGAACGAAGCTGGACACCCCCTTATCTAACTTCATATGTAAAAATCAACTCAAGGGGCTTCCCTGGTGGTCTGTCCAGTAGTTCCAATGCAGGGGACGGAGGTTCAATCCCTGGTTGGGGAACTAAGCCTACTAAGCCTGCAAGTAGCCAGCACACTGCAATGAAGATAACGTGTGTCACAAACGAGACTCGATACAGCCAAGTAACTTTAAAAAACAGGTCAATATAAAACTATCAAACTATTAGAAGCAAGGGCTTCCCTCGTGGCTCAGATGGTAAAAAACCCACCTGCAATGTGGGAGACCTGGGTTCGATCCCTGGGTTGGGAAGATCCCCTGGAGGAGGGCATGGTAACCCACTCCAGTATTCTTGCCTAGAAAATCCCATGGACAGAGGAGCCTGGTGGGCTACAGTCTATGGGGTCACAAAGAGTCAGACACGACTGAGTGACTAAGCACAGCACATCAGAAGCAAACATACAGATAAATTTCATGACCTTGGATTTGGAAGTAGATCCCTGTATTTGATACCAAAAGCACATGCAACAAAAGAATAAGATAAACCAGGATAAACCAGACTTCATAAAAAGTGACAAAAGTTTGTGTGTCCAAGGGACATTAACAAGAATGTGAAAAGACAACTTCGAGAATAGGGGAAAATATTTAAAAATCGGATAAGGGTTTAATAGCCAGGATTCAGAACAAACTCTTACAACTCAAAAACAAAAGACAAACAACTCAATTTAAAAAATGGGCAATGGAGGGACTTTCCTGGTGGTCCCAGTAGTTAAGATTTCACCTTCCAATGCAGGGGCTGTGGGCTCCATCCCCAGTCAGGGAGCTAAGATTGCACATGCCTCACGGCCAAAAACCAAAAACAGAAAGTAGAAGCAATACTGTAACAAATTCAATAAAGACCAAAAAAAAAAAAAAGAGGGCAATGGACCTGAATACACCTTTCTCCAAAGAAGATACAGAAATGGCTAACAAGTACTTGAAAGAGATAACCAACATCACTGGTCATTAATAGAATACAAATTTCAAAACCATAGTGAGATACTACTTCACATCCACTACGATGGCCTTAAAGTAAAAAGAAAAGAGGCGTTGTGGAGAAACAGGAACTCTCATGTGTTGTTGGCGGGAATGTAAAATGGTACCGCCACTGCAGGAAACAAATGTGGCAGTTCCTTAAGAAGTTAAACATAAAATTCTGTGATGCAGCCATTCTCCTCCTATATACCCAAAAGAACCAAAAATAATTATTCAAATAAATACTTGTTCACAAATGTTCATAACATTATTCACAACAGCCAAAAGGTCCATCAACAAGCAAAGAGAGAAACTGTGGTATATCCATACAATGGATTAGCATTCAGCCATAAAAAACACTGAAGTACTTGATACATCTCATATATAACTCAGATGAACCTTGAAAACATGCTTTGTGAAAGACACAAAGCATCACATATTGTATGATTCCTTATTTATGAAATATCTACCAGCCAAATCCACAGAGACAGAATGGATTAGTGGTTGTCGAGCCAAGGGATGGGAGGAGCAAAGAATGGGCTCATTTTTTAACAGCTATGGGCGTTCTTCTGGGCAGATGGAAAAATTTTAGAGGCACTGGTTCCACATTTTAAGTATCACTGAATCACACACTTTAAAATGACTGTCACTGAATTGTATACTTTACAATGACATATATGTTTATAAAAAAGAGTAAAGCTATTATGTATTTCTTGTTGACAACCAGTGCTCTTAATTACATTTTAAAACAGCATTCTGAGCTCTGCCTATGGCTCAGTGGAGGCTGAGAAGCCTGAAGCAGCCAGGCTATTATGCACTGATAGAAGACTATGGAAGTAAATTTTTAAGTTGGAAAAGCTGTCGAGTATATACAGTAGGGGAGAATTTATAAACATGTACTTATTATATCTGGTTTTACATAACACAAATGAAACCTGTAATATTGCTTGCCATCAGAGAGCAAGATGAGTGGCTGGCAACAAGGCAGAAGCTATTTTTTTATATAAGCTTGTACCTATACATTGTTGTACCTTTTGTTATTTTGAACCATGTAAATGCATTAATATTAAAAAAAACTAAGAGAAAAATAAAGTTAACATGGAAAAGTGAAGTACAAAGCTAATCAAAACAATTTTAAAATTAAGGGGAGATGGGACCTTCACTCTCCCAGATATTTAGACTTGTTTTGTAAGAGTAGACCAAAAAACAAAGAATAGAGAAAGGTCCCCAAACAGACAAATACACTCACAGTATAAACACATACACGTTTCGTCTCTATGTATCAGACTGATATGAACAAATAAATATAAAAATTCACACAGGGTAACTAGTCTATGAAAGATAGTGGAATAATCCTAGTTATCCCTACAGAAAAATAAAGTAGTAACTCCTACCTTACACCAAAAATAAATTTCATGTGTATTGAGACACAAAACACACTTTAAAGAGAATCTTTATAGTCTCTGGGCTGAGGAAAACTTCTTAAAGTGGATATGGAAAACACAAACCGTCAAAGTTTAATAAATTTAAAGTAAAAATTTCTAAATAGTAAAAGACATCATAGAGTAAAAAGACAATCTGAGGTCTGGTTATTTGGCTGCAAATGACCAAAAATAAGTGGTAGGATCCAGAATATTTAAAGCACTCTTAGAAATCAAGAAAAAAAGCACAAGATAAAGGATATAAATATGCACTTCATAAATGGCCAGTAACATAAAGAGATGCTTATCCTCACTGGTTATTAAGGACATGCAGTTAAACCACACATACGGTTTTAGTTTTACCTCCATCCAATTGGTAAAATACCAAAATCTGACAATTGTCACTAAAGATGTGGAACAAAGGCACCTTTGTATATTGCTTTTGGGAATTTAAATTGACACAATCATTTGAAGAATAATTTCACATCACCTAGAATAGTTGCAGATTCATGCAGCTTAAGACTTAATTCTATTTCTTAATATATACACAGGAAACTGTTGTGTACGAGTATAAAGAGACACATACAAGAATATTTATAGTAGTGGAAACCTGAGAACAACCCTAAATATCCAAAAGCAGGAGATACTGTATACTCCATGGTGTTATACAGTATCCACATGACGAATTACTCTCAGCATAGAGCTATATGAAGCTAATCACTAAAACAAAAATGCAGATCAGAAAAAACAAACTATCAAATGATATCATTTTATATAAAATCAAAAGTATTCTGCAAAAGCAAACTATTTTGGCAACCAAACTTTTCTGGCAACACACAATTATTATAAAAGTCATATGGAATGATAAAACACCAAAATTAGAATAACGATTATTGTTGGGAGCAAGAAAGAGGAATGGTAATCAGGGAAGGTACACAGGGCTCAACTCTTTCATTCATGTTTTATTACTTTGGCAAGATCTGAAGCAAATAAGGTAAAAGGGCACATGTGACCAAAGTGGGTTGTGGGTACATGAGTACTCATATTATGTTCTATACTTTAACATACACTAGAATTGTATCATAATTGAAAATGAGAAAAAAAGATCAGAAGAAAAATTTCCAAATGATAACTATTATTTCCTAGTTGTAGGTTTATAGTTTTACTCTTTTCCCCTATGCATACTGTCTAAATCTATAATAAATGGGTATGGCTTTTATAATGGAAAAAAATAATCAACGAAAGTTATATACTTTAAAACTCACCTGGTAAATTCAAGACTAACTGTCCACTAGAATCCATTTCTTTTTCCTAATAACCAGACAAGAGTGCCCAGCAAGAGACACTGCAGCTAGAGGAGGCCATGTAACTGAGTACTTGCTAACAGAAAATGATCCAGGAAATAAGGGTCTTGCCCTTCAAATTAGGCATGAGTCCCATCCCCCTCCCCTGGTTGAATCAGGAATGTGATCCCTGCAAGCCTGAATCAGCCATGCACACAGAAACAAGACCGGCCCTCACGACAATGGAGCAGTAACATTAAGAATCTGGGGCTCTGGGAATGCTGGAGCCCACCTGCCCGGCAATAGCTGCCTTCTCTGGCCTGTTTGAGACAGCAAACTATCTTTCTTGAACTACTTTATTTTTGAGTCTCTGCTGTCCCAGATTAGCCAGTATTCTAATTAATAATGGCAGGAAAGACAACTTTAGGGCTGTACCTTCCATTTCTTCTCTTGAAGTTAACCATTTAAGAACAAAGAACTGTCTTTTAGAAAGGCCATCTAAAAACTACATTAACAAATCAGTGGCTGAATCTCCACCAAGTAATCTAGAAATTAATGAAGTATTTCAAAGTAAATCCCCAATAAGACTTTTTCATGAAATACAACCACCTAAAGATTAAATTCATATGGAAGAAAGGTAAAAAAATAGCCAAGAAAAAGTATCAAGAGAACAGAGATTTACCATGTATCAAATGTATTTTAAAACTATAGTAAAGTATAGTATTAGCACACAAATGGCCAAATAGATAAATGGAACAGAATTCAGAAACAAACTCATATATATATGGAAATAACCAAAACATAAAGGAAAAAACTCAATAAAACTGACAACATAGTTTATAACATCTACGAACAAACACACACACACACAAAACAAACCACCATAAACAAAATTAACAAACCAGCAATAAACTGAGAGAAAACACTTAGATATAATGTATGATCAGTATACAAACTGTATTTTTAAATGCTAATAAATCAATATAAAATTACCCAGTTGAAAATGGGTAAAGGACATAAACAGGCAATTTATAGAAGAGGAAATACATATAAGCAATAAAAATAGATGCTTAATCTTACTAGTTATCTGGGAAATACACAAAATTTCATTTTCCCCCCATCAGATTAACCAAAATTAAGTCTGATTAAAGAGAAAAAAGCAGTATTCTCATACATTACCAACCTTAGTGTATTAGAGGGGAAAGTGGCCAACCACTTGGAAGCACCATTGGTAGGGTCTATTAAAATTAAAAATGCACAGAATTTATCCAGCAATTCCACTACTTGGTATCTACTCTTGAAAAAGTCATGCACATTTGCAGAGACATATAAAAGAGTGTTCACTGGAACATCATTTATCACAAAAAGTTAGAAGTAACTGAAAAACGTTCACTAACAAAAAACAGCCAGAGTCACTCCACAGCACACACAGCAGGCTGAGAGAACACAGGAGACCCATACCAACCAACAGGAAGCATCCCCCAAACACAACCTGAAAAACTAAGCTGCACAGTGTAGACCTTTTGGAAACATGTTTACATTTCTGTATTTTGCCATGCTCCCCCTTCAAAAAAGTCATGTTATCTGTCATATTAATGATCTTAGAAAAGGGTAAAAATTGTTATAATTGTACAGATATGCCAGAAAGGTTTTTAAAAAATCAGCAACCGTAACCGAATTTGTACTTGCTCTTTTCAGAAACAGTTAAGTCACCAGTTCACTGCAGGGCTGAACTGAGCCACCACACACGAGCTTCCACCACAGATGAGTAACTGCTGTTTATACTTTACCTAAGTTTCGACTCCCTGAGTCCAAATGCCAATGTCAGTTCTGGAAATGTCATCCACTTAGTTTTCTGGTACAAAATTAAGTACCCTAATCAATTCACACCTTCCAAGTGGCATGTCAACTAACAAAAATAGAGTCAGTGCCTCCATCTTTAATTATAAAACAAATCAGGTAACATAATAAGCATCTGAAAAATGTAATCTACTCAAAGGTGCTGAAGTAATAATCAACTTGGTCTTAAAAAACTTTCAGTAAGAAAGCTGAAGAACCCTAGGAAAATGTATGGAGAAGCCAGTCCAATATTGATTCATAGACGTTTTTATGGTCAAGGCTCTCTGTAGCATGGTTTCCAAGATGTGCTCACATATCAACAACTCTCTTTAACTGTTCCATGATCTGCCTTCATGGTAGCAACAAACTACACAGGGGGAAAAAAAAAGGTGGTAACCTCAGTGAGCCTCTCCAAATTTCCAAAGCGGAAAAAAACTTAATGTCCAAGTGTCCTGACATTTCTGTGGGGTCATTTTAAGACCAGCTTGTGGCATTTCACATCACACTGACTGACATGTCTCGCACGGCTGCTTCCCCAGGAGCTGCACCTCAGGGGACACTTTAAAGTAGCGTATTCCGTCTTCAAGGAATATGCGATACCGACAGTTTGACAGGGTTACAAGTCGGTTGTCTTCCCTTCCATCAGGAAATCTGGGGATTCCCTAGTGGCTCAGATGGTGCAGATTCTGCAGGCAGTGCAGGAGACCTGGGTTCAATCCTAGGATGGGACGCCACCTGCCCCAGTGTTCTTGCCTGGAGGAAACCATGGACACAGAAGCCTCACGGGTTACGGTCCATGGAGTCACAAAGAGTCGGATACGACTAAGCAGCTAACACTTCCACAAGCTACAGGACACTTTCACAACAAAAGTCTGGAAAACTGTTAACCTATTTTACCAAACGAGGGTAATCCACAGCAGAAACAAAATAATCAGCCAACAATAGTTTGTTATTATTTAACTTTTTAAAACAGACCATTTAAAACATTTCTTTTCCTCCTACCCAAATGATGAAATACAGAACTAATGCTTCAAAGAATAACTATATTAATGAAACATCAACAAGTTACAGATAAACATTTTAATTGATTAAATATATTATTTTCAAGATCTTTTGGAAATCGCACTTGTAATATTCTATTCGACAGCCAAAGGCAATAAAAAAAGTTTAAAACCAAAAATGTTCTGACATGAACATGTGACAGGAATTGCTGCTATGTGAAATAACATACACTGCTCCCAGGAACAATATTTTTAGAGAATAATTCATCTTACATGTGCAAGGACAAATCTGTAATCAAAGGCTGGAAGAAATATATATTAGTGCCTGCTTTTTAAAAGTTTATTTTACATTTTAAATACAGTATTTTCTCATTAAAAAAAAAATGCCAGGAGGTGCCTAACCCCATGGTTTCTATACCATATACACGAGAGCTGTTGGACAATGTGACAAACCTTCTGAGTGTAACAGAATGAACACCTGTAAGCTGGGACTACTGAATCGAAATTAAAAAACACAAATTAAGCACTGCTTAGGAGAAAATAATCCAGTTTTCGAATAACCAAAAGAGAACAGAGTTAGGTATGTACAAAACCAGGTATTAAAAAACAACAAAAAAAATGCAGCACACAAAAACCAAACAGCCCCTTATGTAGTGAACTGTGTACACTGCAGCTAATCAATGGAAACCCTCCTACAAGAAGTGATTTATGATCAAAAATTTTAAAAATCTAAGTATTTCAGTGACAACATATAATAACATTATGTGTATATTGCCATCTTTGTAATTTTCTATCTTATACCATCCTTCTGAAAACAAGAATCTCTAGACTAGTCAATCACTTACACAAATTTGAGGCAATTAATCCATATTTGTTTCTAGTAAGGAAAACAAAGATGTACCTCCTTCCATCAATGAAGACATTATACAGATTAAAGCAATAAAAAAATTTAAGCATGGCCATATGCATTTCCAATTCTTTCTACTAAGTAATTCCCAACTAGGATCATGTAGGATATGTGCCTAAGTAGTATCAAATCAAAAGAAAACGGACTATCTCTGGCAGTGATTTCCATATTAGTGCAATGTTATTCACCATACACTGAATTATATTTAAATGACCTCATATATTTTAATTCAGTAGGTGTCAATTTGTTTACAAAATCCCCAACTATATGCTTGTGTAGAAAACAGTTTCAATTTGAGATGCTCAAAAAAAGCGAAATAAAGCTAAATCAAGACAAAAATGAATTCCTTTTTTTGCTTTGCTACTGGTAGTATAAATACCAGATGAGGAGAAAAGGGCCAAGGGTTTGTGGAGGCTTGCTAATTTGCTAAGATGGATGTTTTCAGTGTTCTATGTGTCTTGATACTTCAATTATCAATTAGGTTTGAACATTTATATTAAGATTATTCAGAAAATAATTACCTGTAACATAGCTCTGAACTAAACAGCCGTACCCAAAGCAAAACAATCTGGGTCATTCAGAATAAGATCAAATTGAGGCAATTTATTTTCTATTATAATCTGTGACATCTTAAGTTTCAAAAATGGTGACCTTTGATGAAAACTGAGATGTACCTCATGTAGACTATTACAGGATTTCAAATCAGAGGGCACTGTAAAGTAACTATGGGCTCTCAGAAAACACATAGAGCAGGCAGCAATGGACTAACCATCAACCAGGTGGGGTCAATGTTGAGCTGTTTTATTTTGGAGACTTTAAAAGATTTAACACGTAGCTCGTGTAACATCAGCATCCACTCGTGACTCTGCTGGTCAGCACCGAAGGGCTGGATGAGTCTGAGGAGTCCCTTTAACCCCAAAGTACTAACGCTCAAGAGTTTCAAGGAAATCCTGATTCCCAGCAAGAGTCCCAACCCATCCGATCAAAATCAATAGGGTAAACACTGACTGCAATGCTCCACAAAAGTCAAAGAAATTTCCAAATTAAATGCCATCTTCCACTCAACCCTAGACTCCAGACTCTGTAACATCTTTATCTAGTGTAATAGACTCTGTAGTAGACTGATTTTGACCTCCACAAAGAGTAGGAGTTGTCAAACTTGAGGAGGTAGACGCCTCTCCCTGGATATTGGTGGCTGCCGGCATACACCTCCTCATGACAGTCCCGCCGGTACACAGGCACAATCTCATCCAGCAGGGGCTTGTTGGCATTCTTTTTGGCCTTCTCTTCAGAACTGATGTTCTCTGAAAGAAAACAGAGACGTCAGAGTGAAGAAATTCAGGAAAAACACACGTCTGCCTCAGACATTTTAAACTCCATCCTATTACAAAGATGGCAATATACACATAATGTTGTTAGTATATGTTGTCACTGAAATGCTTAGATTTTTAAAATTTTTGAGAAATTGCTCATTAGGAATTCTCTCAATCCATTCTACAACTTATGTGCATGTGAATGTGTATAGATTCCTTCTTGTATCTGAGCAGCTGCTATGCACCAAGCACAGCACTCTCTGGGCCCTGGGAGCCCAGCGGCAAGGATCTGGTGGTGGCAGCAGTCAGCAGCCTCCCTCCCTCTGTACTTGAACCACTGTTCCCCACTCAATGTTCCCCTTTCACATACGCTCAGTTCCTAACTCCTCCCAACAGGTAGGGCATCACTCATCGGAGTAAGACCACGGAAAATGCTGCTGTGACCCTCTTCTTCCCAACAATATGGAAGTCCTCTCTTGTTTTAGGAATCGGGAGAAGGGAGCTTATGAGGACTATTATTTTCTACTGATCTTAAATACAAAGAGAGAGGATGTTATTTTATTTTCTTAAATAAAATGAGGCAGACAGAAAAGAGGTAGACATGCAGAGAAAATTCAATCACTTTCACTAGGCCTGTGTAACCCAGGGATGATCCCAGTGGCAAAAAATAGGCTTTGATTCTGGGTTTGCCCCAGGTTAATAGTTTTTTGAACTGTAATGCTATGAGGCAGAAATGAATTACAGGCACATGAGTCAATTATGTGATGAACGTCAATGGCCTCTATCAGGAATTTAAACCAGGAAGGTCTAAGAAACTCTCAGCTGAGAGGAGCTTAAGGAGACTTGTTACTACAATGCAGCATCCTGGATGGGACCCTGGAACATTCAGAAAAACTAAGGAAATCTGAAGAAATATGGACTTTGGTTAATAATATATCAATACTGGTTCATTAGCTAAGATGAATATACCATGGGACAAGGTAAGATGTTAACAACAGGGAAAAACTGGGTTTCAGAACTCTTTGTACTACCTCTTGCAATATTTCTGTAAATTTAAAGCTATTCTAAAATAAAAAGTTTATTCAACAACAGTAGATGACAAATAGGCCCAAATCAGATTTGCTTTATCATAGCAAAACTACTTAAAATTAAATGTCCTTCATTTGCAAATGAGAGATACAAGTCGTTCTAAGTATACACTATTGCCCATTAGGATATCCATGAAATAGATTATTGGGCCCATTAATTCAGGATCCAAATTTTGCTCAAAAATCTACAAAATTAAAGGTTATTAGGATAGATGAAAGATAATCTTTCTTCAATCTAAGCAAAGACTTGGGACCTAGAAACAATCAAGCAGAAGGATGGATTACAAATCATGTTTTCCTCAGAAAAACAAACTCCTCCATCTTTCAAGACCTAATGAAGAAAAACTAAAACAATAAACAAAAAAACTGGACTTTACTTCCATCTTAAACCAAGCTGAAAGGACCTCACATAAAACAAAATACACAATGTAGATAAGACCTGGCAGCACAGCAGCCTCCATAAGGAGACACGCAGCAAACAGAACCATTCTGAGTTAAATCTTCACTGCTGTTACTTTTGAGGGGGGGCGGGGGGAGGTGGCTCTGCCATGTAGCTTGTGGGATTCTCAGTTCCCTGGCCAGGGACTGAACCTGGGCCATGGCAGTGAAAGCCCAGACTCCTAACCACTAGGCCACCAAGGAACTCCCCTCACCGTTGTTATATTATGAGTGCAGAGGCTTCAATGGGTCACTTTTAGTTGCAAATCACGTTACAGGTTATCATGACAGGTAATGCCACTTTCCATTTGAGGCTATCATACATTAGTGCAAAGGTCAAAGATGTCTAGCTCCTCACCTTGAGTGAGGCAATGAACCCTAGCACTGAACCCAATAGCAATAACACAATGATAATCAGCTGAGGGGTCAGACTACGAAGTATCCTGCTTTAAAAGCTCTCAAAACCAGGAGAAATAGATTACTCCAACCCACTTACTAGAGAATTCTCTTATTATTCACAAAGCTCTTTAAAAATACAGTAATTTGCATATACTAAAAACTTCCCTTCCCAAGCATATGCAAAACACCTGACTGTAACGAGTTCCCGTGTGCATCAGAAAGACTAGTAAAGGGCTTAGTTCTGTCCTGATGCTGCTGAGGGGCACCTGAGACAACAGAACTGGCACCTGCCCTGCAAACTCCGGTCTCTCTAGTTTTTTTCTCTCCCTACTTTGACATTTTTTTGGTCTGGTTCAGTGAACAGTATTCACGTGCAATGCTTTCCCTTGCTGGTGGTACTCAGAATACATGCTGAAAACAAAATGCTAAAAGAGAAAGCAGCTCCTAAATGACACTGGCCCATGTGTGTGTGTTGCCATACACGACCTGAAGGGGCCGAGTTATCTTGATGATAAAACTGAATCACCAAGATTCAGCTTGTCTATCAAAAGCAGACTGAACTTTTAGCCTCCCTCCATGTACCTTCAACAACTACCTCTTTAAATGTATCCCAGTGTAGTCTCTGTGATTACCTACACTCTTCAATATGCAGTTCATTTATAAGTCACCTGAAAGGTTAGTTATGGTTAAGAACTGAAGGTGCTTTGCCATTCTCCCAGTCAGGGCACTCCTTCCATATTACTCAATCAAGTCAACAAATAATTAAGTACTTATTAGGTGGATACAAAAGCCCTGTGTTCTAACTTTTCTGGATAATAACAAAATTAAGAAGACTACTCTCTTGCAAACAGAACCATTCTGAGTTAAATCTTCACTGCTGTTACTTTTGAGGGGGGGCGGGGGGAGGTGGCTCTGCCATGTAGCTTGTGGGATTCTCAGTTCCCTGGCCAGGGACTGAACCTGGGCCATGGCAGTGAAAGCCCAGACTCCTAACCACTAGGCCACCAAGGAACTCCCCTCACCGTTGTTATATTATGAGTGCAGAGGCTTCAATGGGTCACTTTTAGTTGCAAATCACGTTACAGGTTATCATGACAGGTAATGCCACTTTCCATTTGAGGCTATCATACATTAGTGCAAAGGTCAAAGATGTCTAGCTCCTCACCTTGAGTGAGGCAATGAACCCTAGCACTGAACCCAATAGCAATAACACAATGATAATCAGCTGAGGGGTCAGACTACGAAGTATCCTGCTTTAAAAGCTCTCAAAACCAGGAGAAATAGATTACTCCAACCCACTTACTAGAGAATTCTCTTATTATTCACAAAGCTCTTTAAAAATACAGTAATTTGCATATACTAAAAACTTCCCTTCCCAAGCATATGCAAAACACCTGACTGTAACGAGTTCCCGTGTGCATCAGAAAGACTAGTAAAGGGCTTAGTTCTGTCCTGATGCTGCTGAGGGGCACCTGAGACAACAGAACTGGCACCTGCCCTGCAAACTCCGGTCTCTCTAGTTTTTTTCTCTCCCTACTTTGACATTTTTTTGGTCTGGTTCAGTGAACAGTATTCACGTGCAATGCTTTCCCTTGCTGGTGGTACTCAGAATACATGCTGAAAACAAAATGCTAAAAGAGAAAGCAGCTCCTAAATGACACTGGCCCATGTGTGTGTGTTGCCATACACGACCTGAAGGGGCCGAGTTATCTTGATGATAAAACTGAATCACCAAGATTCAGCTTGTCTATCAAAAGCAGACTGAACTTTTAGCCTCCCTCCATGTACCTTCAACAACTACCTCTTTAAATGTATCCCAGTGTAGTCTCTGTGATTACCTACACTCTTCAATATGCAGTTCATTTATAAGTCACCTGAAAGGTTAGTTATGGTTAAGAACTGAAGGTGCTTTGCCATTCTCCCAGTCAGGGCACTCCTTCCATATTACTCAATCAAGTCAACAAATAATTAAGTACTTATTAGGTGGATACAAAAGCCCTGTGTTCTAACTTTTCTGGATAATAACAAAATTAAGAAGACTACTCTCTCAATCGGTAAGCAATACATTTTACAACCTACTTCCTAGACCAAGATAGTTTTTTTTTTTGATTACACAAGACAGGTGGGATCTTAGTTCCTCGACCAAGTAGTCAACCTGTGCCCCTTGCCTGGGAAGCCTAGATCACCAGGGAAGCCCCAAGATCAAGACAGCTGAGACTGTCACTGGAAACATTTGATTTTGTCTAGTTAGAGAAAATACATCTTAGAATAACAACCTAAAAAGCTGATATCAGAAATATAAATTCCAGAGTTGGCAGAATTTCTTGCTTGCTCTTTTATAATTTTTCAAAATGACCTTGCACATTTGGCTTTTCAACACACAAGGCTGAAAACAAACTGTCAAACAGACTTCCCTGGCATTCATAACAATTCAGGCCCCAATCACTCAGGAGGCTAGCTTCTCTCACAATCTTTTCAGCCTAAGGTCCCACCACTGAAACCTTTGATCCCTGTCCAGGAAGTTAATCAGGAAGCATGAGGTTGGCTGACATCAGAACTGCTACCATTTCTGCAAATGCACAACCCAGCTAGTGAACATGGACCAATGGCTCTACCTTCCTCCTCCTCGTCGTCATCGCTGGACTCACTGACATGCACGCTGACAGCAGTGTTCGGAGAGTCTGTCCATTCAAAATATACCCCAAACCCAATGTCATAATTGTCTGTAGCAAATTCCCAAAAGAGATATGATCCCTCTTCATGGGTGGGCACTCGAACAGTGACTACTTCTCCTCGGCCCACTGTAATCACGGAATCCGCATCCTGCCGAATCTTCTCTTTAAAGTCTTTGATCTGGGGTCGTGTCCACATGGATGGAGCTGCGATTACTGGAAGAGATTCTAAAGGCAACAGGAATTACAAAGGATAAAGAGGATGAGCCTTCACCTCTAGGCAGCAATACCTGCATAGGATCACCTGCCCAGCCACGTGCAGCACCAAGTGCAATCTGGTCTCCCTTAGACTGAGGACTTTAAAAGCCTCCCCATGGAAGTCTCCCCCCAAATTCCTATACTTAATACCACCACAGGTATTCAGAAGTCAACATCCCGTTTTAAGTAACAAATGCAAACCATATTCTTAAGAAGGATTTTTTTCCCAGTACTCTAACTGCATATGGTCATGGAAGAATGACCTTGGAAACTTCCTAGTTGGAAACAGGGAAACATTCAAACACAGAGAGATCTGGACTTGAAATAAATTCATTTTTGGATGTGAACAAAGGCTGGGCTTTGACTTCAGACTCTGTCAGAAAAAAAAGTCTTGACCTTGGAGTAAACCAAAGCTCTAAGGGAGGGGTTACTCTAAGGAAACTCAAGAGAAAAACCTGGACAGGAATGGAACTGCTAGCAACTGAGGTAAAATGGGTAATGTCTTGTTACTGAGAAATATCGATGTGCACTCAATAGGTTTTCCAGAGTTATTCAGAGCCTTTGACAAAAGATTTATTTGAAAATACTGGCAAACTCTTAATAGGAAAAGAAGGGAAGAGAGGAATGAATCAAGGGTACTTCAAGGTCTTTTCTGCAACTATTCTATTACTTGTTTTAAAAAGACAAGGAAACCAACTTTCTTATGAACTACACTACCACCATCTCTGATCAGTCACTGAAATGGTCTCTTATTCCTTCTTACTTGGGAACTGGTACTCTTGATTCAGACCTCTCAGCTTAAGTGTCCCTTCCCTAGGAAAACCTCTGGTGACCTTAACTAGCTCGTATCTCTGTATTATGTGCTTTCACACTGTAATGGACTTTTCTCTCCACACAGTACTTACCACAGCCACAATTTACATTGTATGTGTGTTATTTTGCTTCACCTCTGTAACCCAACACCCAGAAAAGCTTGAACCAACTGCTGAATGAATGAATGAGCTGCCCATGAAAAGTAAGTAGACCTTTGAAAATCTAAATTATCTTACCAGTAACATGGTACTTCTGTCTCAAAAAATATATTGTGAATATATGGTAAAGAGCCTACAAGTTGGCCCCCAGCGATCCTCACCATGGGTATTCATTCATGTACTTGTAAAGTCACCACTCGGAATTCACCAGGACCAACAGAATACGGCAGCAGTGCTGACGTAGTCCTTCCAAAGCCAAGGCTTGAAGGGCCCTGCCAGTCTTGCTTTGTTTTCCTGTGCATCATGTTCTCTGGAGGAAGCCAGCCACTGTGTTGAGAACACTCAAGCAGCCCTTTAGAGAGGCTCCATGGGGCAAGGAATTGAGGTCCTCCTGCAAATGGCCAGCATGAACTTGCCACTCATGTGAGGGAACCATTTTGGAAGCAGTCTCTAGTCCCAGTCAAGCCTTCACATGAGGCTTGACCTCCTAAGAGGTCAACACAGTAACCTCCTAAGAGACCAGAACCACCACCACTGAGTGTGTGTGTGTGGGAGTCTCTCGGTCGTGTCTGACTCTTTGTGACCCCACGGACTGTAGCATGCCAGGCTCCTCTGTCCATGGGATTCTCCAGCCAAGAATACTGGAGTGGGCTGCCTCTTCCTTCTCCAGGGAATCCTCCTGACCCAGGAATCGAACCCAAGTCTCCTGCATTGTAGACAGATTCTTTGCCATTTGCACTACCAGGGAAGCCCACCACTCAGCTAAGCAGTTCCTCAATCCCTAACCCACAGAAACTGTGAGAGATTATAAATGTTTAATTAGTATTTTAAGCTGCTAAATTTGGGTACAATGTGTTACACAGCAACAAATAACCAGTATATAAAATAAGACAACCCAAAGGGTCCAAAGGACATCTGATTTGCTCTTCTAAACTATTCCAAGAGTCACCAGAAGCATCAGAGTCATATTAAAAAGAATGAAAAAGCATTCAACTCTCACAAATATGTAATTGCTCTCAAAAGCTAATTAATCTGACTTTATGACTTTTGCTTTTCACAAGTCTGAATTATAGTATCTGGATGGAAGTGCACATACAACAACCATACCTTTTGGTCCATTCTCCAGGGCTTCTTCGGCGGCTTCTGGTTCAATCTCCTTTTCAGTGTTGTCAGTGTGGGTTTTGGCCTGTCCATTAACTGACATCATATCACTTGGTGTAGTTGCGTTCACTTTTGATGATGTAGGAGAGGAAGCCCCAGCTACTGATACTTCCTGTTGCTTCTGTAATGCTGCCTATAAGTCAAGAAAAAGTGAAGACACACTGACCAGGAAGGCTAAAAATGGGACATTTACCCTGAGATGCATTCTGATCCCATCAGAATTTTTGCCTCATCAAGTAGCTCCAAGAAATTACTAATACACTTTATCAGTTTTTATCCTATCTATAATGAATACAAGTATAATAATATTCTGAGGACCACATTCTTGTGACCTAAGGATCACTAGAAAAACTAGGAAAAATTAAAGTAGGTAGAAATAATCATCCCAAATAAAATTATTATAGGTAAAAACTGAACACGGAAACATCTGTTCTTAAAACTGATAGATATCTTTATACACAGAAAAATTATCACAAACTAAAAACTGCTAATCAAGTAAAAAAAAATACTGACCTAAAAATTAAATAAGCTTATAAAACGGAGTTTGAGATCAAAATAATTTCTTTTAAAAAATGCATCACTTTACATAATTATGATTAAAGTATGTATTTTCATAAATGTAAAATTTAAAAGTCCTTTGAAAAATGGAAAATAAAAACAGCTTAAATCCAAAGGACAACTACTTTAGGACATTTCTCTCATATTAAAATGAACAAATATTAGTATTAATATTATGAGAAATGCCTAAGTATTACATAACTTTTGGGAAAACTAAATAAAATTAACTATAACAAACATATAGAAAAGTATACAAATCACAAATGTACAGCTTGATCAATTTTCTTTGACAAACATACACATAAACCAACATCCAGATCAAGACATTATTTGCATCCCAGAACCCTTCCTGGTGCCCCTTTCCAGAAAGTCCTTCAAGGGTAATGATGAAACTAACCTGTAAAATTACAGGTTTGGCTCTGCCTGTCTTTGAACTTTAATATAAATGAAATTGTATATTATATGCTCTTTTTTGTGTCTGGCTTCTTTTACTCAACATTTGTTTGAGAGCTTTATCTATAAAATCACAAGTATATAACTGTATTTTGTTTGCATTGCTATTGCTATTGTGAAAATAGGAAATTTACCCAATGTATTGTCACCCATATTAGGGCATTTAAGTAACTTTAAACTAAAATATTAAGTTATATAATAAGTGAGCATATATTTACAACAGTTTAAAGAAAATAGGGAAAAAAGCCTGTATAATTTCATGGGTTAGGGATAATGATACATTTTGGCCTATCTGAATACAGATTTCATTTAATGAAATCATTACACTACTAATCATTTACAAATCAGTTGCTTAAGCAGCAACACCTCTCTCTGCTGCTAGTGCTGGTTAGCAAAACACTTAAGATTTTAAAATACCTTCTTCCAAAGCCTAGATTCTCAGTAATTTCCATATCAGTTTTCTAAGAGTACTAGCTTCCAGAAAATAGGCATACAACCAAAACAAGTCAGCACGCTCACAACATTTCACTGCATGACAGGAAAGCAAAAAATAAAAAGGAATTTCTGTTGATGATCAATTGGTCAGCTCAAATGGTCCCACTTCACTTTAGGCTTTTGTTGAAACTCTCTAGCAGAATGAACAACTCCCTACCCTGTGATCCCACTGAATATGAGTATACATCTATTATACATAATAGATCACATTTATTTATTTATATGATCTCTCTTCTATACTCCAGGAAGTTTTTAAAAGCACAGAAAGACACAGGAACAATAAAACACTCGTGTAACCACACCCCAAATTAAACAAGTGTTCCCATTTTTTGTCATTTTGCTCAGTATTTATATAAAAACTAATACTTTATGGGGCTGAGGTTCCCCTTGTTCCTTCCCCAGTTCCTCTCATTCTCTCTTATCAGAGACAACCAATCAATCTGATAAACTGAGTCTGATCACAGTAATCTAAATTATGGCTTTCCAATTCTATTTCAAAGATTTTTGGTTTTACCCTATTTGACTGACTTTGTTCTCACTAAATGATAGCAACCTGTAAGCAGGACAGTGTGAATGAGCTAGCCTATTAAGAAATTATCTCAATACCTATCAAAGAAGCAGGAAAACGGAGTGATATGCTAAAAGTATAAACAGTCTCTGGAGGACAGAAATTCCTCAAAAATATCACTTATTATCTTTTAACTCTGGTTTGACATCCTTTTCCTCATCTCATGGATCATACAAAATCTGCAGTGCCTCTTAAAGTGCTTCACTAATGCTAAAGACTCAGGGGAAAACATATTTTAGGTAAGGATATGAATTTTCAAGAAATTTTAAAGAGCGTGGCAAAATAACAGAGATTACTTCACCTAACAAGAAATGTGGGGCAACTAAAACACAACACTTTTCCTTTTTTTAAATTTTAAGACATTTTATTAAATTTATAGAGAAACACAGTTTGTGTTTTGGTTTTTACTCTGGCCTTGCTGCCAAGGCAGGCGACTTGCGGGAACCTTTGTTCCCTGATTAGAGATGGAACCCAGGCGGCTAGCAGTGAAAGTGCCGAGTTCTAACCACTGGATTACCAAGGAATTACCTCACAACACTTTTCTTCACTCAGATATTTTGACAAGTAGTATCTGTTTTGTAACTGAAAATTAAATAAGAAAACCTACCTTAAAGTAAAACTTAAAGGTTAAATTTAATGAGGCATTTTATGCCTCTGAAAGATGTAAAAAAATTAATGTAAAATCAGCTATCTTCCCTATATATCAAATACTTTCACAGAACTATTTTCTTATTTCATTCCTCTGATAGTCCTGTGAGGTTAACAAGACTATATAATAGGATTTCATATCCCATTCTTACTGGTTTGGAGAAAAGGCAGAAATATCAGAGCAGTAGGTAACTAGACTGAGATCAAACAAGATAATGGAGAAGCTAGGACAGAATCCAAGTGGTATGTGACCTCCAGTGCTGTGTCCTTCCCCTCAACCACCTACTCCTGTGTGGAAGCAAGACTGCGGGGGCAGGAAGCCAAGGAGGACTGCCAATGTGCTGCACGCAGGCAGCACAGCTACTGCACCCAACAAAAGGGCAAGATGGATCCAACCAAGTTCTGCCTTAGGGACTGCGGGTCCTCCGATTAGAAGCTGGCCAGGACTATGACAGCCGTGGCCTGAAGGCTATCCTTGAACTAACTCTAATCACCCAAATCTCCATGGTTCTGGGACCACATTTAGAGCTATGTCAAACTCACTGGGATAACACTAGGTCCATACAAATTCCAAATACACTTATGATAATATAATAGAGGCCACATCATCTGTTGTTTCAAAATTATATACTTTCTTTCATAACTGCCACTACACTGTTAAAAATCTCTTTTAATAAAGGTCACCTAAAAGTTACTTGATATCTGAGAGGCTAACTAATGCAAAAGTCATCAGCAACTGTTAAAAAAAGAACTTTCGTTTCAATGAAACTAAAAAGAAACTAAAAACCCTTTCTAAGGCTGAATTTGGGTGTTAGCTATCATACCTGTTGCTGTGCAAGCTGGACTTGATACAACTGCTGCATATACTGCTGATAGTGTTGCT
The DNA here is from genome assembly GCA_006410675.1 of Oreotragus oreotragus. Classification (NCBI taxonomy): domain Eukaryota; kingdom Metazoa; phylum Chordata; class Mammalia; order Artiodactyla; family Bovidae; genus Oreotragus; species Oreotragus oreotragus. Next base: position 485,812 of record SJYX01018587.1, on the reverse strand, counting down.
CCTGCAACTGGCGGATGAGAATCTGCTGCTGTTCGTAGTTCCCTGGATACTGTTGGGCTGCATACTGCTGGAACTGCACGGCAGTCTGGGAGTTTAAAGCTGCCATTATCTGCTGCCTAAAAACATTAAAAAATATACACTAGTCTGACTACAGGAGATTGACTGTTCATGACAAAATAAAATGTCTTTGTTATTTTGTTTTATAACAAATACCTCTTAAAAATGATTAAGGTAGTAATGTATACCAAGCAGCATGTGTCCAGGGTCCAGAGAAAGATTTAAGAAAATAAACTTGGCTTCTGATTTTTCACTTAGGTTTTTCAAGGCCAACTTGAGATGGAAAAGGAGAATAATAAGCACATCACTGTCACTGCCATCATCGTCACCACCATTTACTGTGCCCTTACATGTGCCATGCAGTTTTTCTCAAGGTACTTCTATGTACTAACCCACCTAGTTCTCACAACCACCTGTGAGGTGGGACTTCACAAAGCAGAAAATGGAAGATTTCAGTGACTTGCCCAAGATGACACTGTGAGCAGACCCCAGAGCCAGGATTCAAGTCTAGGCAGTCTGGCTCCAGCCTACAGTTTTTGCTGTAAGAAAAATGGATTGTCATTTATTACAGAGATGAGATATTTAACTGCTGGCCATGGTTTTTCTACATAAATATATATAAAGTAGTAAAAGGCTGAATAATAACTAAATGATGTTACAGGTGGCTCTGGTAAGTACAAATAAAGCCAGTGGAAATCTGAGCACCTTGGCATTTAATGCAAAGCAAGTCTTAAACAGGAACACTGAAGACAATATCTGGGTACACTTGGTCTAGAGATACTGATTTCTGTGAACTATTACTATTCCTTTTCCCCCACATATAGGAACCACGTGCTTAACTCAGTCACGTGACCAACAGTAACATCCTCTAAGCCATCTGTTAATAGGTAATAACAAAGCTAAATCTCACAAAGTCCTAAACAGAACATGACACTGGGTCCAACTAGGGCACCCCTCTCCCAAAACAGAGTAGTATTCATAGCCTCTCTCCAAGGTAGACACAGACCCTGAGTCAGTCTGAAGCTTCACTAAGGAAGCACTCACAAACAATGGGGAGAAGACACAGGACTTGCATGCTGTCTGCTTTAATCTACATGTTATACCACCTCTAGAGCCATAGGCCTTCTGTCTGTTTTATGGGCATTAATCCCTTCCTCCTCATTCCCACAGCTCCCTCTTGAACTGATCCCTTCTGAGAAAGTGGCTCTCACAGCCCTTACTGAATAAGAAATGGGTTCAGCTCCCAGGTCCTGTTCTAGGGGACTAGGAATAGACATCTGACATAGGCTGAATCAAGAGATTCTCTGGCCTGGGAACTTTTAACCGGGTTTCTTGTACTCTAGCCAGTCTCTGTCAGATGCATGAAAAGAAAGACCACGTAAATCCAGGCTAAGACAGCCTTGCATATGGCAAAGCACAGTGACAATTTGTAGAGAAGAGGAAGATTGCATCAGAGACACAGCCGAGAGAAGCAAGGACAGGAGATCATTATGGACCCAGAGACAGAGAGCAAGCAAACCACCTCAGCTCCCCTCCTAGTGTCTGGGTTCTAGGAGCAAATCCCACATCTTTCTTCTTTTTGCAACCAAATGATGCTTAAGATGAGGCCCTCACCTTGGTAACACATCATTGGTACAAATGGCAATAGCTAATGCGGATCTACTTCCCAGTCGAACAAAACAGAGAAATATTCCAAGGCACACAAGGTGAACCGTCAGCGCAACAGCATGGTGGCCCATCTTGCATTCTTAGACGATACCCGACAAGCGTACTTTTGCTGCTCCAGCCGGAGTCTCTCTTCCTCTAGCCGCCTCCTCTCCTCTTCCTCCCGTCTGAGCCTTTCCTCTTCTTCTCTCCTACGTTTCTCCTCCTCCTTTTGCAGGCGTTCTCGTTCTTCCTCTTCACGCCGCCTTCGCTCCTCCTCCTCCTTCCTAAGAAACAAAAGAGAGAGAATGAACCCTAAACAAAGAATCCTATTTAAAAATAATTTAAGACTCTTTCCCAGTGAAGACTGACCCAGGTTTCTTGGAGAAACATGTGATAATTTTATCACAATTTGAAATGAACACTTCCAAGAGGAGAAATTTATCATATGGAATCAATCTGCTACACGTCAACAGAAAAAGGAGTCTATCAGTAAGGTACCACTTAAACCATTACAGTATCTCGAAGGCTCCCGTCTAAGATATGCTCACAGCACCACAAGCTTTTCCTTCATACTACCTGCTGTCGTTGCAAATAGATTTATGTGATAAATGTAGCACTATTTATCTGCCTTACTCATTGAAGTAAATGCTACATAAGGGCAGAGACTGCCTGTCTCACACAACTGTAGTCTCAGGGTTTATATGTTCATGTATAATTTCTGAAATTTAAAGAAAAAATTAAAGTTTTAAATAAAAAAAAAAAGAAAAGAACAGTTGGACATCTGGGTACAGCTAAATTTTTAACCAGCTCTCGCCCACTCCTGCAACCCCTTTCTCAAGAGAGACAAGATGCACTAGGAATGAAAGCCACCCAGGTCTCCGAGTGAGGAGGAAGCCAGGGAGGCTGAAGACATGAAGAGCAGACTTTCGAGGCTCTCGGAGAAGACACCGTTTCATGGCTGCCATGAGAGGTGTCTGGGTTGCCCCACTTACCTCCCCAAACTCCTCTAAGTGATTAACACACCGGCGTCACAACCAACCAAGACTCAAAATACAGCAGTAACATGACCTAATTTCAACACGTGACAGTACACAGGGCAAGATGTTCCAAAAGCCAAAGCGTAAGCTTCAGGATAGAGGAAGTCTTGTCTTAAATGCTTTAAAAGAATTCGACATGGACCTCATCTCATGACAAGAGTGAATTTTTAAAAGGAAAAACATAGCTTTATATGTTCAGTAGTAACTTAAATATTCAATTTATCATTACAAAAGAACTTAAAAAGCAATGTATACTCCTTTCAAAGACACAGCTATACCTCAATGATCCAAAATCACTACACAATGGATTGCAGCACATAGATCAAGTCTCCAGTAAAGGAATCTCCATCCATTCTAATAAGAAAACTTTTTCTTTGGATAACAACTATATTCCTTTGGATAAAAATTTTCTGGAAATATATTAGGATATGTTCTATCCTTTTAAGACAAAAAAACTATACCCAGTGCTCTGCCTACTGAAAACTCAGGAGTTATAACTCCAAACATAAATATAGTACATGTTATAATACAGGGATTATTATCTATTATTATTAACTATCCCTGACTGCCATATTTTTATCATTCTTACAATTATTTTTCGTGGTTTCTGTCTTTTCCTTCACTGTCAGGCTATTTCCCCTTCTAATATGTTATTTCCAGGATAAGGGGGGAAATCAGGGAACCGACTGTTTCTAGAGTAAGTAAAACATAATTCGAGAGAAAATCAGCTTTACAGAATTTTTCTTTAAAGGTAACTTAGTTTATCTAACCATTCTGTCCCTATAGATGCTAACTGCTAGCATTTTTTGTTTTTTTGCTGTTGTTATCCATAGAATTACAATGAACATCCTTGAAAATGAAGTAAAACTGTTAGTTGCTCAGTCGTGTCCGACTCTCTGCAACCCCGTGGACTGTAGTCCGCCAGGCTCCTCTGACCATGGGATTTTCCAGGCAAGACTACCGGAGGGGATTGCCATTTCCTTCTTCAGGGGACTCTTCCCAACCCAGGGATCGAACCCAAGTTTCCTGCACTGCAGGCAGAATCGTCACCGTCTGAGCAACCAGGGAAGCCCCTGAAGGTAAGTCTCTGCAAAGATATTCTGGTATTTCTGTAGAATGGGTTTAAGTGGGATTGCCACGTAGCATTTGAACTTTTAATAAATTCTACAAATTGTCCCCTAAAAACTTTGTAATTATTTGCAATTAATTGTAAATATTTATACTCACTACGAACAACAGTATGTGAAAATGTTCATTTCAGGATGTTCTCACAGTGACTGCTATAAGATGGCACCTCATTTTTTCCTTTTAATCACGAATTTCTGGAACAACATATTCGCCATTTTATTCTATGACTTTCTGCCATTTTCCAGGAAACTTCGTAATTTCACCTTTTCAAAATTTTGTCTTTTTGAGCAAAGAACTGTTTCAGATGCCTTTATAGCATTATTTTCATTACCTAGAAATTTCAGATTGTTCTTGGAAATATAATCTCTAGATAAATAAAGTGGTAACTATAATTCTGCTGAATTCACAATCATGACAGAAAATCCCATAAGCATAAACAGTGCATTCAGTAGCACCCCCTGCAACCCCTGAAAGTAATTAATGAGCTACCTGGAACCCACAGCCAGTATGTAATGCATACATAGGCATATCATGCAGCATAGCTGATAGCCATGATATAGAGTATGAATATTCTAGAAAAACAAGAGAGGCAGCAGCAAAGAGTGTGTGAGACCAGAGGGTAAGGAGGAGGGGTGGCTGAGCTTACTGCGTTTGCTCAGAAACTTAGTGCAGTAACACAAAAGGAATGCTGCCGTGATGAATGGGTGGTTCCTTTTAAAGGTATAGTCAGACAGAAGCAGTAAACCCTCTCCCCTCGAAACTCATAATAAAAGCACCTGCTCACATCAGAAAGTTCTGAGCAACTGCCATAGGAAGTGGGGGTCCAGTGGAAGTTAAGACTGAGAACAGACACTCCATAAAGCAAAGGCATCAGGACACTATGCAGTAGGCAGGCTGCACAAGGATCTAGTATTCTGTGCTCTCAAACTTCACCTTTTTTTTTCTTGCTCTTCCTTCTCTATTTTGTGGGATGCAACATACGTGGAAAAGAGATGGCAACACCTATTCAGGAGCTTGACGAACTCTACCATGGCATCCTCTTTCGACATGTTTCCCAGGGCTGCCCATTCTCTCCTGTAAAGAACAACAAGAAAGTTACCTGCTACTCCTAAATGAGTAAAAATTTGATTTCATTTAAACCTAAATGTAAACAAGTCTCAATTATAACTAAAATGAAGAATGACTTGACTATACAGATTCAAAACTTCAACACGCATGGACTGGTTTACTCAATAGCCTACATACAAACCAAACTTACACCATAATTTAACTGCACTGCTGATAATTTCCATACCAGTAAAAGGGTATCAGAGTTCTACTTTTCTTATAGTTTAGCCTTAATTGAATAAAATGCTTAATATATTCTTTCCTATCACAACTCTGTATGTGTCCCAACAAGAGAATCAACTACTATACTGTAAATTGCTGTTGTAATATTATTTTGGAAGAATCAAATGAAGCAGTCTTATTTCATAATCAGATGAGTAAACATCTTTCACAATATTTAGCCATAAACATCTCCAAACCAAAAACAGATAAACATCTGACGACTCCAGAAGCTACAAGCAAAAATGTTTGCTTAGTTCTTATTCTAAAGTTAATGAGCCAGCTATTTACATCTGAACCAATTTACTCTGTACCCTTCTCTCCACTCCAATATTCTTGCCTGGAGAATTCCATGGACAGAGGAGCTCGGCAGGCTATAGGATCATAAAGAGTCAGACACAACTGAAGCAACTTAGCATGCACTCACTCATTAAATTCATTACACAATAAAACACTGTTACCTCCTGTCATTCCCCAACACATCAAAGAATCCAACCTCAGGACAAGTGTCTGGATTATATGGGCCCATAAGAACCTGCTTATGCAGTGCCACAAGTTTCAGTTTTTCTTCGTAAGTTGGATGAAATGCTTTGCCATCTTTTTCTATAACAAAAATAAATACAAAAACAATTAGCACTGACAAAATACAACATTTTCAACACTGTATGTTGAAATTCTGGTATAAGGTATATTACAAATTGCCTGTGAAATTTACATTGCCTATAAAAACCACTGTAGGAATATTTTTATTTCAACTACTAAATTTTATTAAAGCCAAGATAAAAAAAAAACTTCATGCCGAGCTAATTTTTAAAAATAAAGTTAAATACTAATATTTATGTTAAAATTACTACAAAGAGTAAATCAATTGAAAAAAAACTACTACAGAGAAACCAATGTCAAGCAACAGTAAGGCACACACACACTAGTGTACCACTTAACATCTTTTTCAAATATTAAAAATGTTCAGCAATCATTTTTTTAAATAAGTTCAAAATTTTTTATATCAAGCATTTTAAATAAGAGATGTATGCATAGGCGAGTACATATAATTTGAAAGGCTATGTTCAAAATGTATCCATCCCACTGAAACAGTACGATGCGGTGGAAAGGACTTTGGAATCAGACATCTTAGGTTTAGATCTTACCTCTGACACTTTCTAGCTATAGGACCATTTAAACTCTTAAGTCTGTTTATCAATAAAGAGTCTTTTCTACTTCAGAGGTGTATTAATGGTAATAACTGCTGGGTCGTTCCTCTGCTCTGGCAGGTTGCCAATGGGCAACTACAGTGAAGCCAGTACAACCCACAGAGACTTAACCACCACTAGCAACACGTAAAAGTATCATGCAACTGGGTGCTGACAAAACAGGGAACCCTACTTCTTTGATAAACGGAAGTGTTAGTTGCTGGCTGGTTCTGATGAGAGACTACCAAATTTTAAAACAAAAAAGGAGGTTAAAAGTAGTGTCTATTGCCTACAAATTTTATCCATGTACAGAGCAGTCACCAAAAGAAAATTACTCACGATAAGAGAAGAATATGGCTTACAGAACAGTTCATATCCTGTTCAAGGAATCTTAGGAGAAAAAAAAATACAAGCTGCCAAAAAAATAAAAGTTCCCAAGACATTCAATTTCACTAGTCAAGGAAATGGAAACCGAAACCATCAGATACTCAGGATGCTGTCTACCATCAGACAGGTCAAAAAAGTTAGGTCATCAAGAGTTGGTAAGAACAGGACAAACAGATACCCACTCTCAATACACTAATGTTGAAAGTATAAATTGTTAGTTATCTTAGAGGGAAATCAGGCAAAATATTCCAAAATTGTAAATACAGATGCCCTATGGTCCAGTAATTCCAATTCTCATCATCTACTCTTGATAAGCATTCCCAAACACACAGGAGGTGGACACAGGAATATTTTCATTGCAGCACTCTTTTCTTATTACTGTAAACAACTTAAAAGTTCGTCAATAAGGAAACAGCTAAATAATGTGGCATAGTCAGTCTAAGGAATAAATGAAATAAGTAAAGGAAATATCTAGAGTAGGAAATGGCAACCCACTCCAGTATTCTTGCCTAGAGAACCCCAGGATAGAGGAGCCTAGTGGGCTAGAGTCTGCAGGGCCGCAGAGTCAGACACAGTTGAGTGATTAAGCACAAAGGAAATACAGTTAAATGAAAAAAGCTGCAGAAAACTATATACAATCATACAGCACAAAATACAGTATCTTCAAGTCTAAGTACTCTCCCAACCTACACTTTAACATCTCTAAAATCAGATTAGTTTTTACATTTATTGTATTTTATAGTTGTAACTGGCAGTTTTTCTTTCTTTACAGTACGTCTAATAGTAAGTCTTAGAATTGATGAAATCCAGCATGTAGCACACCCACATATATATTCTATGGGTACATTTACATGCATGTAAATGCAAAGAAAAAGATCTAGATGGAGTCACACTAAAAAGATGAGAATGAGAAAGTGGGAGAGGGCTAAGATGAGGAGTAGTGATCAGAGATCTTAAAACTAGAAATATTTTAATCTTTCAAAGGAAAATATTTGGAAGAACAAACCAAACTGTTAAAGAGAGTGGGGACTGAAAAGAATTATATCTATGTACTTCTATATAATTATATATACATATACTTCAATCTGAATTTTTTTCAATAAGAACTCATCAACACTTGAAAAAAGACAAAACTGTGGCACTGACCTTATTTATATTTAATAAAAACTGTAACAACTCAGAAACCTGTGGACCTGCCTTCTGTCTTTGTTACTGAGCAAACAGTTATCACTAAACAATTAGTACCCAGTAGGAACTTCCTCTAAAGCTTTTAGAACAGGATTACGCATAGGTCTGTATATACCAACTAAAAGGCAGTTCCCATTTTAAAATTTAACTCTTAGAAGTTTGTTTCAATTATGAACAATATAAGATCTTTTGTATATTCATTCATTCAACTTAGTAAATATTTATTGAGCCCTTGTGTGCAAATCATAGGAAATGGAAATAGATGGGGAAACAGTGGAAACAGTGTCAGACTTTATTTTGGGGGGCTCCAAAATCACTGCAGATGGTGACTGCAGCCATGAAATTAAAAGATGCTTACTCCTTGGAAGGAAAGTTATGACCAACCTAGATAGCATATTGAAAAGCAGAGACATTACTTTACCAACAAAGGTCCGTCTAGTCAAGGCTATGGTTTTTCCAGTGGTCATGTATGGATGTGAGAGTAGGACTGTGAAGAAAGCTGAGCGCCGAAGAACTGATGCTTCTGAACTGTGGTGTTGGAGAAGACTCTTGAGTCCCTTGGACTGCAGAGATCCAACCAGTCCATTCTAAAGGAGATCAGTCCTGGGTGTTCTTTGGAAGGAATGATGCTAAAGAGGAAACTCCAGTACTTTGGCCACCTGATGCGAAGAGTTGACTCATTGGAAAAGACTCTGATGTTGGGAGGGATTGGGGCAGGAGGAAAAGGGGACGAAAGAGGATGAGATGGCTGGATGGCATCACCGACTCGATGGATTTGAGTTTGAGTGAACTCCGGAGTTGGTGATGGACAGAGAGGCCTGGCATGCTGTGATTCATGGGGTCACAAAGAGTCGGACACGACTGAGCGACTGAACTCAACTGAACTGATACTGAGATAAAGGAACAATTATTTTAGAGTTTAGGAAAAAAAATGTCAAAAAGGTAATAACATGACTTGTTCCAACTGTTTAAGTTGGACCAGTAGTTACATTTAATTTCAACGTAATATATAATAAAAATAGAGCAAAATAGATGAGTTTAGAAAACCAAAATACATGTTTACACTATCTCTCATGTAAAAACAAGCCTAATGAATTCTTTTCTAAATACTGGTTTGAAAAGTTATCTTAAAAACGGTGTTACACCTGTTAACTGCTGCATTATTTAAAATTTAATTATTCAACAATAACACAATACTTAAATTATAGTAATCTGCTGAATAGATTATACAGCTATTTAAAATGACAATCTAAGGGCTATATATCATTTCAGAGAATACTTATGATGTATTAAGGAAAACAAGCAGAATAGAAAGATATTAAAAAATAATTTTATGTTTACAACTATGTAAAAATGGGTGACTACACATACATCTTTCTTATTAACAAAATTAGCCTGCCAGAACTCTGTATTCTAAGATAATAGTGTTAAAAAATGTGAAATAGTGGCAACTTTTTACCAAAAAGCCTTTTTCAATTTTCAAGATGTTCATAAGCTTCTTTTAGCATCTACCTTAATTTTGTACATATTAGTCACCAAAAGTTTTCTTATGCTAATTACGTCTCAGAGAAACATAGCCCAGACAACTTTCTTCTCACTTTCTTTTTCAAGTGATGATTTGAAAAACAGCTCCAACCTTGATCTTAGCTTATGAGATGAAAAACAAACCAAACAGGTGCCAACTTAACTGTTCATGTTATCTTGAGCCTTATAAAAGAAAAATATGCTGCTGGTGACTTGAGATAAAGAAAAAGAAGATATAGTAAGCCTGAGAACAGCAGGGTAGACAGCATACCCTCAAGGGGAAACTCTCTGCTTTGTTCCATCAGGATCCCTGGAATTTTGTTTCTCCTTAAAAAAAAAACAACAAAAAAAACCTAGATTCTATTAAAGTGGTTGCTTTAACCCCTTCAATAAAGATAAAGGTAAAGATCAATAAAGAGAACATCAAATGGGAACTTTATTCACTGGAAGACACTTTTCTGATCAGTCATGTAATACAGGAATTCTCAAATACATACACACACGAATCCTTATTTGCTTCAGGGAGATGATCTGAAGATAACAGGTAAGACTAGTGGGTATGAAAAAAATATTTTAGGGCTTCCCTGGTGGCTCAATGGTAAAGAATTTGCCCGCCAATGCAGCCACTGCGACGAGAAGCTCGAGCACAGCAAATGGAGAGTGGCTCTCGCTCTCTGTAAATAGAGAAAAGCAACGCAGACCCAGCACAGCCAAAAATAAAATCAAAATTAAAAGTACATATTTTTTAACAAGATTACTAAAGTTACTTTAATGGAGGGAGGGTCGATTTCTTACCAGGTGATAAATCTGCTCCTTTACTTCAAATATTCAGCAGTGCAAACTAGAATTAGCAGATCACAGGAGAGGGTGAGTCAACAAGGAAACTGTACCCATTTTTCAGGAGGGTGTTAGTCTAACCGTGGCCTAAAAGATGACTCAACGGAGGGAGGGGGGTTTCAGGATATTTAGATGTCATTTTAATATCTGCCCTTTATAAGCCAGACAGGATTAAGAATATACTGCCAATCCATAAAGGATTTTTCAAAAGAGAATATGTTTTTAAGTGTAAGTTCTGGTCAAGCACTCAAATTTGCTCACCACCATGAACGCCAGCGCTAAGCACAAGCTTTGTTAATAGGCACTCACCACACCAAACCATGCCCAAGAAATCTCTCTAAAGAAGAAACTGACTGTAAAGGTCAATCTCTGTGAGAATAAAACAGTACATCCATTCTTATGAATTTTACTGGCATTTCCACAGAATCTTTATACATTTGCTAATTTTTCTTTTTTTCCCCCTCTTATTTGATTCTCTGAAATGACAAACAAAATTGATAAACTTTTAGCTAGACTCATCAAGAAAAAAGGGAGAGAACTCAAATTAATAAAATTAGAAATGAAAAAGGAGACATTACAACTGACTCCAAAGAAATACCAAGGCTCCTAAGAGACTACCATAAGCAACTATATGACCGATAAGGGATTAATCTCCAAAATTTACAAAGTTGCTTCAGTCGTGTCCAACTCTTAGAGACCCTATGGACTGTACCCTGCCAGGCTCCTCTGCTCATGGGATGCTCCTGGCAAGAGTAGGTTGCCATGCCCTTCTCCAGGGGATCTTCCTGACCAGGGCTCAAATCTGTGTTTCCTGTGGCTCCTGCATTGCAGGCAGATTCTTTCTTTTTTTTTTTTAATGCTAAGCCACCAGGGAAGCCCAGCCACGGGGAAAACATACCAAAAGTTAATACTTATTCCTAAAAGATTGGATTACAGATTTTTTTTCTTCTCTCATTTTTATTTTCTGATTTCCAATATGCATATGTACTTTTATATCAAACACACATATGCTTTTTTCCTTTTATAGCAAACATTTTTAAAAAGTGAAGGGAACTTAATCTTTCAGCCTTTAGGATGAGAGTAACAGAGCATTTATTTTCTCCTGAGAACTGTACAAAGCCCAGGAGGATAAACCAAGAATCCCAACCACCTTTAGTATAGGACAACCTACATCATGTTGACATTCTAAACCTCATGACCTCCCCCAACCCCACCCCCCCGCCAGATCAGTATCATTAGGCAGACTAGTATAGTGTTACAAAAAATTACTTCTCTTTCACTCTTCAGATGGCTCAAGTTCACATACTAGGAGGGTTTATTTAGTTTTTCTGCTTTAGATGAAAATAATTTTCTCTTGAATTACTTTTTAACTATATTATTACTTTTATTTTAAATTTGTCTGTGCCCTGAGGCTTGTGAGATCTTAGTTCCCCGACCAGTGAAAACGCCACATCCTAACCACTGGACCACCAGGGAATTTTCTTTCCTAAATTATTTTTGGTTCCAAAGGCATTAAACATAGCAGAAAAGAAGTTACCACGGTAACTGCATAGACAGAAAAAGTCTTGCTGAAACTCAAAAATCTTTAGCCAGGGCCACAACCCTAAAGGAAAGCTGTTTCAGTCCTGCCATTAAGGAAGACAGCCATTACCCTTGGTCCCTGCATTTACAGAGTTAATTAATCCAATCAATTTGGAAAACCACCTTCTATGGCAACCAAAAAGACAAATATAAATTATGCTGGAAAGAAGCTGCAGAGCTGTTGTTCAGATGCAAGCGTGTGAAAACACACCAATGGAAAGCAGAAAATGACTACTTCTACCACCTGGAAAAGTGAATGCAAAGCTGGCCACTTTCAATCGAATGGACTAAAAGGGATGATCACCTGTTAGCATCTGTCCAGTGATAATTATATTTAAAAAAGTTTATTTTCAATAAAATTGAAGACCAAAAGTCAGGTTAAAAATTTATTTTACCTAAAGGATACAGACTAAAGCAGGGATCGGTAAACTAGACCAACTCTGTCCACATTCGTTGTTTATATTCATTTATCTTTAATTTTTTCCCATTGGTTTGGGTAACATCCACTTTAACTAGTAGTCAGTCATACTCAGCCTTTGTTCTCCCCGCACCCCCACCCCCCGCACAACTGTTTTTTTAAGACCTCTGAAGTAAGAATTTTTTAAAATCTTTTAAAAACAAGCAGAAACAGACAAACAAAAAACAAAGACTATGAAGACAGACCACATATGGTCCTTAAGGTCTAAAATATTTATATCTGACCCTTTACTGAAAATCCGTTATGACTATACAGTGGAAATGAGAAATAGATTTAAGGAACTAGATCTGACAGACAGAGTGCCTGATGAACTATGGATGGAGGTTCGTGACACTGTATAAGAGACAGGAATCAAAACCATCCCCAAGAAAAAGAAATGCAAAAAAGCAAAATGGCTGTCTGAAGAGGCCTTACAAATAGGTGTGAAAAGAAGTGAAGCGAAAAGCAAAGGAGAAAAGGAAAGATATACCCATTTGAATGCAGAGTTTCAAAGAATAGCAAGGAGAGATAAGAAAGCCTTCCTCAGTGATCAATGCAAAGAAATAGAGGAAAACAATACAATAGGAAAGACTAGAGATCGCCTCAAGAAAATTAGAGATACCAAGGGAACATTTCACGCAAAGATGGGCTAAATAAGGGACAGAAATGGTACTGACCTAACAGAAGCAGAAGATATTAAGAAGAGGTGGTAGAATACACAGAAGAACTGTACAAAAAAGATCTTCACGACCAAGATAATCACAATGGTGTGATCACTCACCTAGAGCCAGACATCCTGGAATGTGAAGTCGAGTGGGGCCTTAGAAAGCATCACTACGAATAAAGCTAGTGGAGGTGATGGAATTCCAGTTGAGCTATTTCAAATCCTGAAAGATGGGTGTGAAAGTCCTGCACTCAATATGCCAGCAAATATGGAAAACTCAGCAGTGGCCACAGGACTGGAAAAGGTCAGTTTTCATTCTAATCCCAAAGAAAGGTAATGCCAAAGAATGCTCAAACTACCGCACAATTGCACTCTCACACGCTGGTAAAGTAATGCTTAAAATTCTCCAAGCCAGGCTTCAGCAATATGTGAACTGTGAACTTCCAGATGCTCAAGCTCGTTTTTAAAAAGGCAGTGGAACCAGAGACCAAATTGCCAACATCCGCTGGATCATCAAAAAAGCAAGAGAGTTCCAGAAAAACATCTATTTCTGCTTTACTGACTATGCCAAAGCCTGTGACTGTGTGGATCACAATAAACTGTGGAAAATTATGAAAGAGACAGGCATAGCAGACCACCTGACCTGCCTCTTGAGAAACCTGTATGCAGGTCAAGAAGCAACAGTTAGAACTGGACATGGAACAACAGACTGGTTCCAAATAGGAAAAGGAGTCCATCAAGGCTGTATATTGTCACCCTGCTTATTTAACCTATATGCAGAGTACATCATGAGAAACTGGGCTGGAAGAAGCATAAGCTGGAATCAAGATTGCCAGGAGAAATATCAATAACCTCAGACATGCAGATGACACCACCCTTATGGCAGAAAGTGAAGAACTAAAGAGCCTCTTGATGAAAGTGAAAGTGGAGAGTGAAAAAGTTGGCTTAAAGCTCAACATTCAGAAAACGAAGATCATGGCATCTGGTCCCATCACTTCCTGTCTCTTATACACATCTNATGCAGATGATACCACCCTTATGGCAGAAAGTGAAGAGGAACTAAAGAGCCTCTTGATGAAAGTGAAAGTTGAAAGTGAAAAAGTTGGCTTAAAGCTCAATATTCAGAAAGCTAAGATCATGGCATCCAGTCCCATCACTTCATGGCACACAGATGGGGAAATAGTGGAAACAGTGACAGACTTTATTTTTGGGGGGCTCCAAAATCACTGCAGATGGTGAATCCAGCCAAGAAATTAAGAGACTCTTGCTCGTTGGAAGAATTATGACCAACCTAGACAGCATATTAAAAAGCAGAGACATTACTTTGCCTTTGCCAACAAAGGCCTATCTAGTCAAAGCTATGGTTTCTCCAGTAGTCATGTATGGATGTGAGAGTTGGACTCTAAAAAAAAGCTGATCCCTGAAGAATTGATGCTTTTCAACTGTGGTGTTGGACTCTTGGGAATTCCTTGGTGTGCAAGGAGATTCAACCAGTCCATCCTAAAAGAAATCAGTCCTGAATGTTCATTGGAAGGACTGATGCTGAATCTGAAACTCCAATACTTTGGCTACTTGATGCAAAGAGCTGACTCATTTGAAAAGACTCTGATACTGGTAAAGATTGAAGGTGGGAAGAAAAGGGGTTGACAGAGGATGAGATGGTTGGATGGCATCACCGAATCAATGGACATGAGTTTGAGTAAACTCTGGGAGTTGTTGATGGACAGGGAAGCCTGGCGTGCTGCAACCAATGTGGTCACACAGAATTGGACACNCTGGTAAAGATTGAAGGTGGGAAGAAAAGGGGTTGACAGAGGATGAGATGGTTGGATGGCATCACCGAATCAATGGACATGAGTTTGAGTAAACTCTGGGAGTTGTTGATGGACAGGGAAGCCTGGCGTGCTGCAACCAATGGGGTCACACAGAGTTGGGCACAATTGAGCAAGTGAACTGAACTGAGAATCTAAGTAGTCCACCAATAAGGATTAAAATAATCACCATAAAAACAGTTGGAGAAAATACAATGAAAAACAAACACAGAACAAGTACAGTGACAGGAAAACCTGATATGACATTTGTAGACAAGCAAGGTAAAAGTAGAGAAAAACTGATCTCACATTTATTCTGTTCTTTTTTATATACACAATTTCTGATTTCATATTTTCAAGGAGATATCAAGATAGCATTAATTCTAACCACAGAAAAACTCTACTTTTGTAATATAATTCCTAATCAACTGAACTTATTATCCAAAGTGCAATATTTAAAATCATGAATGTGGCAGAATTTTTAACTGTATTCAATAGAATTTCAATTAATTGTCAGTTGCCATGCATGGAAGTTTTTGTTATTATTACCTCAGGGGACTATTCATAACAGGATCCTGAACTGCATTAAAATGTGTTTAATAACTAATGCTTTAAACACACCAAATAATAGCAACTTATTTACATCATACTCTGTTATCCATGTTCAGACACAACTCTGAAGTAACCGAGATGTCACTCTAGGTGTAAAGATGTACATTTAGGATAACATGCTTATATCCCCAAGGTTCCTATTTATTTAATAGAAATCCACCAATACTTAATATGTGAACTATTTTTACACAGGGGGAAGGCAATGGCACCCCACCCCAGTACTCTTGCCTGGAAAATCCCATGGAAGGAGGAGCCTGGTTGGCTGCAGTCCATGGGGTCGCTAAGAGTCAGACATGACTGAGCGACTTCACTTTCACTTTTCACTTTCATGCATTGGAGAAGGAAATGGCAACCCACTCCAGTGTTCTTGCCTGGAGAATCCCAGGGATGGGGGAGCCTGGTGGGCTGCCGTCTATGGGGTCGCACAGAGTTGGACACGACTGAAGTGACCTAGTAGCACTTTTATACATTTACAAATTGATGAACAATATTTGGAAATGATATATTAAACATTTAAAGATATGTCAATAGAAATCCTAAACAGAGTTCTGCATTTTATAACAATGGATAAGGATGACTGTTTTATTATACAGCAGTTTTGTAACACATATCACCTATGTATACAAGAGTAAGTGTAGTAATATCTTTTTTAAACATTGACAAAATAAATTATTTTACTTAAGATAAGACTCACAGAATTTATCAAGTTTGATTAAGAGAACAGAGTCAACTAACAGTACAATATGAACTGAAATACACAAAACAAACTTGTTAGCTACAAAACTCATGTTTGGTTTCTTAGGGATTAATACATTTCAAAGCCATGTTTTGTCTTAGAAGATATGATCAAATATATCTTCAATAACAAGTTTATACCATAGATAACGTGAAAGCATGTAAAAGACAATAAGGCAAACCCCATGGTAATTCTATGCTATTTTATTTTATAAATTAAATCAACATATGGCTTTATCTAATAGTGTTAAGGTTCTGTGTATTCCTATATTACCTTTTCTTTTCAGCTGGAATTTTAATGAATTTGAATAAGTGTGGGGAGACAGAAGTTTAAAATTCCCTGGAAGTTTTATAGTAAAAGGCTGTTTGTATCTCTATTTAATTATTTTCTGTGGCTACTGCCAATTGTTCAGAAGGGTGATTGGGCAGACAGGAGTCTTGAGGACTCTTGTTTGCCACAGAGGGATACAGTGCCAGCCAGACTGTTAAGGGAAGAGCAAGAGGGTCTGAAAAATGCTGTCACTGATCCAAACTCTTCATCAATATAGGTCTTGNCATTTAAAGATATGTCAATAGAAATCCTAAACAGAGTTCTGCATTTTATAACAATGGATAAGGATGACTGTTTTATTATACAGCAGTTTTGTAACACATATCACCTATTTATACAAGAGTAAGTGTAGTAATATCTTTTTTAAACATTGACAAAATAAATTATTTTACTTAAGATAAGACTCACAGAATTTATCAAGTTTGATTAAGAGAACAGAGTCAACTAACAGTACAATATGAACTGAAATACACAAAACAAACTTGTTAGCTACAAAACTCATGTTTGGTTTCTTAGGGATTAATACATTTCAAAGCCATGTTTTGTCTTAGAAGATATGATCAAATATATCTTCAATAACAAGTTTATACCACAGATAACGTGAAAGCATGTAAAAGACAATAAGGCAAACCCCATGGTAATTCTATGCTATTTTATTTTATAAATTAAATCAACATATGGCTTTATCTAATAGTGTTAAGGTTCTGTGTATTCCTATATTACCTTTTCTTTTCAGCTGGAATTTTAATGAATTTGAATAAGTGTGGGGAGACAGAAGTTTAAAATTCCCTGGAAGTTTTATAGTAAAAGGCTGTTTGTATCTCTATTTAATTATTTTCTGTGGCTACTGCCAATTGTTCAGAAGGGTGATTGGGCAGACAGGAGTCTTGAGGACTCTTGTTTGCCACAGAGGGATACAGTGCCAGCCAGACTGTTAAGGGAAGAGCAAGAGGGTCTGAAAAATGCTGTCACTGATCCAAACTCTTCATCAATATAGGTCTTGGTGGAACTGCACTAAGCAATTTCTTAAAAATGGCAAGGAACTATTACTTATCTAATATAATAGAAAGAGCTAAGCATTTCCAGTGAGAAAGGAGCATATTTCTCACCTGAGACATCTATTTTTTTTTTTTCTTAGAATATTTCTGAGAAAATGATCTGTATACAGATGGATGCTTCTCCAGAGACTATCAATTACTACAGGAAGAAATATATGAAAGAGGTCAGTACTGGGGAAATAAGAACATTTCCATTCAGTTTAAACTCATATTTTAGTAGTAACAAACTTCATCATAAACAAAGAATAAAATTCTTTTCTCATAATTTATTAAATTTGCATTCCCATTAATGTATCCCCAGTTTATCAGTGGAGTATAGGATAAATGATACTATCTGATGTTTCTAAGTTATGAAACTTTGAGAANAGTACTGGGGAAATAAGAACATTTCCATTCAGTTTAAACTCATATTTTAGTAGTAACAAACTTCATCATAAACAAAGAAGAAAATTCTTTTCTCATAATTTATTAAATTTGCATTCCCATTAATGTATCCCCAGTTTATCAGTGGAGTATAGGATAAATGATACTATCTGATGTTTCTAAGTTATGAAACTTTGAGAATTGCTTTACTTCTGTGAGGTACAGAGTCTTACATGCACAGTATAGATAAATAACTTTTCTCAGAAGGCTATTGGGTACACATTTACAAGCGTATGTATTTCTCATAGAATATAAATATGTAACAGTTAGATTTCCTTATGTCTGAACGGACTTTGCAAGTCCCTCTTGGAAATGATTTTTAGTCTGGAAGCCCCACCATTAGTCTAACAGAGATGCTAATTCACTGTTGTCTGTAGTTTCAATTAAAACCACCAGATGATAGGAGCACCTTGGTATACATGCAGCAGATGAATCAACTTAATTACTAAGAGCTTTTAATGTAGATTGTCATATAAATAATGGGAAATACAGCAAATTTCAAGCCATGAAACAGTGATTATTAATGCCTTGGTAGTTTATATTTCAATCTATCATTAACAGGATTCAAAGAAACCAGAGACACAAAATTGATGGGCAGGGAACAGCACTTAAGTGCTGTTAGAGCACTCATCACCTAGTGCTAAGACTCTCTTGCCAGGATAAGCTGGTCACAGAACAGGTTAATTTCACACTAGGTCACCTGCCAACCTCGAGAAAACGTCTGTGCAAGGAGGTACACTGCAAAATGCCACAAAAGTCCCAGTCTAGCAGTACATCACTCTTGGGTATTCAATGACTCCAAAAAACCCAAAGCTTAGCTAAACTAAAGGCTTAGCACAAGTTTCAAAGGACTAGTGTACTACCTTCTGGAACACCTGCTTATGCCTAAGAACTATGGTGTAGAAGCTGCAGATAGCTACAAAAGTGGTAAAGTCTTACTAAAATAGCCTAGAATCATAATAGTCACTATGAGAATGTTCCAATTAGACAAGACTGTTCATTTAAGAAGTGCATTCA
>SJYX01018587.1:432295-443260 GCA_006410675.1 Oreotragus oreotragus | reverse complement strand
CTGGAGTGGGTTGCCATTTCCTCCTCCAGGGACTCTTCCTGACCCAGGGATTGAACCCAAGTCTCCTGCACTGGCAGGTGGATTCTTTACCGCTGAGCCACCTGGGAAACCCCTTGGGAGCAACAGGACCATTCAAAAGGAAAATCTTATGGTTGAAGCGTTCAGTTCAGTTCAGTTCAGTCGCTCAGTTGTGTCCGACTCTTTGCGACCCCATGAATCGCAACACGCCAAGCCTTCCTGTTCATCACCATCTCCCGGAGTTCACTCAGATTCACGTCCATCGAGTCGGTGATGCCATCCAGCCATCTCATCCTCGGTTGTCCCCTTCTCCTCCTGCCCCCAATCCCTCCCAGCATCAGAATCTTTTCCAATGAGTCAACTCTTCACATGAGGTGGCCAAAGTACTGGAGTTTCAGCTTTGGCGTCATTCCTTCCAAAGAAATTTCAGGGTTGATCTCCTTCAGAATGGACTGGTTAGATCTCCTTGCAGTCCAAGGGACTCTCAAGAGTCTTCTCCAACACCACAGTTCAAAAGCATCAATTTTTCGGCACTCAGCTTTCTTCACAGTCCAACTCTCACATCCATACATGACCACAGGAAAAACCATAGCCTTGACTAGACGGACCTTAGTCGGCAAAGTAATGTCTCTGCTTTTGAATATGGTATCGAGGCTGGTCATAACTTTTCTTCCAAGGAGTAAGCGTCTTTTAATTTCATGGCTGAAGTCACCATCTGCAGTGATTTTGGAGCCCCCAAAATAAAGTCTGACACTGTTTCCATTGTTTCTCCATCTATTTCCCATGCTTCTCTAGGACATCAACAAGATTAAGTAGGATCTTGAAAGAGCTGAAGGTGATTATGGGGAAATAGTCCTTGGAGTTGAGAAAAAAGTAATCTATCTTCCAGTAAATGAGATCCAGTCTCTGACTTTGGGGACACTCACTGTGCATGTCCTAAATGTTCTTGCAGATAGTTTTAGGCATTTTACAGACATAGACATTCATTTAATATTTATTTTATTTCATACGCATATTATTGGGACACTATGTATTGGGAATAGAAGCCTGTTGAAAAACACCCTGAATTAGTAATTAAATTAGTCAATAAACATAAATACTCCCCCAATGCAATTTGAGAGTGTGTGAATGGATCAGGAATAAAGGAAGAAGGTTAGCCAGGTTACTTTAAGTCTTAAAAAGTGAAAACCTCAGTGTATTGCTTCTTAATGAATTTAATTTGAATATTATGTGGAAGAAACTACTGAATACATTTGCTAGTTTAAGTTCTGGAGAAGGCAACAGCATCCCACTCCAGTACTCTTGCCTGAAAATCCCATGGATGGAGAAGCCTGGTGGGCTACAGTCCATGGGGTCAATAAGAGTCAGATACAACTGAGTGACTTCACTTTCACTTTTCACTTTCATGCATTGGAGAAGGAAATGGCAACCCACTCCAATGTTCTTGCTTGGAGAATCTCAGAGACGGGGGAGCGTGGTGGGCTGCCGTCTATGGGGTCACACAGAGTCGGACACAACTGAAGTGACTTAGCAGCAACAGCAGCAGCAGTTTAATTTCAGTTGTCTTGATAACTTTTTGACTGATGGTTGTATAGGATGCCTGAAGAATCAGGAATAGGTCTTACCGGCAACAAAGTTTAAGGTATTTAATGCAGAGTAGCTTGTTAGGATTAGATTGGACAGAGACAAATTCTACATGTAATAATCAAATTAATTGCCTCTCTCTCTTGTTTAACTGTTGCACTAACTACTTATTCTATGGAGATGAAAGATATTTGAAACATCTGACTTACCAATTTGTGAGAGTTTTTATTTTTTGGACTTATCCATTAGTACATTTTGTGAAATAATTTGTGACAATTAACTTCTGTAATAAATGTCTCCAGTATAAATAATCATTCATTTCCTCCCACTCACTCACTAAACGGGTGAATGCTATAGGTCAGGAAAATTTATCTCCTATATTGTAAGAACCCTACAATTTCTTTCACATGTAACTAATTTATTGCCAATATTACATTCTTATAATGAACACTATTGCTCTTGTCAGTTCTGAAGTGATATTGCTACCACTATTATTACCATTGTTGTTATATTATTTCATGAGTGAAGTATTGGAATTGCTCAAACAGACATGTATTTTGATAACAAATTAAAATTTTTTTTTTTTTAATTTTTTTGTATTTATTTATTTTTTTACACGAACTCCCAAACATGAACCCCCCTTTCAATGGACCTGAGTTTGAGTGAACTCCAGGAGTTGGTGATGGACAGGGAGGCCTGGTGTGCTACAGTTCATGGGGTCACAGAGAGTCAGACAGGACTGAGCAACTGAACTGAACTTATTGAAAATTTCAAATAAATTGCACCTCATGTTTAAATGCTTCCAGATGAATGACCTGAAACACCCTGAGTGCTGTTTAAGAGTTTTTAGGCATTAGTCACGTATTAACCCCATCCTGTGAATCGAAGTTGTGATATGCTCACAACCACATCTCATGGGAGCACACCTGGGTACCTCAAAGCTATTCTTAAGTGTTCCTTTCTTAAATACTTTGAAGACCAAATATAACTTGCTTTCTCTGTTGCTTTGGGATTAGGAAGTAAAGTACTCATTTTTCCCCAGAAATGCTTCCAGATTTTTATTTCGGTGACTGTCCAAATGGGACAATGAGAGCTCTATTTTAGTCCCTGAGAAAATCTGAGAAGTGAATTTTGACCCTTTCCCTTCTCTACCCTCTGCCCCAAACCAACACAGTTAAGAGTCAATGAGCTGGCATGAGACCACTAAAGTTCTGAATCTTTCAAAATTCAAACAACTTAGATATTACTCCAGGGTGCAGCTGCTCATAGAATAATTTCACTTCACACCCTGAATATTGGAAGCAATGTGTGTTCATGTGCCCAGTTAGTTGCTCAGTCGTATCCCACACTTTGCTACCTCATGGACCATAGCCCACCAGGTTCCTCTGTCCATGGGATTTCAGAGGCAAGAACGCTGGAGTGGGTTGCCATTTCCTCCTCCAGGGACTCTTCCTGACCCAGGGATTGAACCCAAGTCTCCTGCACTGGCAGGTGGATTCTTTACCGCTGAGCCACCTGGGAAACCCCTTGGGAGCAACAGGACCATTCAAAAGGAAAATCTTATGGTTGAAGCGTTCAGTTCAGTTCAGTTCAGTCGCTCAGTTGTGTCCGACTCTTTGCGACCCCATGAATCGCAACACGCCAAGCCTTCCTGTTCATCACCATCTCCCGGAGTTCACTCAGATTCACGTCCATCGAGTCGGTGATGCCATCCAGCCATCTCATCCTCGGTTGTCCCCTTCTCCTCCTGCCCCCAATCCCTCCCAGCATCAGAATCTTTTCCAATGAGTCAACTCTTCACATGAGGTGGCCAAAGTACTGGAGTTTCAGCTTTGGCGTCATTCCTTCCAAAGAAATTTCAGGGTTGATCTCCTTCAGAATGGACTGGTTAGATCTCCTTGCAGTCCAAGGGACTCTCAAGAGTCTTCTCCAACACCACAGTTCAAAAGCATCAATTTTTCGGCACTCAGCTTTCTTCACAGTCCAACTCTCACATCCATACATGACCACAGGAAAAACCATAGCCTTGACTAGACGGACCTTAGTCGGCAAAGTAATGTCTCTGCTTTTGAATATGGTATCGAGGCTGGTCATAACTTTTCTTCCAAGGAGTAAGCGTCTTTTAATTTCATGGCTGAAGTCACCATCTGCAGTGATTTTGGAGCCCCCNGTGACCTTGATGTTTTTGTCTTTGTAAGTTTCCATTATTTTGTAGTCTGGCAGAACACAATTCAAGTGCTCCTTGAATCGCTTTCTCAGGATATACTCTTAACAAATTTAACATCTCTTTATTCCAGTCACATTCTCATTTCTAAAATTTTAGTCATCAGTTTATTTGTTTTGTCTTTGGTTTTATTTTGGTTTTGTTTGTTTTAAAAGGAAAGACACAAATGTTTCTTATAATGTGCATTGTCAAATTATTTCTCTTTGAGAGTGACCAGATTTTGGTACACATTATCTATGAGACTCTACTTGTTAGACTGATTCAGAAGATACATATGAAAAAGAGAAGTCTAAGACTTTTTGCCTTAACTGAATAATGACAGAAGATGGAGAGATTGTCTGGTCTCCTAGAGCTAGCCGTTAAGAGAAGCAATGCATATTTTTTCTTATATAGCTTTCTCTTTACAAAAGCCTATTCTCTCTCTCTCTCTCTCTCTTCTGTAATGTAATACAGAATGTGTAATAGACAATTAAATTATATAACTTTTATGAAAACCAATACATAGTTTACATAACTATTATTATGTTTTATTTTGTAAACTAACTTGACTAAAATCTTGGCATTCAAAAAGCTAAATACTCTAGAACATATACATGTAATTACTACTTCTACCTTAGTGAAAGCCTGGATATACTAAAGTACTTTCAGTTCCTAGGACTGTTTTGAAATATCTGTGAGGCAGTAAGTATCATACTTCTCAGTTTCCTATGATTTCCCTCATTTATAATCTCTTCATCTAGGTCACATTTTGTTACTTGGTCTTTTCAGCACTTCCTTCTTTTTTCTTATGTCTAAGATGAGTTGAGAAGATCACTGTGTAGAAAACCAGGAATTGTAAGTGTAAAGGCTTTATTAGACAAAGGAAGTAGTATCACTGACAAGGCTTAAAACTGTGAGCAAGACTCAGAGTCACTGAAAGGGGAAGAGAAAGTGTGAGGTTTATCAGAGCTCCTTCTAAAGGATGGCCAACTGTGCATGCCCTGGTGTGAACTTTGGATTTTAACTTCAGTGATGAGCAATCATATAACGATTTTAAGCTTTTGGGTGAGATGAGTATCACATTTGAGTTAGAGGAAGATAAATTTGAATGCAAAATAAAGACCACAGAGAAGTTTGCTAAAGTAATTTAAAAGAGAAAACAGTGGCTTTAAATAAAATATTTTGATATAGGTGTCAGATAAGGAACAATTAAAATTGTTAGGTACCCATTGCCTTCCTCTAGCTTCCCCAGGGTGCAGAGCCTGGGTAACAACTGTGTGCAACTACTCTACCAGTTAGCGAAGTCCTAGGGTTCAAGATTGAAAGTTTAATAAAAGAAGAGAGTCAGTAAGAAAGTACTTTATTTTATTATTATTTACTTTATTTTACTTTGCAATACTGTATTGGTTTTAACATATATCAACATGAATCTGCCACGGGTGTACACGTGGTCCCAATCCTGAATCCCCCTCCTACTTCCCTCTCCATACCATCTCTCTGGGTCATCCCAGTGTACCAGCTCCAAGCATCCTGTATCCTGCATCACACCTAGACTGGTGATTCTTTTCCTATATGGTCTTATACATGCTTCAATGCCATTCTCCCAAATCATCCCACCGTCTCCCTCTCCCACAGAGTCCAAAAGACTGTTCTATACATCTGTGTCTCTTCTGCTGTCTCACGTACAGAGTTATATTTCTTTAATAATCAGGTTGTGTGCTGGTGCTGACAGAGAGACTATGAAGGAAGAAGATGAATTCGTATCCACAATAAGTAGGGGCTCCAGTGAGCATGTATTGTTGCCTTTTCAGAGCAGGAAGGAATTTAAGATAGGTGACATGGCACTGAGCACACAACTAGTCTTTGGGGGTAAAATCATCCTGAGAGACCATCGTTGGTTTCTGCTGAAGGCAAGGTGGCTATGTAGCAATAACAATTAGCTAGATCAACTATTAATACAGATATTATGATCCATTGATTTCATTGTTTACATAATTTTGTTGTTCATGGGCTACTGCCCAAACTTGGGTGGTATGAGAGAAAAGACTGACAGAAAACCATAGTATTAGTCATTCTGGAACGCACTAACTCAGAAAACAAAGATCCACATGCTGTATGCCCACTCCCATGTGTCTACCCACATGTCTCTCCCTCAGAACTCTAAATCTTTACCTTCCAGTTTTCTCTTTTTTTCAATGTCCAAATCCAAATCAACCAATCAGACTTTGTACCTCTGCCCCAGATTTCATGTATATCTGTACTTACAACTACTTCTAATCCATAGAATGTGACAAGAAGGTGACCTCACATAACTTTGCTCACTTGAATAATGCCCCTTATAACTGTGCATTAGAACCACAACTTTATAGTAGAGAGCTGTAGTAAGGCAATAGTTTATTTTCACAGAATACATATTACAATAATTCAACTGTGAATGAATGGAGATGTATCCAACTCCATCAGTTGGTCATAAGGAATTCCCATCAACTTAGAGCATGTGTTGAAAGAAATTCATTTGTATGAATAGACAGTTAACATGGGCATCAGAGTTACCCTGGCAAAGAATAGTCCTAACTAGGAACCATAGGATCCTGTCTAAATTCACTTCTTATTGGTTTATTGCAAAGAATAGTATCTAGGCTGTTCTGGGTTCTCAGTTCTCAAGTATTAAATTTACTTTACCTTCCTATATCCTCTGAGTCTTTTGATTTTATTCTCACTACTATGTCAAAGAAGCAACAACATTTATTCCTAATTTATTGTAGTTGAGTGCAGGATTTAAGTAGCCAGATTAATAGGTTATTAGGATATTTTACAATGGAAATAAACTCTCAAAAATAATTAAGTTGTTCCCTACTAAACCATATTTTCTGACCCTTGGATTAATACACTCAAGATCTATGCTTAAATATTGTTCAATAATTCCTGCCAGCAAAAATTAACTAGGTTCTTTACTTCCTTTAATGTGTACACTATTTCCTTATTTCTTCCTTATCAAAGAGAGATTTTATTTCCCTGTTGGACTGTGCTTAATCTGATGCTTGTAATTGTCTTAGCATCAATGAAAGGAGGTAGGGAAAATTATTTTATGGAAATGAGCTTCATCTCTGTAAACATCTGATTCAAGTTAGGTCATTTCAAAGGGAAGTTGTTTTCCTCTAATAAGAGAGTGGGAGCAGCTTCTGCTGAAATAATGAGTTCAGTGGAATTCAGGAATTCAGATTTATCAGACTTGACCATCCATATTCCTCATCACAAATTTCAGAGGTCTACCCTTCCCCTATCAAAATCCTAATTGACAGATGAGACTTGTTGAAGTTTCACACTTAATTATGCTATATATAGTCTGCTGCTGCTGCTGCTGCTGCTAAATCACTTCAGTCGTGTCTGACTCTGTGCGACCCCGGGGGCTGCAGCCCACCAGGCTCACTCGTCCCTGGTGTTCTCCAGGCAAGAATACTGGAGTGGGTTGCCATTTCCTTCTCCAATGCATGAAAGTGAAAAGTGAAAGTGAAGTCGCTTTGCCATGTCTGACTCCTAGTGACTTCATGGAATGCAGCCTACCAGGCTCCTCCGTCCACGGGATTTTCCAGGCAAGAGTACTGGAGTGGCTTGCCATTGCCTCTAAACTCTTACAATTAGGCTCTGTCCCAAGATTGTAGCTTCTGAAAAATTTTATAGCAGCTACCACAGTATGCCATGAGGTAATATTTGATCCCCAGGTACTGGAGAGAATGTCCTAATATATAATTATAAAATTGCCATAGCCCTGTGCAACCTTAACATCACAAACACCACACATCGTAATGGCCTAGATTCCACTTGTAACTCATTCAAAGCATTATGAATGTTTTTTGTACTACTGAGTCCCAGGAGTTATGATCACTATCAGCAATGTGGTCTTTATTAGAACTCTGAGCATTGAAGCTCTTTGCTTTTAATCTGAGGGTCTGCTTTCCAAGGCCAAGATATTGTTGTTCTGTCCCTAAGTTGTGTGACCTCATGGACTGCAGCACGCCAGGCTCCTCTGTTCTTCACTATTTCCTGAAGTTTGATCAAATTCATGTCCATTGAGTCAGCGATGCTATCAAAACATCTCATTCTCTGCTGCCCCTTTTCTATTTGCCTTCAATCTTTCCCAGCATTAGGATCTTTTCCAATGGGTTAGCTCTTCACATCAAGTGGCCAAAGTATTGGAGCTTCAGCTTCAGCATCAGTCCTTCCAATTAACATTCAGGGTTGATTTCCTTTAGGATCAACTGGTTATCAGGCTGTGAAAGTGAAAGTGTTAGTCATTCAGGCATGTCCGACTCTTTGTGACACCATGGACTGTAGTCGCCAGATTCCTCTGTCCATGGAATTCTCCAGGCAAGAATACTGGAGTAGGTTGCATTTCCTTCTCCAGGGTATCTTCCCAACCCAGGAATCGAACCCGGGTGTCCTGCATTTCAGGCAGAATTTTTTACTGTATGGATGTGAAAGTTAGACTATAAAGAAAACTGAGAGCCAAAGAATCGATGCTTTTGAACTGTGGTGTTGGAGAAGACTCTTGAGAGTCCCTTGGACTGCAAGGAGATCCAACCAGTCCATCCTAAAGGAGATCAGTCCTGGGTGTTCACTGGAAGGACTGATGTTGAAGCTGAAACTCCAATACTTTGGCCACCGAATGTGAAGAGCTGACTCATCTGAAAAGTCCCTGATGCTGGAAAAGATTAAGGGCATGAGGAGAAGGAGACGACAGAGGATGAGATGATTGGATGTCATCACCAACTCGATGGACATGGGTTTGGGTAGAGTCTGGGAGTTGGTGATGGACAGGGAGGCTTGGTGTGCTGCAGTTCATGGGGTCGCAAAGAGTCAGACATGACTGACTGACTGAATTGAAATGAACTGAGTACCAGGGAAGCCTTCATAAGGGTGTTTTTGTTATCAATCGTCTGAGCTTGGGTTCTCCAGAAAGTAGAGCCTGAGAAAAATGTATATGTGCCAGTATATTATTTGGCAAAGCAATCTTGACATGAGTGAAGGAAAATGGAGAGAGGGAACAATAAAACACCAAATAATACACTGCTATTATGTTTTCAATTGGCCACTGCATGATATAAAATAAAACTGATGACATTCAACACTTTCTTATAAGATGCTGTATAAACTATGAAACTTGAACTAGATCAAAGAAGAATTAAATAAATGGAGAAATATTTCATGCCTGTGGACAGGAAGACTCAATATAGTCCCACAATCACTTGTTCCCAACTTGATCTATAGACATAATGCACTCCTAGTAAAAATCTCAGCAAGTTATTTTTATGGATAATACTGGAGAAAATCTAGACGACCTTGGTTATCACTTTTTAGAGAAATATCCTAAAAGTAAGTTGAGATATTTTGGCCCTTTATCAAAGGTAAACTCTATTGGGTAGTTGTCCCTTAGTATCTGCAGTGGATAATTGGTTCCTGGGTCCCCCATGGACACAAAAATTCATGTATGCTCATGTCTCTGGTATAAAATAACATATATCAGTCATCTGTATCTGGGTTTGGCATATGTACATATGGAGGACTGACTGTATTAAGAAAAAGATGTATTCCATTGATTTCTTAGTCAGGGCTGTTATTACAAAATACCACAAACTTAAGTGGCTTATAAATGACAGAAATGTATTTCTCATAGTTTGACATCTGGAAATCTAAAATCAATGTGTCGACATGGTCAACAAGGGCTGTTGTTCAAGTTGCAGACTTCTTATTGCATTCTTACTAGTCAGAAAAGGCTAGGGAACTCCATGGTGCCTCTTTTAATGGGCACTAATCTCAATCGTGAGAGTCCCCTTAATGATTTGTTTATCATGAGGGTCCCCTTAATGACCTATTTATCTCCCAGAGTACCCACCTCTTATTGCCATTACCTTGGGAATTAAAACTGAGGAAATACAAACATCCAGACCATAGTAGTTCACCCCCATCCCCCAAGACTCAAGTTCTTTTGGCATGCAAAGAATATTAATTATATGTAAATTGTCCCCAAAGGCTTAACTGGTCCAAGCCTCAAGCAAATATCATCTAGATCAGATATGGGTGAGACTCAAGATATGACTCATCCTAAGGCAAACGGCTCTCCTGCTGTGAACCTGTGAAACTGAATATGTTGTGTCCTTCCAAAACACAATGATGGGCCAGGAAGAAGATATACATCCTCATTGCAAAAAAATGTAAAGAAAAAAGAAACAGTAAAAGGTCTAAGGGAAGTCTAAAATCTAATGGGCAAACCACACTAAACCCCAAGACTTGAGGACAATCCTCCTTGGCTCAGTGCTCTGCCTTCGGGACACAGTGGAAAGGAGTTGGACATCCCCATCCCCACAGCTTAGCTGAGTGCTGTCCACTCCTCAGCTCTCACAGGTTAGGGTGGAATTTCTACAGCTATCCAGAATAGAATCATGACCTTGTCACTCTGCTAGTCTGGGGTTGAGGGATGGCCCCATTCCCAAGCCTCCACTAGTATTATTCTAGTGGGGACTCTCGGTAGTAGCGTCACACCTGCAGCAAGTCTCTGCCTCAGTTGTGTGTTAGTGGCTCCAGGTGGCTCCAACCTTTGAAATCTAGGTGCAGGTAGCCAGGTTCCACACAGCTTTTGCTTAATATAGCACAAGACACACCTGGACTCACTGAATTT
This sequence comes from Oreotragus oreotragus, assembly GCA_006410675.1. Classification (NCBI taxonomy): domain Eukaryota; kingdom Metazoa; phylum Chordata; class Mammalia; order Artiodactyla; family Bovidae; genus Oreotragus; species Oreotragus oreotragus. The sequence goes on along the minus strand of SJYX01018587.1, from coordinate 432,779 downwards.
GTGAGTGCATTGGTCAAGGAGTGTGGTGCTGGAATTCAGGAAATGGAGTCCACAATGTGAGCAAGCATCAAACATAGGCAAACCCCTCCATCAAAATCATTGTGCCCATAAATGTCGGCACTCCAGGCTTGTGACAGGAAGGACAGCCAATGATTTCTGAAATGATTTGGGTGGGGTCATTTCTCCATTATTTTGGACAATGGGTCCAGGCTTCTGTTTACACCACTGAACAGTCTTGCTGACTCTTTCGAGATAACTCTTCTAGCTACTGTGAAGATGGCCAATCCAGAGTCTTATCAAGTTTGGCTACATCTTATGTTCACTCTCAAACAAACTTCTATTTTTTTTTGTTTGTTTAGCAATATATATATATATATATATATATATATTTTTTTTTTTTTTGTATTTATTTATTTTTTTACAGAAAGCCCAAACATGAACCCCCCTCCCACCTCCCACCCCACATCATCCCTCCAGATCATCC
>SJYX01018587.1:418014-430310 GCA_006410675.1 Oreotragus oreotragus | reverse complement strand
AGGAGATCAACCCTGAGATTTCTTTGGAAGGAATGATGCTAAAGCTGAAACTCCAGTACTTTGGTCACCTCATGCGAAGAGTTGACTCATTGGAAAAGATTCTGATGCTGGGAGGGATTGGGGGCAGGAGACGAAGGGGACGACCAAGGATGAGATGGTTGGATGGCATCACGGACTCGATAGATGTGAGTTTGAGTGAACTCTGGGAGTTGGTGATGGACAGGGAGGCCTGGCGTGCTGCAGTTCATGGGGTCACAAAGAGTTGGACACAACTGAGCGACTGAACTGAACTGAACTGATCCTTTACACTGAATCATTTTCTATAAACTTTTTTTTTTTTGTCTTAAAAGAAAAACTAAGCCATCTTATATAACAATTTGTCCCAAAATATTTTTTTCTGTGTTGACATCAAGTTTTTATCATGAAGTCACAAATTGCTATGTTCTATTACAAATTACTGACTTTATCTAGCTCCTATGATGAGCTCATTCTTCCTCAATATGAGAATTAGGAACAACAATCTAATTGGAGGCAGAAATATATTTATGAATGAGACCTTGAGAGGCCATATGTGACTCTAACACATTCATGTTTTTCAGTTGTTGAATGCTCTTATACATATCCGTTCAGAAACATTAAGCAAAAAAAAAAAAAAATCTCTGGAAGGTTGTTTTAATTCCTTTTCCAACATAAAAATTAATTAAAATTATCAGGTCTTTAACAAAAAATGTAAGTAGAGTTTTAGTAGAAATCTACATTGTTTCTCTGTAGTATTTGCTTAGAATACAAACTAAATAAAAATATTGAAAGCTCGTCTTTCAAAATGTATCATAAAATACTCATAGCCACATTGTACATATGCATTCGTTTCACCTGTTCTCCCAGGTATTTCATTTCATAAATCATCTCTTCTGGCCTTTTCCATCTAACTACCTGGAATTGTTATATAGAATGAAATGAACTATACTGTCATACTTTCTAGTACTTATAACTTAAATCTTAGAACACAAGTTATTTAATAGAAGAAAATATAAATAAAATTTATCCATTTTAAAGACATTTCTAAAATGCATCATGAGTTATGTCTAGAATAAATATTATATTTAAAGACAAGATGGCTTTCAAATGTTCCAACAGTTGTTCTTAAATTTTTAACATTCCAAAACTTAAATCTTGACCTTTCCTTATGACCTAGGTAATTTTTCTTTACCTTTACTTTGGTTTGTATATTTATGCTTGGCTCTCATTTGAACTCCTTCATGCCCATAATTTATTCATGAAGACACCAGGGAGAAGTACATTTACTTTTAAATAATATTGATTTAGGAAAAGTCACAACTTTATAAAGCAATTCCAATAATTTTATTCTCTTGCTTTCATGTACAAATCCATAGAGAAGTTCTCACAAAGTTGCCAAATTTGACCAATTTTTGTTGTTGTTGTTGTTAACTGACTCACCAAATAAAAGTCACAAAACTCCTTGTTGATAATTTAAGTTTAAAAGACTAGGACTACATATGCAGTATCCCCATAGATATATCTGATTTCTTTGCTCTGCATCCATCAGGAAAATATGGCACTCTTGGTAAATCCACTTCATCTGTAGACTTGTAAATTGCACTGGGTACATTTTTATTCTGAAGAAACTAAGAGAGTTTATACATTGGCTAAGCCAGGAGCACTGCTTAGGGAATTTAACTGTTTCTCTTAGACTATAACTGGCCATCTGTTATTGAAAATAGGACTTTTCAATAGTAGTAGATACTCAGACAAAGGCTATTGATAAAATCACTTGACTAAATATTCAGTTTTCCATTTCTTTTTTTAAAAATGAATAATGTATGAGGAAAGAAGGACAGGTTTTAAAACTTCTTAGCATCAATATTGCATGTCTATAAAATTATTCAATCATAGTACGATACATATATTTCAAATCTGTGTCTTTCTGTGTGTGTGTGTGTGTGTGTATAGATGTTGCTGCAGTGACTGGAGTTTATTTTTTAATACTATTTATGATTTATTTGTTCAGTTTTAAATAGTTTGAACAAAAACCAACTGAAAAAAAAATTTAGCAAGTCATTTAAGAAAATAAATATTTGGAACAGTTTGCCCTGAATTTTGGTTCAGGCTCAAAGGATAAATGTTTCATGATTAAACATTTTGGAATAGATACATTTTTTTTTTAATTACCCAATTTACTCTATGAAAATCTGAAACTCCTAGCTCTTCTTTGTGTTGAGAAAGAGTATTTTTTGAAAAACTGTCCACATAAGGGTGACTGTCAGATTAAATTTGGATAGCTTACTTTGCTTTTTGAAAATATATAGCAGAAAAGTAGTAGAAATAAATTAAATTAGATTATCAAAAATAAATTTTTCAAACCATTCACATCTTCACTAACAGGGTTTTGATGAGTAATTATAATGATATAAAACACCATTTTCTTAAATACTTAACAAGCACCAAGAAAGGAATTAAAATATTTTATATAAAAATCTCATTTAATTATCATTATAAATTTTATTATTATTATTTAAAATCTGAAAAATACAGTTTACTGATTTTCCTTCTTCTAACATGAGAATGTGAGTATACATGTGAACAGTAGTCTCCTAGATGTTCCATATAAATAAATGGATATTTTGCCTCAGTTTATAGGTTATGTGTCTAACATCTATGAGAGTGCTCAAAAAACTAATAACTTTAAACAACTTATCTGGAAATATGAATGAAAACTGAAGCATTTTAGATATTACATTTAACTATACCTAAAAGTAATGCTTATGAATGTGAGTATACATGTGAACAGTAGTCTCCTAGATGTTCCATATAAATAAATGGATATTTTGCCTCAGTTTATAGGTTATGTGTCTAACATCTATGAGAGTGCTCAAAAAACTAATAACTTTAAACAACTTATCTGGAAATATGAATGAAAACTGAAGCATTTTAGATATTACATTTAACTATACCTAAAAGTAATGCTTATATCATCTTTGATGAAATGATTCTGTGCAACTGTAGAGCAGCCACTGGCCACCTACACTGGCATTTTCCACACATAGGGAAGTCCTCCCACATTTACCATGAGGCAATGGTAAGGGGAATAAATAGGAACACGAAGGTGGATGATGACATCTCATATTGGCTGTCCAGAAAAATAACATAAAACAAGCATAAAGAACTTATGAAAATGTTGTTTCAGACAGAATGAAAGCATGGAATGATCTGACATACTTCTTATAACTGCATATGACAAATTAGTCCACCAGACTTAATAAAATGCTTTGTCAATTTGAATTGAAGCTACTACATTTAGATTTCAAGTATATATATATTTTTAGTTTTATTTATTTCTTTTGGCTGTGCTGGGTCATCATTGCTGCACTCAGGCTTTCTCTAGTTGCAGAGCTCAGGCTTCTCAGTGTGGTGACTTCTCTTAAGGTGTAACACATGCTTTAGGGCCCATGGGCTCAGTAGTTGTGGCACACAAGCTTCGTTGCTCTGCATCATGTAAGGTCTTCCTGGACCAGGCAATCACACCAGAGACCCTTGCATTGCAAGGCAGATTCTTAACCACTGGTCCATCCACCAGGGAAGCCCTCAAGTACTTTTAAAAAGGGATGAAATGTGTTCAATCCCTGGGTCGGGAAAAATCTCCTGGAGGAGGGCATGGCAACCCACTCCAGTATTCTTGCCTGAAGAATCCCGAGGACAGAGAAAACTGGTAGGCTATAGTCCATGGGGTCACAGAGAGTCAGAAATAACTGAAGTGGATTAGCATGCATGCATGCAGATTGTTAGGACTTATAATTAAACTGGTCTCCCTGATGTTCCTCCCTCTGCTGCTGCTGCTGCTAAGTCACTTCAGTCGTGTCAGACTCTGTGCGACCCTAGAGTCAGCAGCCCACCAGGCTCACTCGTCCCTGGGATTCTCCAGACAAGAACATTGGAGTGGGTTTCCATTTCCTTCTCCAATGCATGAAAGTGAAAAGTGAAAGAGAAGTCACTCAGTTGTGTCCGACTCTTAGCGACCCCATAGACTGCAGCCTACCAGGCTCCTTTGTCCATGGGATTTTCCAGGCAAGAGTACTGGAGTGGAGACTTTTGTATTTACTGTCTCTTGTATCTCAATAGCTATGCAACTCATTCCTGCACCACTTTTAACTATGTTTAAATGTACCTTCAGTATCTCTGCTGAAAGGAAATTTGCTAATATTTATTTGATAGCAATATCTTAGGAATTTCTGTGTCTTAGGAATAACTGAGATCTTGTTCTGTTGCCACTTCCCTCGAAAGTATGATGGTACAAAAAGGATCTGGAGGCATGCCATTTGCAAGAAGAAAGGTGGCAACCTATAAATTACTCTTAATTATCAAAAATAGAATGCATAAAGTGACTTTCACACTCTTGAGTATAAAACACATCAATAATTGCCATTAGACATCCTCTTACAGTTATAATTCACTCACTTGATGTTACAGGCCTTCAATGTGGCTGATTTGCTTCACCTACCTGTTTCTCTCTCCCAGTTACTCATTCTTCCTTTCCCATTGACTCTTTAATTGGCACATTTCCATACTCTCCATTATGCTTGCAAATAATCTCATTAAAAGAGTTCAGCTCACCAAAGAGCACTTGTTCCATCAAGGATGGAGCTGACATTAGACTCATTTCTCCATGGGCAGTATTTGAGTGTTTTAGGAGAAACATACTCTTATTTCTGATTGGTGCTCAATGGTTAACAGTCCAGTGAAATTATTGAGATCAATAATTGCCTGTCTGAGCTACAAAACAGTTCACAACATGATGAGAGGATAGAAAATGTAGTTTTCAGTGAACTGGTCATTGACTGAAATATCAAGTACCTCTTGTGTCAAAGTGCTAACAACTTACAGTCTAACAGAAATAGTATTTCAGGATCATATGCCGATTATCTAGAGATATTCAGCAGAATTAAAAAAAAACATGTGCAATCTTTGTGACTGCTGAGATCACAAATACCCAGTTAGCAGCAGAGCTAAGAAATTAAATGATGACAAATACCACATGATTAAATTTCCATTTCCCATTCTTGATTCTGTTTACAACTTCATTTTGATCTATTTTTTACGCACACATTTTAATATTAGAGAAAACTAGATGCACTTTAAAATGATGATTTAAATCTGAAATGAAAAACACACCCACCCCAAACCTTGGTAGAACAATAGCTGACTATCAAAGAAAAAGACACATACACCTCCTCATTCAACTACCACCTGCCGAGAGAATGAGAGCTCCCTGCCTGCTGAGATAACAGGCTGGCACATCACACACATGAACTTCTGAGAAGTGGGTGGTGCTGAAGGAACACAGCAGGGGCAGATGGGGTGGTGGGAAGGATTCCTGATAGAAAGGTAGTTGTACAAAAAGGTCAAGAGAGCAGTTGTTGGTCCAACACTGAATATACGTTAGTGGCTGAAGGTAGATTGCACAGCTCTGGCAAACTAATTTTATTTTTTTCTGCATAGTACATTTGTAAAATTACATAAAAAAATTTTGTTTCACAGATGCCTGCTGCCTAATATTAAATGTGGTTTCCAGGCTCAAAATGGTATTTACCCCTTCATTAAGCCCTTACTTTCAAAGTCAAGCAACCATTTTTATAGTATGAGTGTCACTTGAGGTTTAAAATACAATGATTTTCCTTTTCTGGGAAGAAAATGTAACATTGTGGTGAAATTATTGTAGCACTTAAATGTGCAAAAATAGCTAGGCTAACATACTAGACCAATTTCAGCAATCCTTTCTCAGTCATATAAATGGAGAGATGTATGTGCATGCTAAGTCACTTCAGTTATGTCTGACTTTTTGTGACCCCATGGACTGTAGCCTGCCAGGGTCCTCTGTCCATGGGATTCTCCAGACAAGAATATTGGAGTATGTTGCCATGCTTTCTCTGGTTATCTTGAGGGAGTCTAGAAATTATACTGCTACATCTAAGATCATTCGTATGTTTCATGAATCAGGCAATGTTAATTTATAGCAATTTATAGTAAATCATTTCTGACAAAATGATTTTCAAAGGAAAACTTGAAATGGATTATTCTAAAAATTATGCATTTATAAAAAGTGATATAACGGTGAATCAGCAACTTAGTACAAGTGACTCTTAAAAGGACTGACTGCTTTAGTTTCTTTGTTCCATGAATAATTTTTAAATGAAAATGTCTTGGAGTAGGTAATAAATTAAACTCATATACTATACGTAAGTAAAATTAAGCCTATAAAAATTTACAGAACACAGTACAATAACCAAAAGAAGAAAGTAAACTGTTGATATTTTGATGAGAAAGAATGATGGCATCCTTTCTGTTTCTCAAATTTTCTGTATTTAATAAGGTATATTTTTCAAAAGACCAATGGAACTTCCAGTGTAATAATTAATCAAACACTGACACTAACAATAATACTGGGTGGTTGTGCTTACCATTCCTTCAAAATATTGTTAGGATTTTCCCCTAATGATTATTTAGGAAAATACAATTACTATAAGCACATTTCTCTTCAGAAATGTGAATTAGAAGAAAACCTGCTAATTTCCTCCTCTGAGAAGGCTCAGGATATAGCAGGAAACCTCAGGTATAATTAAAACAAATCCTGGTGCAAGTCCTAATGGACATAAGCATTCATTGTAACCAAAGCCCTTCAAAATTTTGATTAAAAACAATCTAGGAAACTGCATTTTGAAATAGTTGTTGCTTTTATCTTTAAATTATTTTGTTCATTTAAAATTCTGTATTAACAAAACAATGAAGTTTTAGTTGTTTCTAGGTCAAACACTGTAGTTATATCATTTTGCCCAAATGACTCAGTTGTGTTTCTATAATATTTAAGAAAAGAGTTGAAAACAATTCCTTACAATTACAATTATATTTGTATTGACACAGAGTTTCTAATTTCACAAAGTATTAGAATCAGGAGTATGGTAGGTCCTGGAAGTATTGAGTAATAACCCCTCATTGGCATAACCGAGAAGCAGGGTGCAAGAAAGGCAGACTGTTCCAGGCATAGCAAGCAGCTGCTGCTTTTCTACCAATCCAGCTATCAGTTGCTAAGCTGCTGCTAAGTCACTTCAGTCTTGTCTGACTCCGTGCGACCCCATAGACGGCAGCCCACCAGGCTCCCCCGTCCCTGGAATTCTCCAGGCAAGAGCAGCGGAGTGGGTTGCCATTTCCTTCTCCAATGCATGAAAGTGAAAAGTGAAAGTGAAGTCGCTCAGTCGTGTCCGTCCCTCAGCGACCCATGGACTGCAGCCTACCAGGCTCCTCCGTCCATGGGATTTTCCAGGCAAGAGTACTGGAGTGGGTTGCCATTGCCTTCTCAGGCAAGCCCTTAAATGTAGCAGCTGCTCCAAAGCAAGAGTCTCGCTGGTTGTCATAGGAGCAAGTGATGAGACTTTTGCTCCATAGGTAATTTACGAGTTCTTAGCATCCATAAAGGAGAGCAATAATGGAAGAAGATGCTATAGCATGATCATGAAATATACTATGATTTCAACATGGAAGATCTGTCAAGATGGTTAATAAAACGTGTGACATGTGTGTGAATGCATGCATGAGCTCATTTAACGTTATTGTGGATAGATAAATTTTGTGATTTCTTACTAGGGTCTAATTTCTTTGAGTTCCAAAAACTTAATATATGTTGGTAACCTTTCTACATCAAGTTCAAATTTGAAATAAACAAAACATACTCAACAAATATACTTAACAATGTCTGTAACATTTTAAAAATACTCTCATATACCCTTAATTTTCATCTATATGCCAAAATCTAAATTCTTAGAATGATAGTAATTATTTTCACTTTGTTTGACATCAATGCAATATATAATAGTGATGTGATTGCTTATAATTTTGCTTGAGTTCCTAGATATTTCACACACTATGTAACAATGTATCAGTGTTGCTTGTGGGATTAAATCATACAAATGCTATTAACAAAGACAGAAGCATTAAGTATCAGTGGAAAGGTAGACATAGGGAACAAACTTGTGGACACAGTGGGGGAAAAAGAGGGTGGGATGAATTGAGACAGTAGCACAGAAACATACACATTATTACTATATGTAAAATAGAGAGCCAGTAGGAATTTGCTGTGACACAGGGAGTTCAACTCACTCTGTGACAGCCTGGGGGGAGTGGATGGGATGGGAGATGGGAGGAAGCTTCAAAAGGAGGGGACACGTGTATATCCATGGCTGATTCATACTGATGTAAGGCTGAAATCAGCACAATATTGTAAAGCAACTACCCTTTATTTAAAAAAAATTAAATATATATATATATATAGAGAGAGATATATGTATTTAGAATAAGAACACAGTTAAAATGTGTGTTAACGTCTCTCTGTCATGTCTGACTCTTTGTGACCCATGAACTGTACAGTCCATGGAATTCTCTAGGCCAGAATACTGGAGTGGGTAGCCTTTCCCTTCTGCAGGGAATCTCCCCAACCCAGGGATCGAACCCAGGACTCCCACATTGCAGGTGGATTCTTTACCAGCTGAGCCACAAGGGAAACCCACAGTTTAAAATAAATCAATCAAAACTCATAAATTTCTTTCATATTGTAACAGTAATTTAATACTGCATATTAAAAGATATATTTAAATTCATTGTCACCCCTATAACAATTAACTCTTTGTTAACATCTTTGATTTACTTTATTTCAAGATTTTTTTTTTTTTTTCTATATGGATTAAGAGAATGAATGGGTCACAGTTAGTAGTGGGAAAATGGGTTAGGGGCAGCTTGGGGATAAGAATGAAAAAAAGCAAGAAAATTTTGTATAATTAATTGTGTATAATCTGTATATTTAAATTTATATTCATATGTTTGGGGGGAGTGGTTTAGTTGCTAAGTTGTGTCCGATTCTTGCAACTCCATGGATTATAGCCTGCCCAGCTCCTCTGTCCATGGGATTCTCTAGGCAAGAATACTGGAGTGAGTTGTCATTTCCTTCTTCAAGGAATCTTTTCAACCCATGATTCAAATCCAGGTCTCATGAATTACAGGCAGATTCTTTACCAACTGAGCTACTTTACCTAACATTATTTGTAAGGATTTTCTAAATCATCAAACTTCAAAAGTAACATTTTATAATGTACATTTTAAAAACATTATGATCGCTATTAATTTTTTTAAAACTCAATTAAATTATATCTGAGATTGAAGAGAGTTTTTTTTTTAATTCTCTTTATGTGTGCCAAGTAACTTCCAGTACCTTCTCTTATTGTAAATTACTAAGCCCTAAGCTTCAGTGCTTTCAAAACCTAAAATACTACTCAAAGAATACTTACTTTTAATTAAAAACAAATTGTAACAGAGAACTGTAACCGAAGGTACAAAGCACGTAAAGTCGGAAATAAAAAATAGATAGGGAGGAAGAAAGGAACAGAGAAAGGGAGGGAGGGAGAAAAGGAGGGAGGGAGAAAGGGAGGGAGGTACTTAGAGGAAATATTAACAAATATAAGTAATGGCACCCCAACCCAGTACTCTTGCCTGGAAAATCCAATGGACGGAGTAGCCTGGTGGGCTGCAGTCCATGGGGTCGCTAACAGTTGGACAGACTGAGCGACTTCACTTTCACTTTTCTCTTTCATGCATTGGAGAAGGAAATGGCAACCCACTCCAGTATTCTTGCCTGGGGAATCCCAGGGATGGGGGAGCCTGGTGGGCTGCCGTCTATGGTTCGGACACGACTGAAGTGACTTAGCAGCAGCAGCAAGTATATAAATAGAAAAAAATTTTTTTAAAGAAACATATGTGGCTGTGAGGTTATTTAAGGAATAAAAAATCTGTTATATTCTAATTGCCTTCACTAATAATTATTGCTAAATTATCTAATTCAACAATAAATATATTTATTATTAAATATATTTTATTTATTATTTTAATGAATAAAATTTCATAAATATATATATGTGTGTGTACATATATATATATATATATGTACACACACACACNCTTAGCAGCAGCAGCAAGTATATAAATAGAAAAAAATTTTTTTAAAGAAACATATGTGGCTGTGAGGTTATTTAAGGAATAAAAAATCTGTTATATTCTAATTGCCTTCACTAATAATTATTGCTAAATTATCTAATTCAACAATAAATATATTTATTATTAAATATATTTTATTTATTATTTTAATGAATAAAATTTCATAAATATATATATGTGTGTGTACATATATATATATATATATGTACACACACACACACACATAGACTTTCCAGGTGGTTCAGTGTTAAAGAATCTCCCTGCTAATGCAGGAGCCACAGGAGAGATGCAGGTTTGATCCCCAGTTGGGGAAGATCCCCTGGAGAAGGAAATGGCAACTCACTTCAGTATTCTTACATAGGAAATCTCATGAACAGAAGAACCTGGTGGACTACAGTCCGTGGGATTGCAAAAGTCAAACAGACTGAGTGACTAAATAGCAACAATATATATAAAGTAAAAAATTCAGTTTTACATCTCTCGGTATAGATAGATTTGCTGAACAATCTTTTTAGTTTAAGAAAAGGAAGGATAAATACAAACAGCAGTTATAATATCTGACCAAATAATTTGTGCCAACTAACTTCTGATTGATACAATAATTTGGAAAGCCATTACTCCGGGGTAGACAGCATGATCATGGGCAGTTAGAAAAGTATTTGGAAAGCTAATCATTAAATTCGGAATGTGTGCTCAGTCACTCGGTTGTATCCAACACTTTGTGAGCCCATGAACTGTAGCCCATCAGGCTCCTCTGTCTATGGGATTTTCCAGGCAAGAATTCTGGAGTGGGTTGCCATTTCCTATTTCCTTCTCCAAATTGTTGAATAACTGACTTAAATTATAGTTCATTTGAGGGTTAAATTTGAAGCTTATAACAATAATATTCTATCTTTTGTTGCAGAGAGTAAAATATGCAATGTTTTTGTTTTTATTTTAAAATATTCACCCACAATTTCAGCATTATCTATGTGTTCATGTATACACATAGATAATATACACACACACACACATATATCCCAGAAAATTAATATATATGTGTACAATGTTAGAGAAATACAATAAATGTATGAAAACATATTCTATATCATATGCTTACATGAAATATACACTGATGACTGTGCTCAGAGTCCAATCTTATTTAAACTCAAGTTGTGTCATCTTGGTAAATTAGGTAACCAAGTACCTCAGTTTCCTTANCAATAATATTCTATCTTTTGTTGCAGAGTAATTACCAAATAATAATTGTAAACTTTGTAAAATATGCAATATTTCTGTTTTTATTTTAAAATATTCACCCACAATTTCAACATCATCTATGTGTTCATGTATACACATAGATAATACACACACACACACACACACACATATCCCAGAAAATTAATATGTATGTGTACAATTTTAGAGAAATACAATAAATGTATGAAAAAATATTCTATATCATATGCTTACATGAAATATACACTGATGACTGTGCTCAGATTCCAATCTTATTTAAACTCAAGTTGTGTCATCTTGGTAAATTAGGTAACCAAGTACCTCAGTTTCCTTATCTTTACACACGTATAATAATGTATTAACTCACAACATTGTTGTGAAATTCCCATGCTTAGTATGAGTAATTTTGCAGAGAATTAGTGCTTTTTGCCATTTATTTCCTTTCCAACTAGGCACTTGAGAAAAACAGTAAGATCTATTTAGTTTCCTATTTTATAAATAGGCATAGTGCATTAATGTGGATATTTTGGACAATCAGCTCTCTTTAAAAAATATTACATAATTTTTCAAAGTGTGAATCAAGCTCTAAAAACATAGTGAACATATAAAAATAAATCCTTTGTTCTATATGATTTGATAGTATGTATTAACATAACCTTAAATAGTACAGCCAACAAAGAACCCCAATGTACTTCTTTTATTGATTTCTAAATGCCTAAAATGCAGAGAAAATAATTTAACAGAATATTTATAGCTAGTGAACACAAGAGCATAGTGTGCCATTTTGAAACTCATCCCATTATTTCAGTAATTCAAGTTACTAAACAATAACTTTAATATATTTTTTCTTGCAACTAGTAATTCTTTTTCATTTTTAATACTGGAAATATTAAGTAAATTGACTTTAAAGAATACTGCCACATTATATTAACATATTTTAGTTTTAAAATCCAAATACTAATGAATATATTATTTTTTGGAAATAACTCATTTTTCTTTTTTTCATTTTTCTCAGTAAAGCAAGTTAC
>SJYX01018587.1:375631-409571 GCA_006410675.1 Oreotragus oreotragus | reverse complement strand
CCACTGCTGAGTTTTCCAAATTTGCTGATACGAGTGCAGCATTTTCACAGCATCATTTCTTAGGATTTGAAATAGCTCACCTCCACTAGCTGTTCGTAGTGATGCTTCTAAGGCCCACTTGACTTCACATTCCGGGATGTCTGGCTCTAGGTGAGTGATCACACCATCATGATTACCTGGGTCGTGAAGATCTTTCTTTGTACAGTTCTTCTGTGTACTCTTGCCACCTCTTCTTAATATCTTCTGTTTCTGTTAGGTCCATACCATTTCTGTCCTTTACAGTGCCCTCTCTCCTTGCTATTCTTTGGAACTCTGCATTCAAATGAGTATATCTTTCCTTTTCTTCTTTCCTTTTTGCTTCTCTTCTTTTCACAGCTATTTGTAAGACCTCCTCAGACAGTCATTTTGCTTTTTTTGCATTTTTTTTTTCTTGGGGATGGTCTTGATCACTGACTCCTGTACAATGTCACGAATCTCTGTCCATAGTTGTTCAGGCACTCTATCAGATCTAATCCCTTGAATCTCTTTCTCACTTCCACTGTATAATCATAATGAATTTTATTTAGATCATACCTAAATGGTCTAGTGGTTTTCCCTACTTTCTTTCATTTAACAAATTTCTTCCACCAATTTCTGAATTTGTCAATAAGGAGTTCATGATCTGAACAACAGTCAGCTCCCAGTTTGTTTTTGCTGACTGTATAGAGCTTCTCTAACTTTGGCTGAAAAGAATATAATCATTCTGATTTCAGTATTGAAATAATCAATCTGATTTTTGTATTAAAGCTGAAGTTAAATGGTTCTGTGAAGACCTACAAGACCTTCTAGAACTAACACCGAAAAAAGATGTCCTTCTCATTATAGGGCACTGATATGCACAAGTAGGAAGTCAAGAAACATCTGGAGTAACAGGCAAATTGGGCCTTGGAGTACAGAATGAATAATGGAGCACAAATAGACTGATGGATAGATGAATGGCTGAATAGACTGATATGAACATAGGCTTCTTATATATTTATGATCATGTTTTCTTAATATGTTTTAGCTACTCTCTTAATAAACTGTATGTGATAATAATTGCTCTATGTCAATCATTTTCCAGAGGATAATATTTATGACTAAGTTAGATTACAGCCTACAGATGTACCATAAATTATCAATAATCCATGCATTTGAAGTGAAAAATATATTTCGCCAAATATTTCAGGTAGATTATGCAAATTTAAAATTCCATTAGCTTCATACAAATGACTGCTTTACTGTAATAAAAGCCAAGTAGAGTTAATCATTTTCAAAGGACTCTAAGTTTAGAAAATTGAGACTAAAAGTAATATCATACTGTCATTTGAATATTCTTTTTAATTACTAGTCATGTTAAAGATGTTCTTAGAAGATAATTAGGTTTTTTTGGCCTTTTCTCATATTTGTTTCGAATTATCCTTTCTCATTTTCTTGGTAGCTTACTGCTTCCTTACTTGTCTCTCCTTGTTATTATGGAGCTGATATTTATTGCTAATGATATATTACTATAATTTTTGTATTATATGATTATGAAAATTACTGATTCTAGAAATAATATTTACATTTTATAATACTGTTTTATAAAGTATATATGATACTTTATTTATAATGTATTATTAGCAATATATATTATTAATCTGGTTTTTTGCTTGCTCCATTTATTTCTCAACATTCTGAAATCAGATATATATTCAATTTATCTGTTCATTCTTAGCCCATTGAGAAGATTTCATGGCAAATCATTTTGCTTAGATTATCTTGCTTGTAAATATAGAAATTAAAATATAATAATTAACCAGGTGAGCTTTGTTAGAGAAAGAAACACAAGGGCTTAATTTTTAAAGAGGTTGTAGCAAAGAAAAAAGTATCCTCTTCCATATATATAAAGAACTATTTATCTTTCACAAAGTAGCATGTCTTTCCTAAAAAGATATATAGCTGACAAGAAATTATCAACTGAATCACAAAAATATTAAGGGTAAAATGATAACAATNTGTATTATATGATTATGAAAATTACTGATTCTAGAAATAATATTTACATTTTATAATACTGTTTTATAAAGTATATATGATACTTTATTTATAATGTATTATTAGCAATATATATTATTAATCTGGTTTTTGCTTGCTCCATTTATTTCTCAACATTCTGAAATCAGATATATATTCAATTTATCTGTTCATTCTTAGCCCATTGAGAAGATTGCATGGCAAATCATTTTGCTTAGATTATCTTGCTTGTAAATATAGAAATTAAAATATAATAATTAACCAGGTGAGCTTTGTTAGAGAAAGAAACACAAGGGCTTAATTTTTAAAGAGGTTGTAGCAAAGAAAAAAGTATCCTCTTCCATATATATAAAGAACTGTTTATCTTTCACAAAGTAGCATGTCTTTCCTAAAAAGATATATAGCTGACAAGAAATTATCAACTGAATCACAAAAATATTAAGGGTAAAATGATAACAATACAATCAGGAATTAGAGATAAATAGATGAGACAGGGAGATTTGAGAGTGACCACACAATTAACTAGTTAAGTACAAATTAACATTGTGCCATTCGAAATGTAAGAACTGTGGTGAAAATTTTCCCAAGCGTCTGAAATAAAATCAGAACACAAGCTATTTGATGAAGGCACATACTCCTGTGAAAGTTTAAACACTTCTTCAAATTCTCATTTGTCTGGAAATATTGACTGGTTTCATTGCCATTTTAATAAGGCAATTGGAGCTACTATTTTCAATGACCTTCCCTGCAATGTGCATAAGGGATTATTGCAACTGAGCACTGACACAGCATTTTAAATGAATCTGGACCTCAACTTTGCTAAATATGTAAACATCCTATGATTTATTTGACTGCTGTATGCACATTATTCTCAAATATATATAATTTTGAAAAGAGTTTCTCTGTAATTAATCTAATATAGTAACATTGACCATAAACTCACTGCCTTTTTGTGAGAGTCAAACCCCTAATAAAAAGGACTCAAATATCATGCTGTCAGTCCAACATATTTCTCTGATGCCTTGCATTTATGGAGTTCCTTAGATATATTTTCATTTTTTCTAGTCCATAATAAAACATTATATACTACACTAATAAGAAAAAAATAACTCTTTCCTAGATTAAGAGTAAAATCTGAAAGACATTAAACAGCTTGCCTTATTTCAAATGACTAAAAACAAAATAATCAACTGAGATATCCCTGTCCTTTGGCATTTAACTTCACCTTCCTTTAAAAAAAAATCAATTTACTTGTTTTAGCTGTTCTTAACACTTTTAATTATCTTAATAATAAAGATGTGTATAAGAGACAGAACCTAGACAGCATATTAAAAAGCAGAGTACAGCTTGCCTTATTTCAAATGACTAAAAACAAAATAATCAACTGAGATATCCCTGTCCTTTGGCATTTAACTTCACCTTCCTTTAAAAAAAAATCAATTTACTTGTTTTAGCTGTTCTTAACACTTTTAATTATCTTAATAATAATGATTACTACTGCTACTATTATTATTATTTCTATTATGATTATATTAAGAAAAACAGCTAAAGGACTGTATTTTTATCATTATATGCAAAGCTCTCTGTGATCTGCCTTCTGAGCTCACTGCCCATCTTTATTGTTTTGATAATAACATTTCCCAGTTAAACTCTGTTCGCCAGCTGTATTGAGTAACTGGTCATACTGCCTCAAACCTCTTCAGGCTTACACATGCTACTCTTTCCTTCAGACTTGAGTCTCTTTCTGATTTCATTAACTCTTTATGTGAATGATTTTTAACTTCTAAATTAAATATGACCTCTAATATAAAACCTTCACTGACTTCTGCTAGCAAAGTCTGAATTTGCATCACTACCTTTTCCCCCATAGCATTTTATGGAACCTATCCACATTTAGAGGGCATTGGGAAATTTACTAAAATATTTATTTCAATCACAGCTGGGTTTATGAAGTTAATAAACCTTAAGTTTCAAGAATATTTCCTTTCAGCAGAGTGTTTTGGTGGATCCTAGCAATATGTTCACACAGTATTTTAAAGGAAAATCCAACAGAGAAAAAAGACTCATTAAACTGGGCCCAGTATTCAGCATGCTGCTTTTCCTCTTGGAGAGTCTGCTGACTCTTATCTTACAAGCCATGAAGAAAACAGTTGCTAATATCCAGAGCAGACCACAAGATTAATCACAGTCACATAGGAATTCAAAGTGACACTCCAGGCTTTCTAAAGTGCTCTAACATAAAGATCCAAGATCATGGACTGAAGAGAGAAGCAGACAAAGGAGCCAGGTACTGGATTTTCCATGAAGATATTTGCTGATTCCTGGACTTGGACGGACATGAGGAAGAAAGCCAAGTAAAAAGTAACAACAACAACAAAAAAGGTAAAGCAGAGTTTTCAGCAGTCATTTGTTGCTAAGGAAACAAAAACCGAAATTCAGAACCCTGAAAGGAGCGTGAGTCTGAATTTAAACAAACAAGTAAATAAATATAAAAGTGAAACACAAAAATAAAACTCAGTTAGAACTATATAGGGCATATTTAAGAAGTACAAGTGAGCCAGAACTTTATAAAGTCAAACTTTATAAAGACTACAATCCATAAAGAAGTCATTGGAATGAGGTGACTCACCCTTTTTGTAGGAAGAATACTGGATTGGGAAAACACTTCAATCTAAGTTATATATACAGATAACCAAACTTGTATATGCCATATATATGTTCTGCTGTGCTTTAGTCGCTCAGTCGTGTTCCACTCTTTGTGACACTGTGGACTGTAGCCTGCCAGACCCCTCTGTCCATGGGATTTCCCAGGCAAGAAATACTGGAGTGGGCTGCCATTTCCTTCTTTAGCGATATATATATATATATATATATATGTGTGTGTGTGTATGTGTGTGTGTGTACATATATTTAAACTGTGGATTGAGTCATTTAAATTTCCAAATGCTATTGGAAAGCCATGCCATTTTTCATTCATGAATTTTTTGCAATTGTGTAGTATCATTTCCCAATAGGACACAATGCTATATATAAATGCAATAAAGGTATGTTAGAAGTAATAGAGATAAGTACAGAAGAGCATGAAATAAACATTGAAATGGGGGTTCAGAAAATGTAAACAGCTAGAAAAAATGAACACGAAACTTTTAATTACACCCTTAGCCATCACAGTAATAGTCTAATAAATTTGCTCCATGGTTGAATCCAGTGTTGGGCTGCTGTGGATGCTTCTCTTCTCATGAGAGCCCATCTGAAGTATGTTGCCACAACTTTGCAGAGAAATCAAGTTGCTTGCACGGAATTAGTCATGCATAGAAATTATATACAAAACAACAGAATATGGTAAATTTTGATAAAATTTATATCAGAAATATGGCTATAAAACATTTACCAGCACTACACTAGGTTCAACTCTTTGATGATTTTGAAAATTTGGAGTTAGTGTCTTCTTTAGAAGGAAGATGAAGTGAAACAAACAAACAAACAAAATAGACCCTCATTCTATAACTCTATTTTATGGTACATGATAATTCGTCAAACTGTTTTGAAAATTCTTTAGCCATGAAAAATATTATCATTGTTAAAACACTAGTTTCATTCTAAACCAAATTTATCAACATTAGGAATTTGCTTCTACATAGGGTAGAAGGCTGTCCCTGATAGCTTAGTTGGTAAAGAATCTGCCTGCAGTGCAGGAGACCCCAGTGTGATTCCTGGGTTGGGAAGATCCCCTGGAAAAGGGATAGGCTACCCACTCAGTATTCTTGGGTTTCCCTTGTGGCTCAATTGATAAAGAATCCACTTGCAATGCAGGAGATCTTGGTTCTATCCCTGGGTTGGGAAGATACCCTGGAGAAGGGAAAGGCTACCCACTCCAGTATTCTGGCTTGGAGAACTCCATCAGCTGTAGAGTCCATGGGGTTACAAAGAGTTGGACATGACCAAGCAGCTTTCAAGGCTGAAGGAGATATTCCTGGCCTAGTTTAGGCATCTTTTTCTTCTA
This sequence comes from Oreotragus oreotragus, assembly GCA_006410675.1. Lineage (NCBI taxonomy): Eukaryota > Metazoa > Chordata > Mammalia > Artiodactyla > Bovidae > Oreotragus > Oreotragus oreotragus. The sequence continues at coordinate 403,534 of SJYX01018587.1, read as the reverse complement.
TTTCAAAGCTTTCATGTGATGATTTAAAATCCACATTTTAAAATACCGACTTATGAATGCATTCCATATTTTTTTCAGTTAAGGAAATTCGACTATGTAAAAACAATCAACAAACAGTTTGAAAGTGCACCTCAATATTTAAAAATTAAATATTTGTGTATTGAATCTTTAATTTCCCACAGCTTTAACTAATACCAATTCTATTTGTGATTTCACTGATTTTTGCAACATTCAAAACAAAGGAGGTAAATTTGCTCTAAAAGTATACCTATTCTGCAGTAGAATGCAAATTTTGCATACACTATTGGAAGTATGGCAATCACCCTCAGGCAAATTAATAGAGAAATCAAGTATGCAGCACTGGCTTATTGGTCTAGAGAAATTAAGAAGTCCTGACTAAGGTTCAGGGAGTAAGGTAAAAAAAGGGCAATATTTTAGTCTCAAGGAATAACTTGATACATTAGAGGGCAAGGACAGAAAAGACATTTATGTATAGAAATCAAAACCTTATAAAAGAAATACTCACCCTTTACTTATTTATTTTTTTGCTGCTGCTAAGTCGCTTCAGTTATGTCTGACTCTTTGCGAACCCATAGATGGCAGCCCACCAGGCTCCCCTGCCCCTGGGATTCTCCAGGCAAGAACACTGGAGTGGGTTNAAAGAAATACTCACCCTTTACTTATTTATTTTTTTGCTGCTGCTAAGTCGCTTCAGTTATGTCTGACTCTTTGCGAACCCATAGATGGCAGCCCACCAGGCTCCCCTGCCCCTGGGATTCTCCAGGCAAGAACACTGGAGTGGGTTTCCATTTCCTTCTCCAATGCATGAAAGTAAAAAATGAAAGTGAAGTCATTCAGTCGTGTCTGACTCTCAGTGACCCCATGGACCGCAGCCTCCGATGTATTTTTTATGTTTACTTATTTACTCATTTTACCCTCTTGTTACATGATAATCCTTGCATTAAGATATGCAACCACTGTGTGACTCTTTAAGAACAAATGGTGCCCAAGTGACTGGAGAGTATTAATACCTTTTCCAAAAGAATAAGTGCATGGAGTCAAAAGTGCACTGAACTTTTATGCAGGGAGTTCATTTCTGGAAGACTGATTACTCAGAAGAATTAAGAGGCCAACTCATGATGGTTTTGGAGAATAGCCTAGTCTGAAATTTATCATTTAAGAAAACCAGAAATACTATTTAGTGTGACAGGCCAAGGGCTCATATTAATACTAATATGTGATAGGTATAAATATTGTCCAAGGAAAGATTGTTTGGAGCAATATGCAGAGAAGCACCTGATTGTGACCTCATGATGAAATATTAACAGGCTGCTAAGAAAAGTTATGACCAACCTAGGTAGCATATTCAAAAGAAGAGACATTACTTTGCTGACTAAGGTTCATCTAGTCAAAGCTATGGTTTTTCCAGTGGTCATGTATGGATGTGAGAGTTGGTTTGTGAAGAAGGCTAAGCGCCGAAGAATTGATGCTTTTGAACTGTGGTGTTGGAGAAGATTCTTGAGAGTCCCTTGGACTGCAAGGAGATCCAACCAGTCCATTCTGAAGGAGATCAGCCCTGGGATTTCTTTGGAGGGAATGATGCTAAAGCTGAAACTCCAGNAGGCTGAGCGCCGAAGAATTGATGCTTTTGAACTGTGGTGTTGGAGAAGATTCTTGAGAGTCCCTTGGACTGCAAGGAGATCCAACCAGTCCATTCTGAAGGAGATCAGCCCTGGGATTTCTTTGGAGGGAATGATGCTAAAGCTGAAACTCCAGTATGTTGGCCACCTCACGTGAAGAGTTGACTCACTGGAAAAGATTCTGATGCTGGGAGGGATTGTGGGCAGGAGGAGAAGGGAACAACAGAGGATGAGATGGCTGGATGGCATCACTGACTCGATGGACGTGAGTCTGAGTGAATTCCGGGAGTTGGTGATGGACAGGGAGGCCTGGCGTGCTGCAATTCATGGGATCACAAGCACTCGGACATGACTGAGCAACTGAAATGAACTGAACTGAACTGAACTGAACTTAAATGTGATTACAGGGAAGGGCTTTGTTGCTGTATTTAAAAAATGATTATACAAATCTTACAAAATTATACAGCAAAAAAAAGCACAATAATTAAGAAGTGGATCTGGGTATTAGTGTCCTATAAAATATAAGTAGTAATTAAAAGATTACAGTTCGGTTGACTATAAGCTAGAATATAAATATTACTAATAATTTAATCAGACAAAATACAACTATTTGGAGTAAGCACAAATAAATTAACATTTCTGTTATGAGTCACACACCTTCAGTTTTTCTGGAGTTATGATGACTTTTCTGTGAAAACTTCTCTTTTGTCTCATTCTAAGGAAAGGGAATATTTGATGCCATAAAAATTAGAAATTAATTTTTAATTAGATCATTGTACAAATGAATTTCATAAAATAATTTTCTAAGTGGAGCTACATGAAAGTTTTAGCTTGGGTTTTAGTTTCTAAAGGATCGTAGGCACAGTTCAGCATTAGTCTGATCTTATCATTCATATGGCTTCTCATAAACATATCCTTTCTCTTCAAATTATCTTCACATCACATTAAAGGATGAGATTTACAATAAATTTGTTTAGATGATGATATATATTTTTTATAAGAAATCTGCATGGCTTACAAGCAACTGAATGGTTTTTCAATTTCCTCAAAAATCTCAGAAAAAACAAATGAAACTCTATATTTAATTCCAAAAAACTAAGTTAAAATTTTCCTGGAAATATTGCATGTAACTCAGGTGCTTCCCTGGTGGCTTGTAAAGAATCTGCCTGCCATAATGCAATTAAATATGCCTTCAATCAATAGTTTAAAAAATTCTAATGATTGCATTAAACAAATAGTTGGAAAAAAAACTAGGTAAATAAAGAAGTCCTTTAAAACAGGACAATTCAGTTATTTCATGCCTTAAAAACTCCTGACCAATTTAACTGAATGTGATTAACAGATTTAAAATAAAAATCACTGTTGTGTAATGATGAGAAATTTATTCTTTGTGGCAACAGAATTTCTTTCTGTTCAAGAATAAGACGTAATATTCTTATGTTGAGATGTTCTATGCCCCAAAGTTCTGACCACCACTAAGAGTTACTCTTAACTGGGTAATCCCATGTACAGGAAGATGCACATGTTAATAAACATCTTGGCTTTTTTTCTGTCTTTTGTTGATCTTTTTCAATTCTCAGGGCTCCACCAAATAAACCTAAGATGGGAAGAGGGAAAATAGCTTTTCCTCTGCTACAAACACAAAAATGTAATCTATAAAAACAACAACAACAAATCCTTATCAGTCAAAAAGCTAAGTTGTTGACTGCAGTAAAATAGTAACTCTGAAATCTTCAAGGCATAACATTATAAAGTTCTGTTTTTGTTCATTTCCAGGCTCTATCCTTAAGTTTTTTATGTCAATATACAATTTCAAAGTTCTTCAAAGCAGAGGAAAAGAATGCTGGAGAGTCACATACCAGGTCTTAAATGCCTTCATCTGAGAATAACACATTTATTATCAATGTCCACAACACAGAACTTATCACATGAATAAATCTAAAAGGACTGGAGAATCAAGGAAGATGGAAAGAATGGATATTTGACAACTGCAAAAGTCTCTATCACCTATCTGTTCTTAATATTCTAAAATGTCTCTAATACTAAGAGAAAATTAAATGATTCTTTCCTTTAAAATTTTATAGTGTCATTCTTTGACTGAAAGAAAGGAGCATTATAGAATTATAAAAGCAAATGCATTATTTTAGAATTGTGCTATGACTGGGAATCCCAGATGTGAAACTGAGAAGTGAGAAAGTACTGGTAACATAATTATTTTATAAAATTATGCAAAGTTTTGCTATATCTGCTATTTAAATTATAAAATTTCTAAAGCATATAGCATTTTCATTTATCTCCCACCAGTATGTTCGATGGGGATGTTCTTGTTTATATAGGCCACTATGGTGAAGAGTTGGATAGTAAAGCTTTATAATACAGAATAGAATCCACAAATATTATATGGGTAGATCAGATTATTCAAGGCATGTTGGATAGTATAATTGGATGAAATTATAAAAGGATATAGAACCAGATGTGAAAAGTAACTTTCTGACTTACTAGAAGCCTGACAAAGGACATGATAATTAGCTTTTCTGAGCTGCATTCTTGCTATGTCAACTTTTGTATAACAGAATGTTACATCAAGGGCTTCCAAGGGGGCACTAGTGGTAAAGAACCCAATGCCAACTTAGGAGACATAGAAGATGTGGGTTGGATCCCTGGGTCTGGAAGATCCCCTGGAGGAGGGCATGCGACCTACTCCAGTATTCTTACCTGAGGAATCGCATGGGCAGAAGAGCCTGGAAGGCTGCAGTCTATAGGGTCGCACTGAGTTGGACATGACTACAGCAACTTAGAACAGGACAGCACATGCTACATCAAACTGCATCTAGTGTGAAAGAAAGTGAAATTTTCTCAGTCTTGTCCTGCTCTTTGTGACTCCATGGACTATGCAGTCCATGGAATTCTCCAGGCCAGAATACAGAAGTAGGTAGCCATTCCCTTCTCCAGGGAATCTTCCCAACCTAGAAATTGAACTGGGATCTCCTGCATGGCAGGTGGATTCTTTACCAGCTGAGCTAGGGAATCCTGGTAGTATCTAGTGTAGTAATAGTGTAGAGATATAACTTGCATAAAGTTTACAACTTCAATACAACACAATTCTATTAATATATATTATTACTGATTAATTGGTTTGTAGAAACAGAATTCTTTAAAATTCTATCTTTAATATTTTAAATTGAATTAAAATGAAAACACTGAAATAAATTTATAATCAACACAAGGTAAAATAAGAAGTCGTGGCATATTATTACTCAAACAATGATAAATATATTGAAACTGAAGTAGTGTAGGTAAGATAGTCAGTAGAAAACAAATCCCAAACTAACAGCAGCAGTGATCCATTCGTAACTTATTCACCATTGAAGTAATTTGACATAACTATTTTTTAAAACAATGAACGAGAGTCTCTTAAAACAAAAACATGATGTTAACATTTGATGTTTGCATTTTTATAANTATTGAAACTGAAGTAGTGTAGGTAAGATAGTCAGTAGAAAACAAATCCCAAACTAACAGCAGCAGTGATCCATTCGTAACTTATTCACCATTGAAGTAATTTGACATAACTATTTTTTAAAACAATGAACGAGAGTCTCTTAAAACAAAAACATGATGTTAACATTTGATGTTTGCATTTTTATAATGTCTGAAGTAAAAAAATGTAATATTGTATCTAAGGTTGAAACTGTTTAAAATGATTTGATGAAATCACATATCTGAGGCCAAAATATGACATGAAAAATCTCAGTAAATTATTTTGGATTCCTTATTTCAGATTCTCAGTTGATAGCCCAGTTATACCAGTTAAAATCTGTCAATATATATTATATTATTATATAATATAATAATAAAATAAGCACAGTTTTTTTTATTTGCAGCTCTCATAAAGTACTGTGAGTATTATCCTTAAAATAGAGTATGACAGATTTTAACTGGTGTAACTGGGCTATCACCTGAGAATCTGAAATAAGGAATCCAAAATAATCTACTGAGATTTTTTTTGTCATATTTTGGCCTCAGATATGTGATTTCATCAAATCATTTTAAACAGTTTCAACCTTAGGTACAATATCACTTTTTTTTTACTTGAGACATTATAAAAATGCAAACATCAAATGTTAACATCATGTTTTTGTTTTAAGAGACTCTCGTTCATTGTTTTAGAAAATAGTTATGTCAAATTACTTCAAAGGTGAATAAGTTATCAATGGATCACTAAAAAGCCTTTGACTGTGTGGCTCACAATAAACTGTGGAAAATTCTGAAAGAGATGGGAATACCAGACCACCTGACCTGCCTCTTGAGAAATCTGTATGCAAGCTAGGAAGCAACAGTTAGATCTGGACATGGAACTACAGACTGGTTCCAAATAGGAAAAGGAGTACGTCAAAGCTGTATATTGTCACCCTGCTTATTTAACTTATATGCAGAGTACATCATGAGAAACGCTGGACTGGAAGAAACACAAGCTGGAATCAAGATTGCCGGGAGAAATATCAATAACCTCAGATATGCAGATGACACCACCGTTATGGCAGAAAGTGAGGAGGAGCTAAAAAGCCTCTTGATGAAAGTAAAAGAGGAGAGTAAAAAAGCTGGCTTAAAGCTCAACATTCAGAAAATGAAGATCATGGCACCCAGTCCCATCACTTCACAGGAAATAGATGGGGAAACAGTGGAAACAATGTCAGACTTTATTTTGGGGGGCTCCAAAATCACTGCAGATGGTNAGAACACCCAGGGTTGATCTCCTTTAAAATGGACTGGTTGGATCTCCTTGCAGTCCAAGGGACTCTCAAGAGTCTTCTCCAACACCACAGTTCAAAAGCATCAGTTCTTCGGCAGTCAGATTTCTTCACAGTCCAACTCTCACATCTATACATGACCACTGGAGAAAACATAGCCTTGACTAGATGGACCTTTGTTGGCAAAGTAATGTCTCTGGTTTTTAATATGTTGTCTAGGATGGTTATAAATTTCCTTCCAAGGAATAAGCATCTTTTAACTTCATGGTTGCAATCACCACATGCAGTGAATTTGGAGCCCCCCAAAAATAAAGTCTGACACTGTTTCTCCTATTTCCCCATCTATTTCCCATGAAGTGATGGGACCAGATGCCATGATCTTCGTTTTCTGAATGTTGAGCTTTAAGCCAACCTTTCACTCTTGTCTTTCACTTTCATCAAGAGGCTTTTTAGTTTCTCTTCACTTTCTGCCATAAGGGTGGTGTCATCTGTATACCTGAGGTTATTGATATTTCTCCTGGCAATCTTGATTCCAGCTTGTGCTTCTTCCAACCCAGTGTTCCTCATGATGTACTCTGCATATAAGTTAAATAAGCAGGGTGACAATATACAGCCTTGACATATTCCTTTTCCTATTTGGAACCAGTCTGTTGTTCCATGACCAGTTCTAACTGTTGCTTCCTGACCTGCATATAGGTTACTCAAGAGGCAGGTCAGGTGATCTAGTATCCCCATCTCTTTCAGAATTTTCCACAGTTTATTGTGATCCACATAGTCAAAAGCTTTGGCATAGTCAATAAAGCAGAAATAGATGTGTGTTTTTTTTTTCTGGAACTCTCTTGCTTTTTTGATAATCCAGTGGATGTTGGCCATTTATTCTCTGGTTTGCTACCCTTTCTAAAACCAGCTTGAACATCTGGTAATCCCTAGGCCCAGACATTTGCTGCAAATGGCATTATTTCATACTAAATGTGAAGTAAGTCCAAAAGAGAGTAATAAATACAATATGATACCATTTATATGTTCAATCTATAAAATGTGACACAAATGAGCATACCTATATAAAAAGAAACAGACTCACAGATGTAGAGAACAGACTTGTGGTTGCCAAGGGGGAGGGAAGGAATTGAAGTCTGGGGTTAGCAAATGCAAGCTATTTTATATAGAATTAATAAACAGTGAGGTCCTATTGTATAGCATAGGGAACTGTATTCATAATCCCATAATAAACAATAATGGAAAGGAATATTTTAAAGGGCTTCCCAGGTGGCAATAGTGGTAAAAAAATCTGCCTTCCAAAGTAGGAGACTGTAACAGAATGTGGGTTAAATCCCTGGTTCAGGAAGACCTCCAGAGGAGGACATGGCAACCCACTCCAGTATTCTTGCCTGCAGAATCCCATGGACAAGAAATTCTGGTAAGTTGAAGTCTACTGGGTCATAAAGTGTTGGACACAACTGAAGCGACTTAGCATGCATGCTTATATATATGCATGTATGTATATATAAATGAATCACTTTGCAATAGAGCAGAAATTAATACAATGTAGTAAATAAACTACACTTCAATTTAAAAAAAGTGTACTAGTTTGGGTGCTAGGTTACCTTTTCAATAAATATCTCCAGGACCTGTCTCTTATACACATCTACAAAGGTCCGTGTAGTCAAGGCTATGGCTTTTCCAGTGGTCATGTATGAATGTGAGAGTTGGACTGTGAAGAAGGCTGAGTGCCGAAGAATTGATGCTTTTGAACTGTAGTGTTGGAGAAGACTCTTGAGAGTCCCTTGGACTGCAAGGAGATCCAACCAGTCTATTGTGAAGGAGATCAACCCTGGGATTTCTTTGGAAGGAATGATGCTAAAGCTGAAACTCCAGTACTTTGGCCACCTTATGCAATGAGTTGATTCATTGAAAAAGACTCTGATGCTGGGAGGGATTGGGGGCAAGAGGAGAAAGGGACGACCGAGGACGAAATGGCTGGATGACATCACTGACTCGATGGAGTCTGAGTGAACTCCGGGAGTTGGTGATGGACAGGGAGGCCTGGAGTGCTGCGATTCATGGGGTCGCAAAAAGTCGGACATGACTGAGTGACTGAACTAAACTGAACTGGAATTATTATAGGAAATCAGTTTACACTGAAAACATTTAAATTAGAGCTTGAGATTTTAACACACAGCAGTATAAATTATAAGTACTTTTAAATTTCTTCTGACATGTTAGCTACACATTTTTCTCATATAATGCTAATCTTCATTTTAATAATACAAAATTTTATCATTATTATTTGAACACATATTTTCTTCCATCAAAATTTTAATTTTGATTTAAAATATTTGCCAAATCACAGTTTTTCTTCAAAAAGTACAACTCTTTGTTCATTTTTAAGTTTAAAGATCTTCCATATATTCTAATTCCAACACAAGGAAAAGAAAAGGTTAGAATGTGCAAGAAACTAGTTAATATAAGAAAACTGAAATTCCTGAATTTGAAAATAGCTTGAGATGATGTAATCATGATGTTTGGTTAATAAATTCTAGTTTGTGGTTTGTGGCTAGTTCTTGGCAGCTTATATATCAAAGCTGACTTTGTATCACCACCCCAAACATTGCCCACATATTTTTACAGTTTTTTTTTTTAATAGAAGAGTGACAGCAATTTATATTAAGTACTTAAAATTTGCCTGAATGAGTGGATAATAAGAAAGACTTTGTCTCAAAACAATTTACTTTACCTTCAGAAGCTGAAGAGTACTATGGTTACACAGTATGGGACAGAGGATTATGTGACTCTGGCAACAGCAATGACCACAGGAAAATCCTAAGAGACTTAACAGCTTTGTCAAGGATTCCTTGACAATTAGATGATGGCTGTGCAATCATCTTATACCTGGTGTAGAAATGTGGGTGTCAAAAACCCTTGACAAGTTAATATGTTGTCTAAGAAATGAGTGGTCACCTTCATTTACCACCTTTGCATGTCAAGAAATGGAAGGTAGATTTGAGGATTTTGAGTTTGGTCTTACGTGTCTTTGTGAAAGACATTGATTATTAACCAGCCCTTTGTTAAGTTGTGCTCATTCAACAGATGGGATAACAATATGTGATTGTCAAGCAAAAGAAAAATTATGTAATAAGTAAAGAAATTTATCTAACATATAAATCATTGTAAATGTAAAACTATTTAGATTAGTAAAAGAAATTTCATGTACATATATATGCATATGGGGAAGGCAATGGCACCCCACCCCAGTACTCTTGCCTGGAAAATCCAATGGACGAAGTAGCCTGGTGGGCTGCAGTCCATGGGGTCGCTAACAGTCGGACAGACTGAGCGACTTCACTTTCACTTTTCTCTTTCATGCATTGGAGAAGGAAATGGCAACCCACTCCAGTATTCTTGCCTGGAGAATCCCAGGGATGGGGGAGCCTGGTGGGATGCTGTCTTTGGGGTCACACAGTCAGACACGACTGAAGTGACTTAGCAGCAGCAGCAGCAGCATATATGCATATACATGTAATGGAATATTGTCACAAAAAAGTTATGTGAAAAAATAATTTTTCTTTGCCAAACTACTTTTGCATGGGCTTATTTGACATTAAAACTCTTGGGAATAATTTGCAACTACTGCATGTTTTCACCTGTCAAAATCATTCCACTTTTGCATTTTAGAATTGAGCTGGGTTAAAATTTCAGCTGGGAAAATTAACATTTGTATGGTTAAATTCTCATTTCCTATTGAAATGATCAACTATGATTGTTGGAAGTATATATAAAATGTAGTGATTAAACTCTATACTAAATAAACAAGCTAAATAATAAGCTAAAATGCAATTTATTATTTTCAAAAGTAGCATTATGAATTTTTTAAATGTTCCTACTGCCTACAGGAATAACATTAAGGATTAATGCCATCACTAAAATAAAATAGAAATATCTAATTTACTATACATTTATATTCTATCATAATGTAATGGATCCAACTCCTGTGCAAAATTTTCATAGACAGTTAAAAATGCAATCACCTTGATAAATTATCCTCCGATAGTCATAGATATATTGATTTTACCAAAGGTGTATCGAAATATTGTATTTCTGGGTCATATGGTCAAATGACTTTACAAACAGCATACTTAAAACTCATATTCCATAATACAGAGATATGTTATTACAAAGTGATCCTGAAAAAAACAAAAGCTCAAACTGGGTTCGTTTCAAAAACAATAAAATGAGAACTATATATAATTTGTTTACAGTTGGCTAAATTTTAAATGTCTCTTATCTTCTATTTTAAACATATCGAGACTATTGGCTTTTTTCAAAGAATATAACATAAAAACATGCGTTTGGAAATAAGAGACTGATTGAATGGAAAGGAGATTAAATTTAAAATAAACACTTTTGATTTTGAGACCTTAAGTCCAACACCTGATAACCATATTTATTGGAAAAACTCCTTAACTATAACTTTGAGTAAGTATACTAGGACTGACCTGATTGCAACCATATGTCCTAACTAAAGAATTCCAAGAATATTCCATTAAAAAATAATATAAAACCTTCTCATAACACATGGATACTTGTAAGTGTCNCACAACTGAAGCGACTTAGCATGCATGCTTATATATATGCATGTATGTATATATAAATGAATCACTTTGCAATAGAGCAGAAATTAATACAATGTAGTAAATAAACTACACTTCAATTTAAAAAAAGTGTACTAGTTTGGGTGCTAGGTCTGTCTCTTATACACATCTAGTATGTTATTTAAATCTAAATATCAGAGTGCTTTAAAAATGCAAATAGGAAACTTATATACTAGGCCAGACAGGAAATTCCAACAACAGGAAAAATTCTAACTTAAAATAATCCAAGAAGACAGGCTGGAATGTATTTTTAAAAGTTCACACACATGAAATGTGATGACAGAGAGACCCAAAGAAAAGAAAGCCTCAAGAAAGAGAAAGTAAGTGATTCAAATGGAAAATCATTTGAAATGATTACAAGTATATTACAAATATCGTATTTAATACCCAAGTGGATATGTTTATGATCCAAACAAGTTTATTTAAAGAACTTGAGAAGAGGCTTGTTTGTAGATATTTTAAGGTTTACAATATGGAAATCCTTATTTTCTAATCTTCACATAAAATAAACTTCCAGTATTAAAGAAATGTGGTAAATTTGTGTTTAAAATGTGTCATTTAATTTATATACAAGTTAAATTACATATAATAAATAAACTGAGAGAGTCAATTCCTAGGCAGGTCAATAAGAAATCCAGGGTCCCAGAGGAGAAGAAAGGGGTCTGGGGCTCTCGGAGACAGGGGTCTGGAATTCTCAAGGAGGAGGAAAGGACAAACATTTTTTATTTTACATTCCTTATTCTTAGTCATATAAAACATTTTTTTTTTCTTTAAGCCCAGAACTGATGATTACCCAACAAACAACTCAGTTTAAACTCTGTACTAAGGAATGTATAACAACAGTGTATCCTGCCTGAGGACAGTTTCTCCTTCCTGAAAACCTGATTAATCCTGACATCTTAGAATGTATAATATGGGAGTGGATCTGGTAAAATTTTTCTATTGTTAGTTCTAATCCTGTCATCTTAAAATGTAAATTATGGAGGTGGGTCTAGTAAGATCTTTACACCCTTGAGGCATTCTTTTGATTTACTGTAATGTCCAATTAAAAAAGTATGTAATTCCCTTGGGAAGTCTAGCGAGGTGGGCACTCTCTGTCCCCCTTCTGATGTCTGTGTCAGAAGCATTCTCTGTTCCTTTTTCACTTTAACAAAACTCTTCTACACAAAAGTTCTTGAATGATCAAGCCTGGCCTCTGGTCCAGAAGCTAAATTTTCGTTGGAGATCCCGAATCTGACATCATTCACCATAAGTTATCAAAACTTTGAACATAAGGGTTTTTAATTAAAACCTTACTTATTTCAACAACATCTAAGATATTTTTGCACATTTCCTAATATAGTATATTTAAAATAAGTGCTTTCATATTAAAATTAAACTGCTGCTGCTAAGTCACTTTAGTCGTGTCCAACTCTGTGAGACCCCATAGACGGCAGCCCACCTGGCTCCCCTGTCCCTGAGATTAAATTAAACTAGCCATATCTTAATAATAAAATAGAAAGTTTAGGGTTATTATAAATAAAAGTCTTTAGAACTATATAGAATCCATTTTTTTCTACAGTCAAAACCCTATATTAAAATATAAAGAATAAATTTAACTTTGAAATATGAAAAAAAAATTGAACATGAGACAGTTCTTTCTATGGAAGGACAAATTGAAAGTTGACACCATTTGGCAAATTATTTGAAGTTTTCCAAAATGCCTTAAATTCTTATACTAATATAAAATATACTGAAAACGCTCTTCTGAAATCAAATTTTAAATATAACTTCACAGAAAATACCTAATTGAATGACTAATTAAGAATACTAAAACAATAGGAAATTAATCACAGTTACTCATTCATTTTAAAATAAGATTAAACTTTTCTTTCAATATTCATGAGTTGTAAAAATCTATACTTAACAAATCAAATCTTGTTTTCATTTTTGCTTTTCTTCATGCACTAATGATTTTGAACAGGCACAAGAGGCTCTGTATTTATAAACAGATTATGACCTCCCTAGACAAGTGAATTAAGGAAGGAGAGAAAATTGCAAGTATTAAAATTCATTACAGAAAATATTTGCTGAGGTTGAAACATCAAACTCTAGAATTTTAATACCTGGTGTAAAGACTTTCTTAAACACTTAACAACTAATCCAGCATTCCCATTGTATTTAGCAGACAGGTATTCAAACCATATTTGTAATGTGACTCACTGCCCCTTCTCCAACTTCATGTTCATGATATTTACCAGCATTGACATTCAAAAAATAAATTGAAAAAGATTATATCTGATTGCCTATGTGTCATATTTTTGCTGTATAGTCCCTTAACATATAAAAGGATGAGAAGGTATACTTCATTACTAAAAACATCTTGGAATTAGTTAATAGAGACAATGTGTTGTCTATATTGTTATGGCACTGAAGGGTTATGGGCATTTCAGGTTATTTCTTTACCAAATTTTATCTTGTCAGTCTGTATAATTTTTATCCTCAGTGGGCAAGATGCAAATAATAGTAATAATAGTAGCAGCAGTTCTACACTGACAAAGAAAACAAGATACACTCCTGGGATCATGTCGTTGAATAATAAACATTTAATATTCTGTTTTAAGGGAATACTCTATTCTAGGGTTTCCCTTGTGGCTCAGCTGGTAAAGAATCTGCCTGCAATGTGGGAGACCTGGGTTCGATCCCTGGGTTGGGAAGATTCCTTGGAGAAGGGAAAGGCTACCCACTTCAGTGTTCTGGCCTGGAAAATTCCATGGACTCTATAGCCCATGGGGTCACAAAGAGTCAGACCCTACTGAATGACTTTCACTTCCACTCCATTCTAGATGTTCAGGACGTTAGAATGTTGGCTTGATGGAGCTTCAATATCTTCTTGCAGTACTTTTCTAAATTGGAAGCTACTTCAGTATCCATTATCAAGTGTGAGAGCCTTTCCCATCATCTGCTAGCACAAGTGCTCCAGTTTCATACCCAGGATTGAATACCAACCTCAATTTCTGTCCACTATCTAGGTATCAGAGTATTTGTTTTTCTACACAGGTGAATTATGACAGTAAGCAAACAATAAGCCCAATGGAAATGTTCTGGTTTAGGGAGACTATTCCAATATGGTTTTCTACTGCCAAACATAATACAGAGCCATAGTTATTTTACAAATCAAGAGGCAGAAAGATTATTTATTGCCTTCAAAATAAGGGCTGGGCAATCTATGTTAATTTTCAAGTAAGGAGTTCTTGGCATTTCAAGAAATTTTTGTTCAAACTCACAGTTTGAGGGCTATGCTGAAAATTATCTTAATTATGAAGGATCCTCAGTCTTTCAGATACTCATCGATTGAATCACTCTGTTTTATAAGCTCCAGATTTTACACAGGATACACAATGTTCTAGCAAGTGCAGTATTTAATCAAATTAAGTATGTTCTGATTTGGGGATATATGGTTCTTGAATCAAAAATAAATGTGTTATGTCTAAGAGTTTCTTGATCTTGTTTGTTCAACATGATTTCACTGAATTCATTAAAATTATTTTTCTACCTTTGCTTAAATATTATTTCTCAACTTAGAGGAAAGAAATTATATTCTAAATTTAGAATGCATATAGATTACAGCTTTCTCAGTAAAGTTCTGGTTAATACTGGTGATCCTAGCATAATCATTAATAGCAATAACTTCCCATATTATTCCCAAAAGTGTACCAGCTTGACCTACTTCACTTAGTATGGTAATCCCTTCAGTTTAGTTCAGTTCAGTCACTCAGTCATGTCCAGATCTTTGCGATCCAATGAATCACAGGACATCAGGCCTCCCTGTCCATCACCAACTCCCAGAGTTTACTCAGACTCACGTCCATCGAGTTGGTGATGCCATCCAGCCATCTCATCCTCTGTCATCCCCTTTTCCTCCTGCCCCCTAATCCCTCCCAGCATCAGGGTCTTTTCCAATGAGTCAACTCTTTGCATGAGGTGGCCAAAGTATTGGAGTTTCAGCCTTAGCATCAGTCCTTCCAATGAACACCCAGGGTTGATCTCCTTTAAAATGGACTGGTTGGATCTCCTTGCAGTCCAAGGGACTCTCAAGAGTCTTCTCCAACACCACAGTTCAAAAGCATCAGTTCTTCGGCAGTCAGATTTCTTCACAGTCCAACTCTCACATCTATACATGACCACTGGAGAAAACATAGCCTTGACTAGATGGACCTTTGTTGGCAAAGTAATGTCTCTGGTTTTTAATATGTTGTCTAGGATGGTTATAAATTTCCTTCCAAGGAATAAGCATCTTTTAACTTCATGGTTGCAATCACCACATGCAGTGAATTTGGAGCCCCCCAAAAATAAAGTCTGACACTGTTTCTCCTATTTCCCCATCTATTTCCCATGAAGTGATGGGACCAGATGCCATGATCTTCGTTTTCTGAATGTTGAGCTTTAAGCCAACCTTTCACTCTTGTCTTTCACTTTCATCAAGAGGCTTTTTAGTTTCTCTTCACTTTCTGCCATAAGGGTGGTGTCATCTGTATACCTGAGGTTATTGATATTTCTCCTGGCAATCTTGATTCCAGCTTGTGCTTCTTCCAACCCAGCGTTCCTCATGATGTACTCTGCATATAAGTTAAATAAGCAGGGTGACAATATACAGCCTTGACATATTCCTTTTCCTATTTGGAACCAGTTTGTTGTTCCATGACCAGTTCTAACTGTTGCTTCCTGACCTGCATATAGGTTACTCAAGAGGCAGGTCAGGTGATCTAGTATCCCCATCTCTTTCAGAATTTTCCACAGTTTATTGTGATCCACATAGTCAAAAGCTTTGGCATAGTCAATAAAGCAGAAATAGATGTGTTGTTTTTTTTTTTCTGGAACTCTCTTGCTTTTTTGATAATCCAGTGGATGTTGGCCATTTATTCTCTGGTTTGCTACCCTTTCTAAAACCAGCTTGAACATCTGGTAATCCCTAGGCCCAGACATTTGCTGCAAATGGCATTATTTCATACTAAATGTGAAGTAAGTCCAAAAGAGAGTAATAAATACAATATGATACCATTTATATGTTCAATCTATAAAATGTGACACAAATGAGCATACCTATATAAAAAGAAACAGACTCACAGATGTAGAGAACAGACTTGTGGTTGCCAAGGGGGAGGGAAGGAATTGAAGTCTGGGGTTAGCAAATGCAAGCTATTTTATATAGAATTAATAAACAGTGAGGTCCTATTGTATAGCATAGGGAACTGTATTCATAATCCCATAATAAACAATAATGGAAAGGAATATTTTAAAGGGCTTCCCAGGTGGCAATAGTGGTAAAAAAATCTGCCTTCCAAAGTAGGAGACTGTAACAGAATGTGGGTTAAATCCCTGGTTCAGGAAGACCTCCAGAGGAGGACATGGCAACCCACTCCAGTATTCTTGCCTGCAGAATCCCATGGACAAGAAATTCTGGTAAGTTGAAGTCTACTGGGTCATAAAGTGTTGGACACAACTGAAGCGACTTAGCATGCATGCTTATATATATGCATGTATGTATATATAAATGAATCACTTTGCAATAGAGCAGAAATTAATACAATGTAGTAAATAAACTACACTTCAATTTAAAAAAAGTGTACTAGTTTGGGTGCTAGGTTACCTTTTCAATAAATATCTCCAGGACCTTCATCAAAAGATCCAAATTTCACACATCACTCTTAATAGGACCAGTAACTTTCACAGAAGGATTTTGAGTCAGTGTGGTTCTGTGTGTGTGTGTGTGTGTGTGTGTGTGTGTGCACTAAGTCATATTCAACTCTATGTGACCCTCCAGGAGTAGAGCCTGCCATATTTCTTTGTTCATGGGATTTCCCAGGCAAGAATACTGGAGTGGATTGCCTATTCTTTACCACTGCACCACTCAGGAAGCCTGTGTTTCTCTGTGCAAGATCCTATTTATGAGCTCTTTTCTCCATGTCTAGATAAAGCAGCCATACCTGTGGGGAAACCACTTTTTCTCACAGGAAGGGCCACATATTCCTTTCTATTATTTTCTGCAGTTCCATTTTTTTCCTTTATTTCCAGAGCTCCTAGGTGATTGTCCATCCCTAAGATGAATAGGTCTACAAACCATTACTTCTGAGCTGTCAATCATGCTCCTACTTCAGAAGTTGAGGACCTCCAGGAATGTTCATATCCACCAATACTGCATTCTGAGCTTATTGGTGAGTCTTATAGCAAGTAAAATATAATGCCACTACTCATCTCTTGCTAATATTTAATATAAATATTTTAATCTATTATAGGAGAGTCAACTACGCTTCCATAACACACAAGGGTATAATAAGAATACTGCCTTACCACATTTCAAATCTTCCTTTTTATAGCCTCTAACTCTGCAACTCCTAAAAAAAATTTACTCAGCTTTGAGTCTCTGGTGGTGTATGAGTCTGCTCTGGCTGCTACAACAAATTATCATGGACTGGAGAAAAAAAAAAACAACATAAAATTATTTAGCAAAGTTCTGTATACTGGGAAGTTCAAATTCAATGTGCAGGCAGATCTGGCATTTGGTGAAGGCTCTCCTTCCAGCTTGCAGATGGCTGCCTTCCATTTAACATTCCCATGATGAACAGAGAGAAAAACAAATTTCTCCTCTTTCTGAACATAAAGACACCCCCAGAATGGGGTTTCCACTTTCATGACCTAATTACTTTCCCAAATTCCCACTCCCGATACTATCATATTGGAAATTAGGATTTCAACATGCAAATTTGGGAAGACAAAAATATGCAGTTTATAACAGGCAGTATTTACAGTACTCATGTATTTTATAACTACTATCATTCACCTTTCAACAAAACTCCTCTCTGCTATTAAACAAAACACTATTCTACCTTTTTTGGAAGACAAGAAACTCAGGGAAACCTGAGAGCGCCTAGCCAAATTCACATGCATCAATACACTAAAAATAACTGTTTTATTTTTCTCAACATTACCAAAATAATTATATCTCCTAATTTTTCTATAGCCCTCATGGAGGACTGAGATAGTTGTCATAATGGAGTCACTAAATAATCATTCCATGTTATTAATAGTGTTATAGATCTCATCGTATATAAAAAAATGTTACAAGACTTATTATTTAAACAC
The DNA here is from genome assembly GCA_006410675.1 of Oreotragus oreotragus. Lineage (NCBI taxonomy): Eukaryota > Metazoa > Chordata > Mammalia > Artiodactyla > Bovidae > Oreotragus > Oreotragus oreotragus. The sequence continues at coordinate 385,372 of SJYX01018587.1, read as the reverse complement.
AAATTTACTTTGATAAAGAGCTAAAAGTAACAAAAATAAATAGAAGTTAAATTGAATTGTTAATATAAAATTGAATCAAAACAAAAGAACATTTACATAATCTGTTAAAATATGTAGAAAGATCATACAGTAGTTATGTATGGGTCAAAGATAAAGACTCTTGCAAAGAAAGTGTAGAATTTTTATGATGATTAGCATATACTACTAAGAGCATTATAGATTCATATGGAGATAGATTTTAATGAGCATGAAGTTCTCAAAGAGCTAATTCATTATTTTCTATTTGGAATAAGCATATTTCTTTTATTCTACTGCTTTACTGATTTTCTTGATAAAGGAAAATTATTTATTTCATGGGAAAATCAAGAAGTTAATGCCAAAGAAATTGATTATATTCTAGAGAAGTCCCTTCTATAATCCATATACACTTTAAGCAAAATATAAATGTGGAACCCACCTATGACATCAAATGAAAATTCAGAAGAAGTTCCAAATATTGTAAAGAACAATTGCTTAATATCTCAATAGTGATTTAAAAATCAATTCAAAACACATTCACATCTTGCTGTAGTTTGCAGATTACTTTGATCTAAAAAACTTTAGTCACATAAATTCTAATATGTTTGATTTATCATAAAACAAGAAAACAGCAAGGAAAAGTAAGCTAATTAAAGTCCCAAGTATTAAAGACAAAAATACTGAAATTTCATATGAAACAAAGAAGCCAAAATAACCTCAGCAAATATCTGAGTTTCATAAAATTCATTTGAAATGCAACAAATAATTTTACAGTGGTTGTGTATCTATTGACCTAGGCAGGATAAAACATATGCCATGCGGAAATATGTTTAGCAAAGAGACCTATTACAGTCTCAACTGGACGCAAGCAACTGTATCTGTTAAGACTTAGTGAGAGCTGCTTCAGTGAAGGCAGAAAAATAGGAAACATGTCTAAACACAAATTACTTGTGTTTCATTTTCCCTAGGCTGATAAACTGAACTCTTATGAAATTTTGAGGGAAAACAAAACCCAAGTAAGAAGAGTGACTATAATATTTCCTTTCATCTAATTCCAAAAAGACAACAATCATGTCTTAAAAGGGACATATGTGGTACTTAGGATATTTTTCCACACCATATAATCTAATCGTTTTCTAATCATAAGGCACTGCAAAATCCTATTAACTCTTATTCCAGCAAACTAGAATAAATATGATGACAATTAAACTGCTTTATGAAAGTGAAAGTGAAGTTGCTCAGTCGGGTCCGACTCTTTGTGACTCCCTAGACTGTAGCCTACCAGGCTCCTCTATCCATGGGATTTTCCAGGCAATAGTACTGGAGTGGATTGCCATTTCCTTCTCCAGGGGATCTTCCCAACCCACGGCTCAAACCTGGGTCTCCTAAATTGTAGACAGATGCTTTACTGTCTGAGCCACCAGGGAAGTCCCATCTAAACAAATGAATACTAATGAATAAATAAATAAGGCAATAATAAATAAATGTTATTTGAAATGTACATTATAATTTAAAATATCTTTCTACTTAATTTTAAGGCAAACATACAGACACAGTGAAAGTGAAAGTGAAGTTGCTAAGTCGTGTCCAACTCTGTGACCCTATGGACTGTAGCCTACTAGGCTCCTTCATCCATGGCATTCTCCAGGCAAGCATACTGGAGTGGGTTGGCATTTCCTTCTCTGATAGACATAGTAGAGATAACCTATAATTCAAGTCAACCTACTCTTATTAAATATCTAGTGTGTACCAACTCATCAGGAAAGTGAAGTCACTCAGTTGTGTCCGACTCTTTGCACCCTCATGGGCTATAGCCTACCAGGATCCTCTGTCCATGGGATTTTCCAGGCACGATTACTGGAGGGGGTTGCCATTTCCTTCTCCAGGGGATCTTCCCCACCCAGGGATTTAACCCAGTTATCCCTCATTGTAGGCAGATGCTTTACCATCTGAGCCACCAGAGAAGTCCACCAACTCTTTATTCAATGTTTTAATAAATAGTGATCTTTAATTCTCAGTTACAGGAAAAAGAGAAACACACAGTTTCAAATGTAAGTATAGGGGCTTAGAGAAGATTAAGTTGCATTGTAATGTCAGGTGATAGATTTCCTAATCCAATCAGAGACTTCCAACCAGGCCCAGCACAAGAACTCCTCTCACTCTACAGGTACCACCACTATGGCTTCCAGGCACCTGACACAATTAGGACTACCTGCTGTGCTCACTGATATTCTTATACAGATCAAATTTTCCACTCTATTGATGAATGAGAGCCACTTAAAATATTTGTTGAATTCATTATTTGGTTTTATAGTCTGCTTTAATGTCTGAATAATATAAAAATATTTATATTTATTTAAACCATTTTGTGTCCACATTGAATGCTAAGCTCTTAGCAAAGAGAACTAAATGTACATTTCCTTTCACTGTCCATAATATTAAAACATGTTTTTAAGCACTTCTAACTCCTCTATATTGACTATGCCAAAGCTTTTGACTGTGTGGATCACAATAAACTGTGGAAAGTTCTTCAAGAGAAGGGAATACCAGACCACCTGACCTGCCTCCTGAGAAACCTATATGCAGGTCAGAAGCAACAGTTAGAACTGGATGTGGAACAACAGACTGGTTCCAAATAGGAAAAGGAGTACATCAAGGCTGTATATTATCACCCTGCTTATTTAACTTATATAAGAGAAACACTGGGCTGGAAGAAGCACAAGCTGGAATCAAGATTGCTGGGAGAAATATCAATAACCTCAGATATGCAGATGACACCACCTTTATGGCAGAAAGTGAAGAGGAACTAAAAAGCCTCTTGATGAAAGTGAAAGAGGAGAGTGAAAAAGTTGGCTTAAAGCTCAACATTCAGAAAATGAAGATCATGGCATCTGGTCCCATCACTTCATGGGAAATAGATGTGGAAACAGTGGAAACAGTGTCAGACTTTATTTTTGGGGGCTCCAAAATCACTCCAGATGGTGACTGCAGCTATGAAATTAAAAGACACTTACTCCTTGGAAGGAAAGTTATGACCATCCTAGATAGCATATTCAAAAGCAGAGACATTACTTTGCCAACAAAGGTCCATCTAGTCAAGGCTATGGTTTTTCCAGTGGTTATGTATGGATGCGAATGTTGGACTGTGAAGAAAGCTGAGCACCAAAGAATTTATGCTTTTGAACTGTGATGTTGGAGAAGACTCTTGAGAGTCCCTTGGACTGCAAGGAGATCCAACCAGTCCATTCTGAAGGAGATCAGCCCTGGGTATTCTATGGAAGGAATGATGCTAAAGCTGAAACTCCAGTACTTTGGCCACCTCATTGAAAGAGTTGACTCATTGGGAAAGATTCTGATGCTGGGAAGGATTGGGGCAGGAGGAAAAGGGGATGACGGAGGATGAGATGGCTGGATGGCATCACCGACTCAATGGATGTGGGTTTGAGTGAACTCTGGGAGTTGGTGATAGACAGGGCGGCCTGGTGTGCTGCGATTCATGGGGTCGCAAAGAGTCGGACACGACTGAGTCATTGAACTGAACTGAACTGAACTGAACTCCTCCATATAACAGAAGATTTTAATTATCCAATATTTTATGATTACTTTCATATTTATATCTTAAATTGACATCTCTTTGATAAAAGCAAACACATATCTAGCCCTAAGTACATCAAATTTTATTCTGCTCTTTTGTATCATATACATGTTCTTATTTCATTCTCTTGTAATATTAAAATACTCAGGAAGATTTCTCTCTTCAGTTAGCCTCTGAGACCTTCAAAGACAAGGTCTGTACCATTTTTATATGGGTATTCTTATTAATATGTGTACTTCACATTGAAATGGCAGTATGTGCAGTAGATTAATGAAAGAGTGTGGCTTATCTTGTTTAATTCCAGATTGTAAGAATTTAATGTGGCTGATATACAGAAACTAAATGAAATCTGGATTCTGCTGGTTATAAAACCCAAATGAGGCATTCTAATTAATTTTTTATCCTTGCCAATCACCTGCCACCCAAGTGAGTGACATTTTACTCTCCTACAAATAAAGCTGGGAGTGGAGATTGTCAAAGACCTTCTCTTTTTTGTTGGTCTCATTGTTTTCATGACTGCTGCTCTTCAAAAACTATGTGAGACCAGCATCAGGCACATGATAGACTCTTAACTTTCATATTTGGGACTATTACAAACTTTTATGTATATTTTACATTTAGTTATTTATCAAATGTATATCTTAGACACTTGAGATAAAGTTTATGAGCAGATGTTTATGAACAGTTTATGAAAACATTCCCTTTGATATACCATGAAAAATTCACTTACAAATCTTTGAGTTAGATTATTGTTCTGATTAGTGGAAAACATTTTCATGTATCTCAGTGGAAACTTTATACAAAAAAGTAGGATTATCATTTTAGTAGTCATCAGATACAATGATTTGGTTATTTCTTATAGCTAATCAGTTAACTTTTTAAAGCTAACTGGTGAACCGAGAAATTCCAGATGTTCAACCTGGATTCAGAAAAGGCAGAGAGACCAGAGATCAAATTGACAACATCCATTGGATTATAGAAAAAGGAAGAGAATTCAAGAAAAACATCTACTTCTGCTTCATTGACTACAGTAAAGTCTTTAGCATAGTCTGTGTTGATGACAACAAACTGTGGAAAATTCTTCAAGAGATAGGAATACCAGACTTCCTTACCTGCTTCCTGAGGAATCTGTACTCAGGTCAAGAAGCAACAGTTAGAACTGGACATGGAAAAAAGACTGGTTCCAAATCAGGAAAGGAGTACATCAAGGCTGTCACCCTGCTTATTTAGCTTATATGCTACATAATGCCAAGTGCCAGGCTGGATGCAGCAAAAGCTGTAATCAAGATTGCTGGAAGAAATATCAATAACCTCAGATACACAGGTGACACCACCCTTACGGCAGACAGTGAAAAAGAACTAAAGAGCCTCTTGATGGAAGTGAAAGAGGAGAGTGAAAAAGTTGGCTTAAAACTCAATATTCAGAAAATGAAGATCATGGTATCTGGTCCCATCACTTCAAGCAAACAGATGGAGAAGCAACGGAGCAGTGAGAGACTTTATCTTTGGGGGCTCCAAAATCACTGCAGAGAGTGAGTGAAGCCACAAAATTAAAGGACACTTGCTCCCTGGAAGAAAGGCTATGACCAACCTAGACAGCATATTAAAAAGCAGAAACATTACTGACAATATGTTCCATATGATCAAAGGTATCATTTTTCCATTAGTTATGTAAGAATGTGAGAGTTGAACTATAAAGAAATCTGAGTCCTAAAGAGTTGATGCTTTTGAACTGTGGTGGTGGAGAAAACTCTCGAAAGTCTCTTTGACTGAAAGGAGACCCAACCAGTTCAATTCAGTTCAGTCACACAGTCGTGTCCGACTCTTTACCACCCCATGAATTGTAGCATGATAGGCTTCCCTGTCCATCACCAACTCCTGGAGTCTACTCAAATTCATGTCCATCGAATTGGTGATGACATCAAGGCATCTCATCCTCTGTCATCCCCTTCTCCTTTTGCCACCAATCCCTCCCAGCATCAGGGTCTTTCCAATGAGTCAGCTCTTTTCATGAGGTGGCCAAAGTATTGGAGTTTCAGCTTTAGCATCAGTCCTTCCAATGAACACCCAGGACTGATCTCTTTAGGATGGACTGGTTAGATCTCCTCACATTCCAAGGGACTCTCAAGAGTCTTCTCCAACACCACATTTCAAAAGCATCAATTTTCACAGTCCAATGTTCTCATCCATACATGACCACTGGAAAAAACATAGCCTTGACTAGACGGACCTTTGTTGGCAAAGTACTGTCTCTGCTTTTTAATAGCTATCTAGGTTGGTCATAACTTTTCTTTGGAGGAGAAGGGGACGACAGAGGATGAGATGGCTGGATGGCATCACTGATTCGATGGACGTGAGTTTGAATGAACTCCAGGAGTTGGTGATGGACAGGGAGGCCTGGGATGCTGCGATTCATGGGGTCACAAAGAGTCGGACATGTTTGTGATGGACAGGGAGGTCTCAGTTCAGTTCAGTTCAGTCACTCAATCATGCCCGACTCTTTGCAACTCTTTGCAACTCTTTGCAACCCAGGGACCTGGGGTGCCTGGGCAGAGGTGAAAGTTTCATCATTCTTATAGCTTCAGATTGAATGAACTAGCTTCCCACCACTAGCTCATCCAGCCACATGACCCTGGGCAAGTCACTCCATCTCTAGGGCCCTCTTTTTCCATCAGGAAAAGGAAGCATCTGGTCTCACTGATGCCTACAGTGGCCTCAAGCTCTGGTCTCAAGTACAGCAGTGTTAAGTTAACTAGAGGTACCTGCCCTACCTGGCCAGACATTGCCATAGAACCGTGACTACCCGGCTATGGTCCGGTGATTGAGAAGCTCTCCCTGCAGCTCAGTTAGGAACTGGATGTTTTGAGCTCTTGACATGAAAGAATCAAGGAGTTTTCTTGAGAACTCCCTGAGATGGTACCTATGGCTAACTGAATTGGACTCTTGTAATCCAACTCTCCCTGGACTGACCAGGAGGAGGGAGGAGATCTGACTTTTAGCCCAGGCCCTGTTCTCTCATAGTTGCATGATCCCATTCCGTGACTGGAAGACCTCTTGTGATTGAGAAGCTCTCCCTGCAGCTCAGTTAGGAACTGGATGTTTTGAGCTCTTGACATGAAAGAATCGAGGAGTTTTCTTGAGAACTCCCTGAGATGGCACCTATGGCTAACTGAATTGGACTCTTGTAATCCAACTCTCCCTGAACTGACCAGGAGGAGGGAGGAGATCTGACTTTTAGCCCAGACCCTGTTCTCTCATAGTTGCATGATCCCGTTCCGTGACTGGAAGACCTCTTCTGGAGCTTCCAACCCTACTATTCAGTGAATCTAAGAAAGCTCTCATTTGCTTCTCCAGTGGACTCTAGGTATTTGCCATCCCTGCACCCTACTGTTTTCATTGCTGGCATTGGCCCTTCTAGCCACTCATTCCTTACTTCATATGATAAGGAAAGCCGCCACTTTCCTTATTTCTTCCACCATGATTTGGTCCTAACAATCATTCCTCTCCTGGAACAATAGCAATATTATAAATAATTACCCAACTCCCACGATTGAAACCCCTAGTTCACCCACCACGCAAAAGACTAGGCGATGTTTTGAACATGTGAACCAGAATGCTTTACTTCCTTAATTAAAATCCCATTGCATTTATAAGAAAATGGAGATTGAGGGCCTCATCCTGCAGAGCACCCCACGCTCTGCCACACCTCCCTGTGCTCCTTGGCACCATCCTCCTGTCGCTCCAACCGCAATGGACTTCCTGTCGCTCCAACCGCAATGGACTTCCTCTTGCTCAGACACAGAAAACTCTTTCCAGCCTTTGCCTGGACACATTGCTTCCAATGATACCTCCTCTGACAATTCCCGATTGCCAGTCTGGAGAGGCCACCCTTTGATTCTCCCTTGATGTCCTAACAATCATTCCTCTCCTGGAACAATAGCAATATTATAAATAATTACCCAACTCCCACGATTGAAACCCCTAGTTCACCCACCACGCAAAAGACTAAGTGATGTTTTGAACATGTGAACCAGAATGCTTTACTTCCTTAATTAAAATCCCATTGCATTTATAAGAAAATGGAGATTGAGGGCCTCATCCTGCAGAGCACCCCACGCTCTGCCACACCTCCCTGTGCTCCTTGGCACCATCCTCCTGTCGCTCCAATCGCAATGGACTTCCTGTCGCTCCAACCGCAATGGACTTCCTCTTGCTCAGACACAGAAAACTCTTTCCAGCCTTTGCCTGGACACATTGCTTCCAATGATACCTCCTCTGACAATTCCCGATTGCCAGTCTGGAGAGGCCACCCTTTGATTCTCCCTTGATGCACCATTTTTGTTTCTTCCTTGTACAAAACAAATGTTGCAATGACACCTGTATTTCTGGGTTATTTGAGTAATGTCTGTCTCCCTCACTGTATTGTAAGCTACTTGGAGGTCATATTCCTGTAGGTCTTGTTTGTTGTTGTATTCTTGATGCTTAGGGCCAACCCTAACACCTAGTAGGTACTGAGTGTTAAATGAGTGATTGGATGAATGAAGGAGTAGGAGTTGGCCACCAGTAAGATGAGGAAAACTGTGTTCCTGGCAGAGGGGAAAAGATGGGCAGAGGCATGGAGGTATCAAATGATAGTTCTTTCTCTAGGATCCTTGGACTCCAGTGTTCCTTAATTGCCTTGGAATCTTAGGTGACCACAACTGGATGTGGCTGTGGAGAATCCCTCCTTTGAATTCTCCAGATTCTTAGTGGGGAAATTGGACTTCCGAGAGGGTGAATCTCCAGGCCAGCTCCAAGCCTGGCCTCCTCATCCTTGGCATGGGCTTTTCCATTGGCCTCACCATCATGAGGAAGTAGGAAAGAAAACTTGCTCGCTGGAGATGACCTCTCTGGAAATTCACCCAGCAACAGAGAGAAGAAATAGTTTCAGAAACCAATTTTTTTGTCTGCGAGAGGAAAACAATAAAGACATTAAGAGGGAAATAAACTTGAGTGTCAAGTGGCTGGCTAAAAGAAAATTAAGAAAAAACCACTGAATGATGGCAAGAAAAAAGTAGAGGCACTTGGAAGAGTAGGTGAGGAAAGTATAAAGCAGAGTAAGACAATAAGCTGTATATTCAAGAATTCCAGGGATCAACATGTACACAGTGCTATATTTAGAATAGACAACCAGCAAGGGCCTACTGTATAGCACAGGGAACTCTGCTCAGTACTCTATAATAACCTAAATGGTAAAAAGAATTTGAAAAATAATAGATAAATGTATATATACACATAAAACTGGGCTTCCCAGGTAGCACTAGCGATAAAGAACCCAACTGCAATGCAGGAGATGTAAGAGACATGTGTTCGATCCCTGGGCTGGGAAGATCCCCTGGAGGAGGACATTGCAACCCAGTCCAGTGTTCTTTCCTGGAGAATCCCGTGGACAGAGAAACCTGGTGGGCTTCAGTCCATGGTGTTGCAAAGAGTCGGACATGACTGAAGCAACGTAGCACACAAATATAAAACTGAATCACTTCATTGTACACCTGTACGACATTGTTAATCAACTGTGTCCGATATAAAATAAAAATTAAAAAAACGAGTTCCTATAGCTGTGGACAAGTCAGTCTCCTCAGATATCACCTATGACTCCCCCTTGCTTGGAGGACAAAATGAGAGAATCAGGATATATGAGTTAAAAGCCTGTCTGGTGGGTGCCTATCTCAACCATCATTAATTTTAAAATCATGTTTTTGAACTACCTAATATATATATAGTTGTTACAGAGAATAAAAAATATATAGTTGTTATAGAGAAATACCAATACTGCTGAAGTAAATTTAAAAATTGTTCAACCCACTCCCTTCCCCAAAAGTAACTGCTACTAACAGTCCAGTGAGATCCTTTACGGGAATGTCAGTGTATTTACAAATATTGTGTTTTTAAAATGGTATCCAGCAGTTGCACTATTCAAATTGTTCTCTGATTTACTTTTTTCAGTTCAGTTCAGTTCAGTTGCTCAGTCGTGTCCGACTCTTTGCGACCCCATGAATCGCAGCACGCCAGGCCTCCCTGTCTATCACCATCTCCCGGAGTTCACTCAGACTCACGTCCATCGAGTCCGAGATGCCCTCCAGCCATCT
>SJYX01018587.1:349196-375239 GCA_006410675.1 Oreotragus oreotragus | reverse complement strand
CGCAGTTCAAAAGCATCTAATAATAAATATTTAGTGATTCTTCCAACTCAGTAAAGAGGGATCTCTAGATTACTCTTTACAAATGGTTGAATACAGTTTTATAAAGAGGTGGTACACACAATAATTTATGTGATCCTTCTCCTTTTAATTAACAGCTAGGATGTCTTCAAAACTTCACCATTAGACTGCTAAAATGAGTATTCTTATAAAAAGAAAAGTATGCCCTTGGGTGTTGTATCTATAGGACAGATACCTATAAATGGAATTGCATAAGCACTTCTAATTTTAGCAATTTCATTGACAGTGAAAAAATAAAAACTAATCATCACTGAGTACTCACTATGTGCCAGGCACAGCTCTCAGCATTTTCCATGGATCGTTATATTTAATTTCCCATAACTCTAACATATAGATACAGATGAGGAAAGCAGGGTGCAGAGAGAAAGTAACTTGTCTGAAGTCACACAAAACTGGATGGAGTGCTGGGTGGTCTGACTTCAGAGCCCATGTTCCTAACCAGTTTTAATTTTTTGTCATTTAATGAAAATATCCATTTTCCAGCAACTTAAATAACATTGGATTTAATTAACTATATAGATACATTCACTAACAGTATAAATTTTACCTTTTTAATTTCAATGTACATTCCCTTGATATTTCATGGGATTGAAAATGTTTCATATATTTATTAGCCTTTATATGTCTTATATTAATTGTCCTTTTATATTCTGTTCCTATATTTCTATCAAAAGTTTTAATGATTGGTTATAAAGAAGTCTTTATATATTCTGATTATTAGCCATTTCTTACATATATTGAATATTTTTCTTATTCTGCATTTTTAAATTTGCTATGTATGTCTCATAGAAAAAGAAATGAAAAATGTATTATGATCAAGTATGTCAGTCTTTGGGTCCGTGGCTTCGCAGAGTCAGGCACAAATTAGCAACTGAACAACAAAAGCAGCAACAAATATCAGTCTTTTTCTTATGGTGTCAAAAGTTTTGAATCTTTAACTGGTCAATTTTCCCAACCTAAGGTAATAAAACTATTCCTCTGTATTTATTATAATGTTTCCAAAATTTTCTTTTTAAAACATATCTTTAATACATCTTGGTATTATTTCTGTATATGGTGTGAGTCAGAGAGATAATTTTTTCAATGGTTATTCAACTGTCTAAACGCTGTGTCCTGAATTGTTACTCCTTTTATGTCAGATATGAAATGAAACATCATAAATTTTCAAATGCCACAGTTTGCATTCTGACCTCTCTTTTCTCTTCTTTTAATTGACTTGTCTAGTCTTTGGACAATGCCAGGCTTTGAGAAAAAAATTAATGTTCCTATCCCTAGAATATAATTTTATTTCTGATACAGTGAGTTGATCTTACTCTATTTCACATTCAAAATACACATAGGTATTCTTACGAATGTATTCTGAAGGGGAATTTTAGAATCAGCTTGTTGAGTTCTGTTTTTAAAATGAGATTTCAATTCTGCCTCTTTATTTTACAAAGGGAGACTAATATCGGAGAAAAGAAGGCATTTATTCAAGGTCACAGGTGTGTAAACGACATGCAAATAATTCATTTGTAGGGTAGCCAATGCCCTGACTGTGGATCGAAGTCTTACCACTTTCTGCCCACCTGAGAGGTACAAAGTCAAGCTTCCACACTGGGGTCTTTCTCCATCACGTGTGTTGGGTTTTAAATTCACAGAGGCTGACCAGCAGTCAATATTTTTCTCTTTGATGATTTTGTAAAGACAGACTCTCTTTCTTCTCTTTACTTTGTTTGTCCTTTAACTTGGTATCGACGAGCCTGACAGCGTGGTGCACACAAATCACATACAGCCCACCTTCCACTGAGTCGTTCACTGCCAAGGAATAAGACCCCCCTCGCCACACGGAAACACTTAACAGGCCAATTTGGGTAGTTTTGCTCCTCAAGAAACAGCACACTCCAGCCCAGCAATGACTCCCCTGGAGAGTGATGTGAGTGCCCTCTGACCAGCAGCTCAGTGGGAGAACCCTTGTTTTCCTGAAGCATCTCATCAGCATGACTTAGGAGTGCAGTAATTAGTCAGACCAGGGAATCAAGTCCTATTTCCTTTACGTTTTAAAAATTAAATCTTGAAATAATTTTCCAGAGGAAGCGAACAGAGACATATCCCTTTACGTTAACTGCCCATTGAACCAGTCCCCGGTGGTATTAATATTTCCCCAACCTCATCCACACCAATTACATCATTTTAACCTAGAACGAATCAAAAATGGGTCATGTGGGAGGGAGGCAGACTCCATGGTGGGAAAGAGAAGAGACTGGAGCGAGGAAGTCCTGAGTTCCAGCTTTAGCTGCTGACTGAGTGGGGTTTGGGAAGACAGTTGAAAAGAGAGAGGCATTTCAGGAAGTGATTTCGATGCGAGCGTGCTCCGTGCCTGCTCCGTCTGCGACCCAATGGACTGTAGTCAATCCATCAGGTTCCTCTGTCTGGAGAAGTTTCCAGGCAAGAATACTGGAGTGGGTTGCCATTGCCTGCTCCAGGAGCTCTTCCTAACCCAGGGATCAAACCCATATCACCTGTATCTCCTGCATTGGCCGGCAGATTCTTAAACACTGAGCCGCCTGGGAACCCCATAAGACTGTGTGGAGCAATGGAATGCAAAAGCATCTGGAGGGATGGGTGAACCGCAGGAAGGGCGGGATGTCTGGAGAACAGGGCACAGTGGGGATCTGGTGGCAGGAGGTGTGACTGTGCTTGATGCTAAAGAGATTTTATTTGGTAGCTGGTGTGGTGCCGTGAATAGACCACCGCTGTGCCGTCAGATCCCCCTATACTGGAGGTTCCGCCCTGCTCCTTACTAACTGTGAAACTGAGATAACAAGACTTCTTTTGTAGAGTTGTTTTGAGGATTAGAGGTGTTGTGTGTAAAGGCTGTGGCACCATGCCCAGCTCAGAGATGTGCTGCTGTAGAGAGTTGCTTTTTTTAGGAAGTGAATGGTCATGTGGAGTATTTATTGTGGTGTTGAAAGATCATCTTGCTGATGTTTGAAACATTGATTGAGGAGAAATTTGTCAGAAGGGTACCCCGATAGGAGGTCATTGTGCTTTACTGGACAAGAAAGAGTTGGGGGAGGGGGCAGTGCATGGGGGCAGTGGGGAAGGAGACAAGGGACCACTCAAGAGTAATTTGGAAAGCCAGAACTACAGGGCCTGGGGTTGGTAGCTGGTGTGGTGCCGTGAATAGACCACCGCTGTGCCGTCAGATCCCCCTATACTGGAGGTTCCGCCCTGCTCCTTACTAACTGTGAAATTGAGATAACAAGACTTCTTTTGTAGAGTTGTTTTGAGGATTAGAGGTGTTGTGTGTAAAGGCTGTGGCACCATGCCCAGCTCAGAGATGTGCTGCTGTAGAGAGTTGCTTTTTTTAGGAAGTGAATGGTCATGTGGAGTATTTATTGTGGTGTTGAAAGATCATCTTGCTGATGTTTGGAACATTGATTGAGGAGAAATTTGTCAGAAGGGTACCCCGATAGGAGGTCATTGTGCTTTACTGGACAAGAAAGAGTTGGGGGAGGGGGCAGTGCATGGGGGCAGTGGGGAAGGAGACAAGGGACCACTCAAGAGTAATTTGGAAAGCCAGAACTACAGGGCCTGGGGTGTGTGGTAAGTGATGGGCAGAAGACTGGGTGGGTTTAAGAAGCAGGAAGGGTTTAAGGTGATGGGCAGATGTTTGCTTGGATAAAGGTTGAAGACAGAATAATAGGCAATGGGGCAGATTTTCCATGGAAAAGACTGACTCTGAATTTAGGTTTAAGAAAAGCCAACACCAGGAAGTAAAAATACAAATCCCCAGGTTATTTATCTACCCTTGGTCAAAATCCAAATATACAGAGGCAGTGAATAATCATGAAAGAGCAGTGGGGATTTAGAAGATCAAGCATGTCATCTTTATCTAATCTTTCTGTGTAATTTTGAGGGAAAAAAAGCTGAGCTTCTATGAGCTTCAGTTTCCTTATCTATAAAACAGAAAATGAGCATCAACCCTGCCACCTCCATCACAGTGTGAAGAGACTCTTCAGAGCCACTGTCTCAAGACCTTGGTCCCACGGAAGCAACCTAAATGCCTGTGGAGAGATGAGAGGATAAAGAAAATGTGATACATATATGCAATGGAATATTACTAAGCCATGAAAAGGAATGAATTCAGTCAGTTCCAGTGAGATAGATGATACACTTAGAGCCTATTATACAGAGTGAAATAAGTCAGAAAGAAAAAAAAATAAATATCATATATTAATGCATATAAATGGAACCATATATATGGTTCGTGACATTGTACAGGAGGTAGGGATCAAGACCATCCCCAAAAAAAGAAATGCAAAAAGGCAAAATGGTTGTCTGAGGAGGCCTTACAAAGAGCTGTGAAAAGAAGAGAATCATCTGGAAAGCAGGGCTTGTGGGGGACAGTTCTGGGAGGGGTCTCTCTAGTGTCTCCTCAGCCCCTGTCCTCTGCCATCACTACTGCTCTTTGAAACAAACTGTACATTATCCAGACTCTTTGGATAGCCCCAAAAGGAAACAGTAAGTAAACTCCCTGTCTCTTATACACATCTAGATGTGTATAAGAGACAGACTGTGAACTTCCAGATGTCCAGGCTGGATTTCGAAAAGGCAGAGGAACCAGAGATCAAATTGCCAAAATCCATTGGATCATTGAAAAAACAAGAGAGTTCCAGAGAAACATGTACTTCTGATTCATTGACTCCACCAAAGCCTTTCACTGTGTGGATAACAACAAACTGTGAAAAATTCTTCAAGTGATTGGAATACCAGACCACCTTACCTGCCTCCTGAGAAATCTGTATGCAGGTCAAGAAGCAACAGTTAGAACCAGACATGGAACAACAGACTGGTTCCAAATCAGGAAAGGAGTACATATATTGTCACCCTGCTTACTTAACTTATATGCAGACTATATCATGTGAAATGCTGGGCTGGATGTAGCACAAGCTGGAATCAAGATTACTGGGAGAAATATCAATAACCTCAGATATGCAGATGACACTACCCTTATGGCAGAAATTGAAGAAGAATTAAAGAGCCTCTTGATGAAAGTGAAAGAGGAGAGTGAAAAAGCTGGCTTAAAACCCAACATTCAGAAAACCAAGATCATGGCATTTGGTCTCATCACTTCATGGCAAATTGATGGGGAAACAATGGAAAGAGTGAGAGACTTTATTCTTTTGAACTCCAAAATCACTGCAGATGGTGACTGCAGCCATGAAATTAAAAGATGCTTGCTCTTTGGAAGAAAAGCTATAACCAACCTAGATAGCATTTTAAAAAGCAGAGACATTATTTTGCCAACAAAGGTCCATCTAATCAAAGCTGTGGTTTTTCCAGTAGTTATGTATGGATGTGAGAGTTGGAGTATAAAGAAAGCTGAGTGCTGAAGAATTGATGCTTTTGAACTGTAGTGTTGGCAAAGACTCGAGAGAATCCCTTGGACTGCAAGGAGATCCAGCCAGTCCATCCTAAAGGAAATCAGTCGTAAATATTCTTTGGAAGGACTGATGCTGAAGCTAAAGCTCCAATACTTTGGCTACCTGATGCGAAGAACTGAGTAACTGGAAAAGACCCTGATGCTGGGAAAGATCAAAAGCGGAAGAAGAAGGGGACGGTAGAGGATGAGCTGGTTGGATGGCATCGCCGATTCAGTGGACATGAGTTTGAGTAAACACCAGGAGTTGGTGATGGACAGGGAATCCTGCAGTCCATGGGGTTTCAAAGAGTCAGACATGACTGGGTGACTGAACCGAACTGACAAAATCTAGAAAAATGGTACTGATGAACCTATTTGCAGGACAGGAATAGAGATGCAGTTGTAGAGATTGGACTTGTGGACATAGTGAGAGAAAGAGGGTGGGACGAATTGAGAGAGTAGCATTGAAACAGAAACATTACTATATATAAAACAGATAGCCAGCGGGGCGCTGTTGTATAACACAGGGAGCTCAACCTGGTGCCCTGTGATAACCTAGAGAGGTGGGATGGGGTGGGAGATGGGATGGAGTTTCAGGAGGGAGGGAATGTGTGGATTCACACTGTTATATGGCAGAAACCAGCACAACATTGTAAAACAATTATCCTCCAATTAAAAAATAATACTAAAAGACCTTAGTCCCTAGTGCATCAGACCCACCCAAGGGTGGGTCAACCTTGCGAGTCATGAACGTGCCTGTATTTTCAAAGGGCAAGTGTAGATTTCCAGATTGTCCCGCTTGCCTTCCTGGCAGGACTCGCTGAGAGACTCTAGAGCGGGGACAGTGTGCTCCCTGTGGGCACACACAGCAGTCCCGCCATCTGCCTGAGGCAGAGGCCATGGAAACAGCGTTCTGCCCTCTGCAGGGACCGGCGCTGCCCGAAGAGGAGGGACAAGGAGATCTGTTCCCCTCAGTCCCGAGAGAAGGGGTGCTGAGAGTTTTTGCTGGGCTTTCCTGAAGCCAAGACGAGAAGGAATACGAGAATTTTAATAGGAAGAATGGAAGGAAATAAATATAGAAGCCTGGAAAGAAGCAAGAGAGGGAGAGTGGAAGGGAGGGACTTCAGTCCATAACCTGACCTCCTCCTCGTGTTTTCCGCAGTCAGGACCCAGCACTAGTAACTGTGACTTCCAAGGCCAGTCCTGGTGTCTATGCCTTAATCCAGTGCTCCTGTTCATTCTTCATGATTCGGCCCAGGTTGCATCTCTCCAAGGGGCCATTCTTAACTGTCATGGCCAGGTTAGATGGTCCCCAGATGCTCCCACAGTACTGTCTTTCCACATACTCCCTTTTTTGTGTAGCAATGGTCTTATTACACGCCCCGCTTCCTCACATGGGCTTCCCTGGTGGCTCAGCAGTAAAGAACCCACCTGCAATGCAGGAGCCGCAGCAGACACGGATTCGATTCCTGGCTTTGGAAGATCCCCTGGAGGAGGGCACGGCAACCCACTCCAGAATTCTTGCCTGGAGAATCCCATGGACAGAGGAGCCTGGCGGGCTGTAGTCCATAGAGTCACAGAGTCAGACACGACTGAGTGACTGAGCACGCATGCATGCCTTCACAAGACTATGAAATTCACGTTATCACCACCACCATTCTTCATAAACAGACAAATTGGTTGGAGCGCAGAGAAATTCAGTAACTTCCCTAAGGTCCCAGAGCTAGAATGTGCAGATCCAAGATTTAACCTGCCTTACCCTGGTCTCATTCCAAATCTCTTCATTTTCCCCATTTTAAACTGTTTTCTACAACAAATAGATTGCTAAAGTGCCCCCATAGGAAACATGTTTTCTCTAAAGTGAACCTCAAGCTGGACACTCAAGAGTGGTCCCAAGGGTCCTGGGGCGATGGAATATTCTGCCTTTCAAAGAGAATGGTCTTATAATTCACAAGTTTGCCTTTCAATTAACCGAGGACTGTGACTCTTTATTTAATGTTATTTCTACATAATCTAATTTCGGCTGCAGGTTAATGGACCCATGGGGAGTTATTGCTACTTCGGTTTCAAAAGCATTCAGCAGCATTCCCAGATTATTGGTCATTAATGGAATCACCCAGCTGTTTTGACTTTCTCCCAATCCTTTTTGAGGTGACCTTAGAGGAAAGGACATAAACAGAGACCAAGGGACTCACTCTTAGGATAGCGGGACTTGCTGAACTCTTAGCTACTTCTGCCAGCCCTGTGACCATACGGGATTCCAGGTCCTAGAAAACCAAGGCTCATCACCAGACCCTACTTGTCCTATACTATTATTCATGCAAATGCACTTCCTAAGCAGCTAGTATGCCCAATATACCATGATAGTATGGTTGGACACATAGAGATGAGTCAAGCATAGTGCAAAGTAAGAATCCCACTCAGCTGGGATAATCACTAAAGCTGTAGCTTCCTATTAATGTGTGCAAGGTTCATGTACAGTTTCATCACGGTGCTTACTATTGCTTATTTATTCATCCAAGTAATATGGATGGAAAATCCAACATGAATTAGGTCCCTTCTGATGTTAACTTCTGATGAGTCCAACCTTGTAAGAGCTGATTGTCTCCTGAGGGATGCTGCTGCTGCTGCTAAGTCACTTCAGTCGTGTCCGACTCTGTGTGACCCCATAGACAGCAGCCCACCAGGCTCCCCCATCCCTGGGATTCTCCAGGCAAGAATACTGGAGTGGGTTGCCATTTCCTTCTCCAATGCATGAAAGAGAAAAGTGAAAGTGAAGTCGCTCAGTCTGTCCGACTGTTAGCGACCCCATGGACTGCAGCCCACCAGGCTACTCCGTCCATTGGATTTTCCAGGCAAGAGTACTGGGGTGGGGTGCCATTGCCTTCCCTGCTCCTGAGGGATACAGATAAATTAATAGGTAGTGACAGTTCAAGGAGATGAGTCAGCAAAGTTGGAAGCATAGGAGATCATGAGAGCATAGAGGAGACATTCCTGTTCAGGACTGAGGAGTCAGGCAGTCTTCCCAGGGAATCTTATGGTTTCATCAGAGTTTAGACCTGAGGGTGAGTGGGTTGTTGCCCAGTTGTTCAGTCGTGTCCAACTCTTTGCAACCCCATGGACTGCCGTGTGCCAGGCTTCCCTGTCCTTTATCATCTTCCAGAGTTTGCTCAAACTCATGTCCATTGAGTCAGTGACACTATCCAACCATCTTATCCACTGTCGCCCCCTCCTCCTCCGGCCATCAATATTTCCAAGCATCAGTCTTTTCCAATGAGTTGGCTCTTTGTGCCAGGTGAACAGGAGTCAGCCCCAAGAATCAGCAAAGAGACAGAGGTGGAGAATGTCTAGTTGGAGGACCAGTATGAGAAAAAACATAGGATGAGAAGGAAAAGGTCACAGTGGGGAAATTACAGTGGTTAATGTGCCTTAACTAGAGTTCAGAGTAGACAATAAAGAGGAGTGAAAAAAACCTGAACACAGAGGTTGTCAAAAGTCTACAGAAGAGATTGAACTTCATCCTGTAGATAATGAAGAGTGTGTGGAGGTTCTCATAGGTGAGTGACGTGAGTAGATTCAGATTTTTGACAAATCACCCAGCTGCCCTATGCAGATTTGACTTGGGCATTGAAAAGGGGAGTTTGGAGGAACTGGACCAAGACAGTGACCAGAGCTACTGAGGAAGCACTAAAGATGAAGAGAAGGGGGACCAATGTGAAGAAAAATTGGGATAAGTGTCAACAGAAGATATGAGAAGTGAGATGAGTTTCTGTAACTTCAGATATTTGACTTTCAGAGAAATACAAGCTAGAAACTTTAGCCCACCTCAAGCCCAGATTTCCACCTTTTGTGAATGACTGACATGCAAGTAAATCAGGTTTTTCCATATTACGGATTATAAGATCAAAGCCATTCTACTATTCAAGATTGTATATATTTAATAATATTTGAAGGACAAAGAGTTTGGGGATCTGCCAGCACAGATGGCTTTGATTGTAGTCTACGGGGGTCATTCAGGATCCAGTAGGTCATGGAAAAATGTCCCCAAATGATGACAAGGTAAACAAACATCTTCCATTTTAATGAGTGTACAAGCTTTGTTTTCATGTACTTTTAAAATTATGCTTCACTGGTGCAATATTTAACTTGCTTTAGGAATGGAAAAAAAAAAAAAAAAAACAAACCTTGGTTCCTCAAAGGCATGGTGGTGATAAAGATTGGTGGCCTGTTTCATTGTATTCCATTTATAAAATGGCTTCACAACTGCACAGAAGCTACTGGAAGCAGAATGTCTTAACAAATTTTTAAAAGTAGGAAAAGTCTTCACTCTGGAGAAGATGATGTTTCATGTCTCCTGAAAATCACACCCCAGCTTTTGCACCACTAAGGCGTGCACAGAAGTAGAAGGACACGTTGTCTGGAGGCCAACCGATGAGCTTTGAACACCTGTTTGCACCGAAGCCAGCTGCACAAGTTTGGGGAAATCACTCAGTCTTGGTGGTGAGCTGTCTTATCTGTGACGTGAGGGTGGAGGTGAGCACCCACCTCACAGGGCAGCTGCAAGATGTGAGTCAGAGCACTCTGTCTTCCCTGGTCCAACGCTGCATCATCATCTGTGAGGTGACGTGGCTCCATCCTACCAAGCCTGTTTTCCAGGCTGCCACGAGCTCCAGGGACCCACCTGATCCTGGCTCCTGTTCAGATGCTGAATGTCTAGAGGGTGGGATCTTTAAGCACTCTTGTCACCTGGCTCCTACTGGCACTCCGTGGAGTTGCCAGAATTCAATCAATCAAAAAGAGTTTGACTTCTGTATTGTTCACTTGTAAAATGTAAAATGCACTATCTTTGGAGAAGGAGAAGAAAGCACTGTCAGGGTGATCTGTGGTTTGGAAAGAGGCTCTTTCTAGGCCACTTCCTGACATTGGTGTTGGGCCTCCCTGGTGACTCAGACGGTAAAGAATCTGCACAAAATGCAAGAGACCCAGGTTTGATTTCTGGGTCGGGAAGATGCCCTGGAGAAGGAAATGGCTACATACTCCAGTATTCTTGCCTGGAGAATCCCGTGGACAGAGGACCCTGGCGAGCTACAGTCCATGGGGTCACAAAGAGTCGAAGACAAGCGACTAATGCTCATTTTCACACTTACTGACGTTGGTACTAACCAAACAGTAGCCTAACGAGTTCTGCCATCACACTGTCCCCCAGAGACCCCTGCACCCTACCCCTCACCCCTGGCTACTGCTCGCTCCTAACCCCACCACCCCACTCTTCTGCTTCCCTGATCTGGGCCATCAGGAGGGAGTTGACAAGACGAAAACAGAGGAAAGAAATCAGAGATTGACAACTTGACTTTATCTACTTGAAATATTCTCAGAGACAGGGTAGGGGGATATTTAATAGCTGATTAAAAGAAGAGGTGCCTCAGTAGTATCTCTGAAGGCTACAGCTGTGCCCACCCCCTCCCCTGCCCTGGTTCAACTCTTCATATCTTCTCACAAGAACCCTTTCAACATCATCCTAAGCTTTCTCTCTTTCTCCACAGTCCTAGGGTTTCCCTCCCACACAGGTCTGAATCTTCCACACCCATCCCAAGCACTCCTCCTGTGAAGAGTATAGGCTTTGCAGACCCAGTGGCAAATCCCAACTCTGCCACGTGGCTCCTGCGGTCCTCCCCTGACAGATCTGTTGCAAAGAGCAGTAACGATGCAGCTAAGGCACAGAGCGGCCATGCAAGAAATGAGAGCTCATATTATTTAAAAAGGAGAGGTCCTGGCTCTGATGGCTCTCTGTGCTCAGCCTCTTGACTACCTCTCAATTATCTCCCTCTCCAACTCTGAGCTACTGTCCAACTAGGTCAGCTGGGGGGCCCAACATGTATAAAAAGATGAACCTGAGGTTCTGAGGGACCAGAGTGGGTGGCTGCAGTGGGGCTTACCAACCATTTCATGAGCATTTCATGGGAGCAGTTCTGACCAATGGACTGTGAGAGGTGTCTGGTGTCAGGGAGATGCATAATCTCCTAGTTTTCTCTCTCCATCACAACACCCTTGCTGAAATGCAACCACGAGATCCAAGAGCCCTGCTTGCTAAGTCACTGAGTGAAGGAAAACTGGCCTGGAGAGTCTCTGGGACTCTGCATGGCTAAGAACCCAATCTTTGCTGTGCTGCTTAGATTTAGGGGCTGTTTGTTACTATTGCATAACCTATCCTACCCTAACTAATACATAGGTGAAATATTTATTAAATAGTTATTATTCCTGACTTTACACAAGGCCATTATAATAAGTGATAACAACGATACCCACGAGCCCTGTTTCATTTAGTGAACTAGTGATGAAGTACTGCAATCAACAGACGATTACAACATATGATATGTGTGTGCATGCTGCATAGTGTCTGACTCTTTGCAATCCCGTGGACTGTAGCCAGCCAGGCTCCTCTGTCCATGGGATTTTCCAGGCAAGAATACTAGTGTGGGTTGCCATTTCCTCCCCCAAGGGATCTTCTCAACCCAGGGATCAACCCTGAGTCTCCTGTATTGGCAGGCACATTCTTTACCACTGAGGCACCTGAGAAGTCCAGAGTGATATGTACTCAAATACAATTTGATCTAGGAGAATAGAATAAGAAAACTTTCTTAAAGGAAGAAGCATCTCGTCATAACCTAAGGAATGAATGACAGGGGGTATGCTGGATTATTTTGAGTATTAGGTGTTATGTTCATTAGGAATAAATAATTCCATCTCTGACCTTTACTTCTCAAGTGCTTTAACCCAGATCTAGTCACTTCTTTCCAGAAAAATGTAAAAGTCTTTCCTTTTAATTATTAGCACACAAAGTCCTCTTTCTATGCTGAATTCTTTTTACTTGGAATTCTAGAATATCCAGACTTACTTTAGTACAGTCATCTTACATTTTTTGGGCTTCAGAGATAGTACAGATGAAGCATGACTCATTCCATCTTGTGACTTAGGGAATGTGCCTTAGAAACTGAGTCATAAAATTATAAAATTGTGGAACATTTGGATGGAAGACCAAAGGGAGAAAAAAAAAAGTTCTTCTTGGCATATGAATTATCTTGAAACAGATTTGTAATAGGATGCTGAAACTTAAGCCTCTAATAAGCACCATGAGATAACAGATGAGAAATTCAAAGCCAGATCTCTGGGTAAGGAATTTGCAAAGAAAATGTCAGAGGACCTGTCCTAGAGATTGAGGACCCTCTTCCTCATTGAGGTTTTAAAGAGAGTTAAGGGAAACAGAAGGAAAATTGTCAAGGAGTTTTCTTTAGAGATCCTGTTATATTGATGTGTCCCAACTAAAGGGTGTCAAGAACTTTCAGTGGAATCATTCTAAGAAATTTGAAGTATGTTCCCTATATCTGTGGTCTTATTCCCAGACAGGAAATGCAGAGGGCAGAAGAGGGCTGGTAAGCTGCTTTGAGGGTAGACCTTCGGGAATCCTACTATGCAGGGAATCAGTGTTTCTGTAGCAAAAGATGTTGGTGTTCCCCATGAGACAGTGTGGGATTCTTTGCAGTGAGGGAAAGCCAGGGCAGGAATATTTCAACTCATTGGGCTCCCCAGGGTGGATGGAATTCTATCATCAAGAGCCTGAATTCCAGACTTCCCTGGTAGTACAATGAATAGGAATCTGCCTGCCAATGCAGGGAACATGGGTTCAGTCCTTGGTGGCGGAAGACTCCACGTGCTACAAGGCAACTAAGCCCAGGCGCCACAACTGCAGAACCCAGGTGCTGCAAATAGCAAAGCTCATGCACCTCGAGTCTGTACTCTGCAAGAAGAGGGGCCACCACAATGAGCAGCCCGTGCACAGCAAAAAAAAAAAAAGAGTAGCCACACTTGCTGCAACTAGAGAATGCCCAGCACAACAACAAAGAACCAGCAACCGAAATATAAATGTTTTTAAAAAAAGAAGGAAAGCCTGGGTTCCTAGGGTCTGAGTTGCTGCTAGCTGGATGAGGGGAGCCTCAGGGCGGGTTCTCAGTGGTAGGATTTCTGAGATCCTCAAATGCTGATACTCCTGCCAGGTCTTGGGGTGCTGGGGCAGACAACCTTGGGGCCATCCCAAGAGGGCATTCTCTTCTCTTGCCTTTCCTCCCCTCCCATCCTGAAGGGTCAGAAGCTACTGACACGCTGTGGTTTTGGAAACTGTTAAAGCACAAGTCAGAAGAAAGAGAAGTTGGTCCCGAAGTCCCCAGCTTTCCCCCATGGACTTCCACCCTAAAAACCTATGAGCTGGGAGAAGCAGGAAGTTGCTGTTCAGTCACCAAGTCATGGATAACTCTTTATGACCCCATGGACTGCAGCACACCAGGCCTCCCTGTCCCTCACCATCTCCTGGAGTCTGCCCAAGTTCATGTACATTGAATCAGTGATGTCATCCAACCATCTTTTCCTCTGTCACCCTCTTCTCCTTCTGCCTTCAATCTTTGCCAGCATCAGGGTCTTTTCCAATGAGACAGCTGTTTGCATCAGGTGGCTAAAGTATTGGAGCTTCAGCTTCAGCATCAGTCCTTCCAATGAGTCTTCAGGGTTGATTTCCTTTAGGACTGACTGATTTTATCTCCTTGCTGTCCCAGCAAACTCTCAGGAAGTAGGAAGACTCACTATCAAATCTCGTTTAGATTTTTGGCTCACACCTTTAACTGGACACTTAATTTCTGAGACTTAAAATGGCTATGGAAATGCCAATTACCTGAGAATCATCAGAAAAGTCCTGGGCTTAACCTTATTTTCTTCCAAGGGCAGAAGTTGCCCATTGGATACATTTTTAAAAAGTGGTGGGAGAACCAAACACAAGTGCATTTTAATTGCTTCACAAGCTGTGCTTGTTCAGCCTGCATCTCATAAAGGACTTTCAAGCATCTCTTTGAAACTGCAGGGAAGAAGTAATTTTTTAAGATCCTTAAAAATTACTTAAGAATAAAAATGGCAAATGGATGCCAACTGTATAGGGCTCCTTCCCTGGTGGCTCAGTGATAAAGAATCCACCTGCCACTGCAGGAAATATGGATTTGATTCCTGATACGGGAAGATCCCTGGAGAAGGAAGTGACAACCCACTCCAGTACTCTTGTCTGGAGATCCCCATGGACAGAGAAGCCTGGCAGGCTACAGTCCATGGGATCACAAAGAGCTGGACACGACTTAGCAACTGAACAACAACAATCATTCACTCGGGATGTACAACGTGTCCCCTGTGTTTGCTTGATTTAGTATCCACTCTCACTCCTTCCTTTTAGGAACTTCAGTTTGTCAGCCTGAAATTCTCATCCAAGAAGATTTTTAGGAACAGAATCCTGCAGATTGGGCTCTGCAGGCTAAGGAAATCATGTGAATGACTCTTGCACTGCCCACTTTTATCCTGAGCCACTTTTAGGGTTTCTGAGCCCTGTCTCTTGCTATAACCTGGATTAAGCTATAACCCTTGAATTGCCCAGTCTACATATAAGTCATGTCTCATCACATATACATCAAAAAACAAGCCACACATACGTACACTCCAAACTACCTCCTCCTCTGTCATCAAAAATCAACTCTTAAAACTTGAAAGAGAAAGATAGTTGGTTTGTTTTTGAGTATTATTTCTGAAGACTGTTTAAGATTACAGAGAAATACATCACATATACCAATGCCCAGGCCCAAATTTCTTCTTTAAGCTTCTTTTAATTTTCTCAGATTTCCTTTCCTAAAGCAGCTGTCATCTCTCTCCATTGGCCGGAACCCTACTCCCATTCCATACCCCATCTGCTTACACACACTGTTCCTGGTTTGGCTGAACAAAGGCTTAGCCTTTAGCCAAGTCCCGACCAGCTGCCCTGGGCTTGCCCTGGGCTACTGAGATCCTCAGGCAATGCCAGGGACACTGAGGGGTGGATGTGGTTGGGGCAGGAGGTGGGGTCCTGGGCATCAATACTGCTTGGGTGCTTAGGGTGCCTTTCTTCTTTTTTAGGAAATGACTGCATCACGCCTCTGAATTTTCCTTTCCTGAGTGTTTTTCCCCCACAACCCTGTTCTAGCTGACTGAAACTACAGAAGGACTAGGTACAGCCCCCATGAAATGGATCTTCACATTAGTGGAGCTTCCAGAAGGGGAAAAGATTTCCTCTAACTTTGACCTCATAGGCAAATTAGTTCCTGTCACAGTGTACTACCAAGAAAAAGGAACTCTGTCTCCCTCCTTTTTTGAAAGCTAAATATTGCCAATAATTTTGCCAATTCAATTAAGTGAAAATATTCTTTGTTCCTCAGAATCTGGCCCTGCTAACCAGCCCACATTCTCTCTTTTATCCATCTTCCTTACTGAATACACATGGTAGTTTATAATTGAAAATGCGTGAACATGCAGAAACCCAGGGAAGCTGGCAGCTTCTTTTAATGTGTAAATTGTGTTCAAGAAGTAAGTACACCTTGGCATTCTCAAAAGTCATGCTCCCTTGCCATCAGCTGCAGGAAACAGAACTAAATTATAAATTAAAGCCAGCTGCCAAGTGTATATATACACACACACACACACACACACACAAAGGCATTTATTCCACAAGTGCATTCTAATTTGGGACCTTATTATGGGGGCCAGTGACAAATAGTTCTGCAAACTTTCAAGAAAGCAAGAGAATAAGAAAAGTAGAATATATTTGGAGAGGTAAAATTAAATGTATTTCATTACAAATGGCCATCTGAAGAAATTCAGATCGGGGACATCAGTATTCAAAGAGTTCAAAGTTGGCAATTAAAAAATCTATATCCACTTAAAAGCACCAAATATTAAATATATATATATATATATATATATATCTTAAAAAAATCATCTCCCTTCTCAGCACTGACAAACTCATTTCTTGGCCAGCTCTGTGTAAGAAGGCTGCCGCATTTTGCATGAGGGACACATTTTCCAAAAACTGTTATCAACTAGTTTTTATTATCTAGTTTTATATCACTTTGTCAACAAAGGTCATATAGTCAAAGCTATGGTTTTTCCATTGGTCGTGTACAGATGTGAGGGTTGTGCTATAAAGAAGGCTGAGCACCAAAGAATTGATGCTTTCAAACTATAGTGCTGGAGAAGACTCTTGAGAGTCCCTTGGATTGCAAGGAACTCAAAACAGTCAATACTAAAGGAAATCAACCCTGAATATTCATGGGAAGGACTGATACTGAAGGTGAGACTGCAATACTTTGGCCACCTGATGCAAAGAGCTGACTCATTGGGAAAGACCCTGATTCTGAGAAAGACTGAAGGCAAAAGGAGAAGGGGACAGCAGAGGATGAGATGGTTAAGTAGCATCATGGACTCAATGGACATGAATTTGAGTAAACTCCAGGAGATAGTGGAAGACAGAGGAACCTGGCAAGGTGAAGTCCATGGGGTAGCAAAAAGTTGAACACGACTTAGCGACTGGACAACAATAACAGTTTTACTTAGCGACACCCCATTCTGCTGCCCCTGCCCATGTAGCCAGTACTGAATATAGAAAGAGGAATGAGACATCATCCTCTGATCTAATTAGTCAGAACTAATCTGCGTCAGAGAAACCTGCAGGAATACATCATGGCAAGGTGGCGATGGATAGGCGGGGAGATGGGGTGGGTGGCCCAGGGCACCACCTCACTCCAAAGAGCTGCATGCCCATCTGGAAAGCAGGGCTTGTGGGGGACAGTTCTGGGAGGGGTCTCTCTAGTGTCTCCTCAGCCCCTGTCCTCTGCCATCACTACTGCTCTTTGAAACAAACTGTACATTATCCAGACTCTTTGGATAGCCCCAAAAGGAAACAGTAAGTAAACTCCAGGGAAGAACCTTAGCACTCAGTGGAAGAAATTCCATGATTGATTCTCGACTTTGAAAGAGTTTCCACCAATCAGAATTTGGTTTTTAAGTCATAACTAATTGTTTCCTCTTCCTAAATTAATCATCCATGGGTATAAATCAGCAGATGATAAATGCAAATGAACCTTAGCACTCAGTGGAAGAAATTCCATGATTGATTCTCGACTTTGAAAGAGTTTCCACCAATCAGAATTTGGTTTTTAAGTCATAACTAATTGTTTCCTCTTCCTAAATTAATCATCCATGGGTATAAATCAGCAGATGATAAATGCAAAACAGGAGACAGCAATAAAACACGATCAAATGGAGCTTCTGCAGCAGACGCTGCTGGCTGCCCGACCAATGGCCAGCTCCCTCATCCTTCTGTGTCAGAGAAGAGCCCACCTCTCCTGACGGCCAGAAAGTGCTGGATCCTTGCTTTTGAGCTTTCCTGGCAGCAAGGGGTGTTCGTGGAAATCAACCTGGGCTAATGACATGTAAAGGAAAGTTTGCTGTGTTTGGAGGAGGCTTCCAGAAAATACTCCACCCTGCTCCATGATAAAAATGCTGTTGTTTAGTCATTAAGTTGTGTCTAATTCTTTTGTGACCCCATGGACTGTAGCCCACCAGGCTCCTCTGTCCATGGGATTTCCCAGGCAAAAATACNTCCACCCTGCTCCATGATAAAAATGCTGTTGTTTAGTCATTAAGTTGTGTCTAATTCTTTTGTGACCCCATGGACTGTAGCCCACCAGGCTCCTCTGTCCATGGGATTTCCCAGGCAAAAATACTAAAGATCCCCTCCTCCAGGGGATCTTTTTGACCCAGGGATCAAGCCCATGTCTCCTGCAGTGGCATGCAGATTCTTCACCACTGAGCATACCAGGGAAGCCCCATGATAAAAAGAGATTTTATTTTAAAAAGCAGCGTGCCTCCCTTTTCCTTTTGGATTGCCACCTTAGGGCTGTATGTGGTGACACAGTTTATGACAAAGCTCATCAGCTCCAAGAGAAGGGAACAGGTGGGTTCTTGACGGCACCGACCAGGTGCTGAGTCAGTACTGGAACCCCGGCTGCTGGACACATTGTTATTGAAAACAAGACCTCACCTTGAAGCCATGCTTAGTGAAACCATCTGCTGTTTTTAGCTGAAAGCATTCTAACTGGTATGATTATTTAATAGGTTTCCTGTTGCTTTGGTCACCCATGAGACTGTTCTTTAAGTAGAACTCCTACAGAGCCTTTGTTAATGTTGAGGATTGCTGGTAACTCTGCACTGTTACCTCTGGGAACCCTGTGAGAAAAACCAATGTTCTTGTTTTCCAGAGAGAAGGAGCTGAAAGGACAGAATCCTATCTCAGCTTCTTTCTAGCTCTGCAACCTTGGGCAAGTCCTCACCACCCTGGACCTCAATGTGCTCATCTGTAATATGAAGCGTATCACCAGGACTTACTCCAGCTCCTGGGGAGTTGAATGAACTGCTGCCGATAAGGCGCCCAGCACAGTGCCTGGAGTGCAGGGAGAAGGCAGTCCCCACTGTGCTATCATCTCTGTTCCCCACTTGCAGGGGTATGAGAGTGTCCAGTGGTTCTGAGTTGCTGGTAGGCTGACTAGCTCTTGTTTTCCCTTACATGTTAAAGTAAGAACCACCCACCTGGACCTCTTAGCAAAGGGAGAAGCAGTGTGAATCCTTCGAGAGGCTGGAGGGCTATGAGAGAGAAGTTCGACTTCCAAACCATCACTGAAGAAGGCTGTTCTACTCTGAGTCCTGTCACTTTTCTCATCTTATTTCTGGGAGTTGCTAAAAAAGGACTCCATGCTAGAGCCATTCTTGGGTCTTACCTGAGTCCTGCTCTCCTGTGATTCCTCATGCATTTGTCCAGGCTGCTCCCAGGCCTGGGGCATCATTCACCATCATCTGGCGACTTCTGTCTCTTCACCTCCTAGGAGCCTCATTTCTCACTCTGTAGACTCTCTGCTGGCCCCCATCACAGAACCCTTCACGGGTTTGATTTCTCCCCCTACTAAACTGTCTCTTCAGTCTCAACACATATCTTGCCTGTATCAAGTAGTAAATAAATCTTGGTTGAATGACAACATACCCATAAGATTAAACTCAGTGGTAAATAAACACTATTCTATGTGGTTGTATATTTGATCTAGCAAAGTTATTTCTTTTTTTTTTTCTGAGATAAACCTGATTGTTTATTATCTCCACCAGAATTTTCTTTTTTTTTTTTTCTGAGAATCTTCTGCTTTATTGCTATAAGGAGAATAGACTACCACCATTTTGCTAGAGTGAAATTGTGCAAAGAAACACAGCATATGTTTAGCAATTGAAAAGTAACAATTAATAATTCATGAATTAGAGCAGAATTCATAATGGAAATTCAGAAGTGAGTGATGATAAAGGCATTACATGTTAAATTATGAGTAATGTAATCTAAAAGATACTTAGTTGGGAACATATTGTCTTAATGTATGTATTAGAAAAAATGAAATCTTAAGCTACTTATTTAATACAAAAACTAAAATAAAGAACCAGAGAATAAACTTTAAACCATAGAAAGAAACTTTAAAAAATAAAATCAGGATAAAACCAAGAGTGATTAAATAGAAAATAAGGATATGGTGAGGATATTTGTTTTCAAAGGGTAGTTCATTGAAAAGATCCATAAAATAGCTCTCTGATAAGTTTGCTCAAGAAAGAAAAACACAGATAAACAATATTTAGAATGATAGAGGAAATATGCTGCAGTTTTAGAGACATTTCAGCAATCATTAAACCGTGGTGTGAAGAGTCTTATGACAGCCACTTTGATAATGAAGATGAGATTAATATTTTCAGAAAAGTGAAAATTATCAAAATTGACTCAAGAAGAAATAGAAAACCTCAATTGACCATTCAGGAAATTAAATCTGTGGTAAAAGAATCTGCCCACCCCTCAAAAAGAAAAGCAAGATAATTTCAAGTTTTACCAAACCTAGGAATGCACAGTTCTTACCTAATGCAGCTTCTCTAGAGACTAGAAAGAAGGAGAGTAGCTGAGAGAAGGGGCTTCCCAGGTGGCTCAGTGGCAAAGAATCCGCCTGCCAAGCAGAAGATGGGGGTTCCATCCCTGCGTGGGGAAGATCCCTTGGAGGAGGAAAGGGCAACCCACTCCAGTATTCTCGCCTGGGAAATTCCATGCACAGAGGAGCCTGGCGGGTTGCAGTCCACTGGGTCAGAAAAGACTTGGATAGGACTTAACGACTAAACAACAGCAAAGTTGAGAGAAGAGGGTTAATAAAAACCTTCTCTTCCTAGATGGATAAATTTGACCATGTTGTAACCCCGAACTCCTGATAAAGGTGAAAGAGAGCTCTGTTCCAGGCAATGTAATTTACAGTTAGGGAAGCAAGCAAGAAGCCCCATGATTGATAAGCCGCTTCATTCCTTGGATAGACTATAAGTGCCTGGCAGGATGCTGTAATCTGGGCTTCCTGTGCAGAGCAATCTACACCTGGGCTTGTCTCTTATGGAGATATGGAAGCTACGGCTACAGAACTGTTACAGCTGGCTGTGTGAGTTCTTATTTCAGGTAAGAGTTCCTAAATCCACTCAGGTGGTCTCTCTGCCTTCACCTGAGTCGTCACTGGGGTGATCTGAGAACAGTCAGTGACTGCCAAGACGTGCACCTGAGAGAGAGGTCCTGCTGACAGGTGCGTCTGACCTGCAGGCTTCAGTGTCACCTGGTGTCAGGTGCACCCTGTGGATTCAGCTCTAGCACCTAAAGATCCAGCTGAAAACTAAGAGCACTATCGTGGAGGTTGCAAGACCCAAATCGAGAGGCCAAATAGATACAAACTCGATATAAACTCGATACAAAATAGAGAAGGATCAGAGTGGAAAGTAAATTATTGGCAGTGTCACATTTGAACGAAGAGGCAGACATCCTACTATTATTGTGGAGCACACAACAGAGGTCCCACTTTTGTACTTGCATTTGGGCGATTCTTTAAGGTGGTCCATGGATACGGAACTGGATTCATGGAAAGACAATACTGTGTTCTAACCCCTCCTCTTCTCATCACTAAATAGAGGACTTTGATCAAGTCACAATTTAGCTTCTTGGACCTCAAGAAACTGAGGATAATGATACCATTCTGGGAGGTTACTGTAGCAGTTCTATGAGATAAACGATGTGCGACCTTGTTGCTTCTTATAAATATGTTATAAATCATTTAACTAGGTTTGGCTGGTGTTTAATTCCGGCTGATGGGTGGAGATAAAATCTAAAGATGGAAATGCAAAAGGTCTGGGGAGAACAGAGTAAAGGGGTGGGTTTTGAGTAATTCTGTAAAAAGAAAGATGGTCATGTTGGAGAAAAACCCAAAGAATTTCCAGACCAAGAAAAGGGCATTTACTTAAGTTGACTTGCTGGGAGCCAAGGGCTTTACATAGTTGTAATGGTCCATTATCCATTTCTGAGCACAGTTGTAAGCAGCTTGTCCCTGGGAGGGGACAGGAGCCAGTGAATGGCCATAAAGTCTATGCTGGATTCTATACCTGCTCAACCAGAGTGGAGAACGTGGAGGGTTGAATGCAGGCGATAGTCTGTATTGTAATGAGAGCCAGTTTGGGCGTATAGCAGGGGAGCTTTCTGAATCTCAGTGCTTTCTGCAGAAAATGGAAGTTACCCGTCTCTTGCAACCCCTGGGAGGAGAAGGGATACGTTTAAGAAACCAAACACAGTATCTGACCCTGTTGGGACTATAATAATTGGTACCTGTTTGGAATATTAGTGCTAATGCCACTACATTTGGACAGCGGGTTGAAATAGCACAGTTTCTCTGTTTCCCAGTCCCCACTACTTCAAAATTTTTCAACCCCAAATGTAGCCTATTCCTGTGCTTGGACTCTTTGGAGCTGAAGCAGTTCACCAGCGTTAATGTGCCTCAGAATTCTTAACAGAGCTTTTTAACAAGCACAGCAGATAGAGCCCACCCAGACCTACTTAAACTAGAGTCTCTGGAGTGGAACTTGTTCTAACCTTGTAACAAAGGTAATTGCAGTCACAGCTAGGGCAGAGAACTCAAGCTAGGAGCCGGTGGATTGAAGCATTGCATTTCCAGGCTTCCCTGTTAGAAGGCAAATGTCACCCAGGACAGGTAAAAATGAAGACATAGCCAGCTTTTCACACGGAAATACAGCCATTGCTGGGATTATTTGTTATCGGTCGAGGGGACCAAGAGGAGATTCCTAGGATGTGTTAGAGGGAACATGGAAGCTGTGAGTGAAATCACTCAGTTGTGCCCAACTCTTTGCGACTCCATGGACTGTAGCCTTCTATGCTCCTCAGTCCATGGGAGTCTCCAGGCAAGAATACTGGAGAGGGTTGCCACTTCCTTCTCCAGGGGATCTTCCCAACCCAGGGATCGAACCCGGGTCTCCCATGTTGTGGGCAGACACGTTACCGTCTGAGCCAGGGAAGCTCCAACACAGCCTCATCTATCAAATGAGGTCATTTTTCAGAGTTGTTGATGGATTGAGTGACATGAGGGGTTGGTGCTCCATACATCACGTCTCCTTTCAGAGGTTGGATGAGGCAGGAATGCTAGGAAGGGGGTGCTGTCAGGAAACCCAAGCTGGATGGGGAGTGAGACTGGACTGTCTTCTATAGGTGGGAGCTTTGATCAGCAGGTTCATGGTACAGGTGTGTCATGGAGAGAGGAGTCTGCAGTCTGTAGAGCCTGTGTGGTGGGGAGAAAGGCAGAAAACAGGCATAGAAATATGAGGCTTGTTTTGTTCAGACACTAAGTCATGTCCAACACTTTTGCAACTATAGCCCATGGACTACAGCCCGCCAGGCTCGTCCCTCCACAGGCTTCTCCAGGCAGGGATACTGGAGTGGGTTAGCATTCCCTTCTCCAGGAGATCTTCCTGACCCAGAGATCAAACCCGTGTCTCCTTCACTGCAGGGAATTCTGTACTGCTGAGCCACCAGGGAGACAGAGTCTGCCCTGCAACTGTTCCCCACAGATTTCCCAATAAAACCAAGCCTCATGGTTCAATGACTATGTTAGTTTCCTAGGTCCAACATAACAAAATACATGAAAGGCTGGCTTAAACAACAAAAGGTATTCCCTCACAGCTCTGAAGGTCAGAAGTTCAAACTCAAGGGTCATGCTCCTCCTGAAGACCTTAGGAAAGGATCCACTCCATGCTTTTTTTGTAACTTCTGGTGGCCATCCATCCTCAGCCTTCCTTTAAAAAAAAAAAGAAAGAAAAAACTCTTATTTTACTGTTGTTAAGATTATCAATCATTTCTTGTGTCACCAAATTTTTAAAAGTCAGCAGTTATTTGTATTTTCCTAAAAGTAGATCCAAGGTTCCTGGGTGAAGGTCAGATTAATTTTTTCTAATTTTTTTATCTATACAGTTCAAAATTTTTATAATTAGAGCAACTATACCCCAAGTTTTTAAAAAATTCAAGCTGTATAGGTATAAAACTTTTTTTTAAAGCTATGCTATGTTTTTTCCAGTAGTCATGTGTGAGTGTAAAAGCTGGACCATAAAGAAGGCAGAGGGCCAAAGAATCTAGGCTTTTGAACTATGGTATTAGAGAAGAACTGATGCCGAAGCTCCAATACCTTGGCCAACTGATGCAAAGAGCCAACTCATTGGAAAAGACCTTCATGCTTGGAAAGATTAAGGGCAAGAGGAGAAGGAGGTGACAGACGATGAGATGGTTGGACGGCATCACTGACTCTGCGGACATGAGTTTGAGCAAGCTCTGGGAGACAGAGAAGGACAGAGGAGCCTGCCGCAGTCCATGGGGCGCAAAGAGTCAGACATGACTGGGGAACTGAACAGCTCCACCACGGCATTTTACTATGCTGTGTTAGTTTCTGCTGTGTGTAGCACAGGGGATTCCGGTCTGTGCTCTGTGGTGACCTAGATGGCGGGAGGAGGAGGTGTGAGAGAGGAGATACACGTATGCGTCCAGCTGCTTCTCGGCCAGCCTTGGTTTATGATGTGCACTTCAGTCCGTGCCTGTCTTCACGTTCTCTCTGCATCTGTGTCCTCACACCGCCTGCTCAGGAGGACACCATTCATTGGGTTTAGGGCCAATCCTAACCCAATGGGCTTCCAGAGGGCTTCCAGTGATAAAGGATCCATTCATTGGGTTTAGGGCCAATCCTAACCCAATGGGCTTCCAGAGGGCTTCCAGTGATAAAGGATCCATTCATTGGGTTTAGGGCCAATCCTAACCCAATGAGCTTCCAGAGGGCTTCCAGTGATAAAGAATCCATTCATTGGATTTAGGGCCAATCCTAACCCAATGGGCTTCCAGAGGGCTTCCAGGATCCATCCACCAATGCAGGAAATGAAAGACACAAGTTCAGTCCCCAGGTCGGGAAGATCCTCTGCTGGAGGAAATGGCAACCCACTCCAGTATTCTTGCCTGGAAAACTCCACAGGCAGAGGAGCCTGGCTGTCTACAGTCTGTGGGGCTAGAAAGAGTCAGACACAACTGAGCTTCTGAGCACTAACCCAATGTGACCTCATCTCAACTAATGACATCTGCCAAGATGCTATTCTCAGATAAGGTCCCATGCTGAGGTTCTGTGTGGATGTGATGTTTTGTGCAACCCTATTCAACTCAATCCGGGGATGATGATCACTGAAAACACGTGTGACTTCTCTCCTCTGT
The DNA here is from genome assembly GCA_006410675.1 of Oreotragus oreotragus. Lineage (NCBI taxonomy): Eukaryota > Metazoa > Chordata > Mammalia > Artiodactyla > Bovidae > Oreotragus > Oreotragus oreotragus. The sequence continues at coordinate 350,229 of SJYX01018587.1, read as the reverse complement.
TCAGTATCTGCACTGAACTATAATCTCTTACTGGTTGTTCACAATATATAATAGCCAACTGTTTACAAGTCTGTGTCCTACCAGATGGTGAGATGTTGAGAACAGAGCCCAAAATTTTGCTTTGTTTTCGTATTTTATTATTTGCTTGTTTGTTTTTTCTGGCCATGTGGCATGCAGGATCTTAGTTCCCCCACCAGGGATTGAACCTTTACCCCTGCAATGGAAGCTCAGAGCCCTAACCACTGGGCCAATAGGAAATTCTCCTGTTTGCGGTTTTTTTATACCTTTCCGTATCCAGGGTGTAGCACAGGACCATGTTTATGACTGGCCTTCAGTAAACGCGTATGAAATGTCAGTAGGTTACAGTTATTTTTTGCAAGACTGACCCTTGGGATCTCTGCCCTCGAGGATGTTAGAATCCAGGAGAATGTCTGAAGGCTTCTGGAGGCAAACAAACCAGGCCAGAGCTGAAAAACTCACCTACCAGGCTGCTTCTTTGCCTTCAGGATTGGAAACGTCTAGCTGGTTTCTTGTCTGTTACTGGCACATTGTGGGACACATTTCCCCCATTCTGACCTCAGTTTCCCACTGTAAATGAGGGATTTGGACCACAGTCCCCAAATCCTTTCATCTTCTCAGTTCAGTTCAGTCACTCAGTTGTGTCCAACTCTTTGCAACTCCATGAATCGCAGCACGCCAGGCCTCCCTGTTCATTACCATCTCTCGGAGTTCACTCAGACTCATGTCCATCAAGTCCGTGATGCCATCCAGCCATCTCATCCTCAGTCGTCCCCTTCTCCTCCTGCCCCCAAACCCTCCCAGCATCAGAGTCTTTTCCAATGAGTCAACTCTTCGCATGAGGTGGCCAAAGTACTGGAGTTTCAGCTTTAGCATCATTCCTTCCAAAGAAATCCCAGGGCTGATCTCCTTCAGAATGGACTGGTTGGATCTCCTTGCAGTCCAAGGGACTCTCAAGAGTCTTCTCCAACACCACAGTTCAAAAGCATCAATTCTTCGACGCTCAGCCTTCTTC